>JBBPBQ010000002.1:1242101-1266572 GCA_037974755.1 Cicer yamashitae
ACTTACAAATTACATAAATAATGAAATAATTTTATATATGAAAAATCCATTAACATTGTGAAAAACTATATATTTTTTAAAAATTTAAATTTAAATTAATATTTATATTTCAATAATTTTAAATAATAATATATTAGATTATATAAAATAACAAAGCAATCCTTTTGATAATTTTTTTTAAAAATAATTGTTAATACTTTATTTTTAAATTTAATATTAAATTCTATTATTTTTAATATACTTAAATCATATTTTATTATTTTTTAATTTTATATGAATAATTAAATAAATTATAATTTTTATTTGTGGATAATTCAACTCATATTCACAAATTTCTTTTTACGTCACTATAATTTTTACGTCACTATAATTTCATTAAAACAAGTATGAGTAGAAATCAAAAGTCAATTATATCAAAAATGCAAGATGTAATCTTTTCAATTCACATACAATCTGGTATTTAGCTAAATGATAAACAGCTTGGTTGGTCTCATGTCGAATTTGTAAAAAACCTAAATTATATAAAAATAAATATTAAAATTAATACAATCTCCAATAATAAAATCAAATTTTTAAGAAAAATACTTTTTTAGTAGATTCTAAACCCTTTCGCATATCTAAAGTTTCTAATAAATTTGAATCTGATAATGAAATGACTTGCTAGCAGTTAGTCGCAACTACTACACCATCAACATTTCTAACCACAACACGAATACCCCATTTATAACATCACCTAAATAGAGTGTTCAACGAACATCATATATATACAAACTGAGACATCCATTTAGCACATTTAACAACACGCACTAGCACTATTAAAATTAATAATAGATTTGTGTGCTTTTTGAACAATAATAGTCGTATCATTTTATATTTTATAACACAAAATCAACACATGTACAATCAAATTCTCATTTACATCAATAATATTTATTTTAAATCACCCGTAAAATGGTATAAATTAAACCTATTTTAACCGGTAATACACTATAAAAAGACGGAAAATTGTCTCCCACAAAAAGATAGACAAGTAGCAAAACATGATAGTGTTGAATATTAATTTATCATTTTTATTAGTTGATTAAAGATTAAATTGAGACAACATTAGGATAATTTATTTTATGATGTGTTAGTATTATATTTTGTTTATGAAATAGAGCATTAAAGAGGTGAGAGAAGGAAGAAAGGGAGCAAAGGAAAGGAAAAGAAAGATGAATGGTGAGATGGTTACATTCCAGCTCACCCGCTTAGTTCGGATCCAATTTCTTCCTTCCCTTTCCTCACAAACCAAACCACTTGTTACCTTTCTATCTTTCCAACTAAATTATAATAAAAAATACTAATCATTGTTATAATTTTTATTTTTATTTTTCTATAGAAATTGACCCAGAAATTTGTAACCTCGCCCCAAAAATTCGTTTCATTCCATCCATGCTGAAACATAAAAACACGAACTTGTTCTTCCATTCCTGAAATCACTGGGTTCATTGTAATAATTAAATGGGTAATGTAACGGGAACAGTGGCCGCGAAATTCGCGTTTTTCCCGCCAGAACCACCCACATACGAGGTTTTTAGGGCGAACGACGGAGTTATGGTATTCTCCGGCACCACCGATAAAAATGTCGACGTTCATATTCTAGACACGAAAGGCGGTAACAAGATCGTTGCGACTTTCTGGAAACACCCTTTTGCGAGGTTCACTATTTTGTACTCTCATGGTAATGCCGCTGATTTAGGTCAAATGGTTGATCTCTTCATTGAGCTTAGAGCTCATCTTCGTGTCAATATCGTCAGGTTTTCATTTCCCTTTTCGTTTTTTTGTGCAAAATTTTTGCTTTGTTTATTTTCATACATTTATTTTACTTTATTACCCTTTTCTCCTTATTTTTGCATGGTTAATTTATGTATGGAATAAGGACAAAATCTTTTCATGCTTTTTTTTTATTCATTAGTGTTTTATTTACTTTGTATGTAAACTCATGCAGAATATATTCGCTTCACTTACATGTTCTTCCATTTTGTGTTTTTTTTATGATGTTTGTTTTAGTTTATGTTTGGAATTATGGTGAGTTCGGCAAAATTATGGTGGCACTGTGATATGGTTGAAGTTTTAGTGTATGTTTGGTTTTGAATGAATTGATTTTGTAAAATTGATTTTACTTAAAAAGTGAGTTCAATGTAAAATGGTTTATATTTGAATACATTAATGCAAAAGTGAGTTGAACAATAAGTTTTAGTGTCAAAATCATGTTTAGACTCAAGCTATAAATCCTAACTTCAAGTAAGAATCAATTCTAGAGACAAAACAATTCTACTCGTGAGTAAACAAACACGTCAAAATCAATTTTACACCTCTAGAATAAATTCTAGCTGCTCCAAATGTGAAACCAATCATAAAGTCACGGTGACACACTTTGGTTATATCAAACTCACTGTTAATCCAACATGATATATTGGATCTCTGTGTTATGTTTTTGCAGTTATGACTATTCTGGATATGGACGTTCTACAGGTAAGGTAAGTAACTTATGAGATATCTTTTTACCTCTTTTTTGTTTCTTGTTGTTTTCAAATAAAATTATTCATTTCAATTATATGCTGTGGTTTTGGAGTGTATATGCCTTGAGGAAATTATACGAGTAACCCAGATTATCACGGCTCATGTTCGTTGATAAGTGGGTAGAGGCTCGAGCGTAGCAAAGCCAAGCAAGAGCACCTGTGCTTTGGGCTTGACCCATTCCTATGCTCGAGCGTAGCAGAGCCGAGCATCTGCCCTTTGTGCTTGGCCATTTTGTACTTTGCAACCTTAAGTAATTGCACAGTTGAAAAACTATAACAGTCACTTTGTTGTTGGAGATGTAGGCACAAGCACAAAGGGCAGATGCTCGGTTTCCTTAGAGACGGGTTTCATGTTCTAACAGAAATTATATGAGTAAACAGATTATCAAATTTCTGTTTTAATTCTGTTTTTATCCAAGCCAGTCTAACAGATGTCTTGTGTATGATTTATATATCTATTCTCTCCAACTGTGATAGCCATCTGAGTTCAACACGTATTACGACATAGAGGCTGTATATAATTTATTGAAGAATGAATACGGGTTTAAGCAAGAAGATTTGATTTTGTATGGTCAATCGGTTGGAAGTGGGCCGACACTACACTTGGCTTCTAAATTGCAGAAGTTGAGAGGTGTTGTTATTCACAGTGGTATTCTTTCAGGATTAAGGGTTTTGTATCCTGTCAAGGTGACATTTTTCTTTGACATATACAAAGTAAGTTTTGACTTGCAACTCTTACTCCACCTTAATCTTTAGCACTGAATTTAATTTGTAGTAACAAAAGTTTCTTTTACCATTTCAGAATTTAGACAAAATTCGTTATGTCAACTGTCCTGTGTTTGTTATACATGTAAGTATGTCTTTCCATCTATGTATCTAATCAGTTTATGCAATTCTGTTTCCTTTTCTGCTTATAGTTGACCCACCATTTATTTTTTTTAAGGATTTTGTCATGATGTGATTTTTCTGTAATTTCATGTTTAGTTTGATCGAGAGTTGTATTGTTGTTGCATAATATTTTTCTACCTGTTTACTAAAAATCTTCAGATTATGTTAATAAGAAGGTTAAGAATTCAATTTAATATATATATATATATATATATATTTTCCAGTCCTAGCTGTCTGTCTAATGTTTCAGCATATAGATATTTTTTCCACCCGACCAATGAAGGGCGCTACTTTATGAAATTCTGAAATTGATATCATTTGTTATGTCTTGAAGCTGACAACATAATAATCCGGGAGATTTCAGAATATCAAAGTTTTTTGTTGTTGCCAACCTGTTGCCTAGTTTATGAGATATGATCAAACAACATATAGCATAGTAGTTATTGTTGTAAATGGAGCCAAATTTGAGGATTAAAATCAAATGATGATTTTCTTTAAGTTTTGTATTGCATAGTACTATTGGTTGCCTTGCGTCATTGTTCACGATTCGGTACTTTATAGTCTGCACAAAACATCACAGCTGACATGGATATTTTTCTACTGGAGTATTTAGCCTTTTTTATTATGCTTATAAGTTATAATAATAATAGTTTTGTTTCTGGTAATGGATTATTTACAGGGAACAGATGATGATATTGTTGATTGGTCTCATGGAAAGCGGTTGTGGGAACTCTCGAAGGAAAAATATGATCCATTGTGGGTTAAGGGTGGAGGTCATTGCAACCTTGAAACTTTCCCCGAGTACATCAAGTACTTGCGCAAATTTATTAATGCGATGGAGAAACTCTCGATCACTTGCCAGACAAACAAACAACTCACTCAAAATCCCAGTATTACTGAATCCAGACATAACAGATGCTTAAGATTTGGTAGAAAATAGGTTTCGATATTTTTAAGTTTTTGAATGTAAGAAATCAGAATCAGTGTTTGATTGAAGTTTAAGCTCAACAGCACTCGTCCCGTATTAGTTATGTTTGGATTGGTGGAATAGAGTAAAAAGGAAAACAATCTGGTTTGATTGTAAAAAATGGATGCTGTGTCATTTCATTTCACGCTATGTCACCAATCCAAACATACTTTAGTGCTGTTTATTAGGATTAAAGGATGTCTAAGACCCCACCAAAAAATGTGGTGTCTGTGATCCAAATCCTTTTGAGATAGTGATAGCCTTATTTAGGTGGAGAACTCCTGAGTGGTGTTTGCCTGGTTAATTATAGTATACTTGATTTAGAATTTTGGTAAATTTGTTGTGTATGTATAGGTTTATCATCATTTTTGGTAGGGAAAAAAAATATTTGTCCCATATGGCTTCATGGAATTTATATAGATAACGTGGGCATCTAGTAACTTATAATAAAGGTGTATCAACATCTTATAATGACTAAGTACTAAACCAATTTTGTGAAAAAAAGTACCAAACCCGTCAACAATGCTGAAACTTGTAATCCAAGGCCGTAGTTAACGGTGTCATTTTTTTTTGTTGAAATCATTGACATGTTCACAATGCACTGTTAAATTTGAAGATATAGATTATGTGAAGTTCACTAGATTAGGTTATAGCATGGAATCCAAATCCCACCCCTACATTCTTAAAAACTTTCAAAACAGGATTATTGGATCTGAAGGTGTAAATATTAATTTATAATTTTTTACACTTTTACATTGGTCAATATAAAAATGTAAATGTTATCTAAATATTTTTAATCCCTTCGAACTAACTCGAAGGAGTAAAAAATCCTAAAAAGAAATTCAAGTTAGTATTTGTAAATCCGAATTGATAAATCTAAACAAATCTCATTTAAATTGTTTAATCCAAAAAAATTATATTTTAGTAGGCTTTTAAAAAATGTAAAAAAGTGACAGGAGAAATCTCCAAACTTAAAAAAGAACTTTATGAATGGTAAGAAGCAAAGCCCACAACGAAAATTAGGCATCACTCGATGCACTGAACTGCAGTATTGATTGTACAATTATGGTTGTAAAACTTCTGTTGAGATTTTTATTTGGTAATGTTCGTTACAGTTTATAAATACAACGCTTGCTCATTACTAAGATTTTTTTATTTATAAGAAAATGAATTTTCATGGTTTATATATAAGATATAATTTGTATATACTTACTATGTATAAAAGTTTTTTTTATATTAACCGTGAATTTCAACATCAAATCATTAAATTTTTTTAACTTTTATTGTAATTACATTATGATATATTAATAGTGTAAAATTTATTATACAGTACATAATAATTAAACTTTTATCTATATATATATATATATATATATATATGAGTTACTTGCCCAATTGCCCTGATAAGTGACAAGAAATTACAAGGTGCATAGTAATTATTGGTATAGCCCTGGGAAGTGATTACTTTGATAGACATTACATCTCAAATTATTCGTTACTCGTGTACTATACTATACTACATACTATATAGCTTCCCAACATGTCACTGCCATCCTGTTCATTATCATGCCAAAACGTTAGTCTATTTTTGAGAGGAGAACGAAGTGAGTGAATGAGAAGTGGAAACGTGGTGAGATCTATGTTTAGGAAGATTCAATCTTAGGATGCTAAAAAGATAAATATGTAAGGTGGGGCCTATCTGGGTGTGTCTCGTTATCTATTCCTCATACAGTGTATAATAGTAACACGAGAGAAGGGTGTTCAGTGTTTTTGTACATTTTAACATACTTAGTGTGTAGTGGATGTTAAGTCATCAAGGGTGGATATGGAGTATCCCACGTGTTTGTTCAAAACATTGAATATACGGCTCATTTTGCTATACATGTGTAAAATATAAATAAATTGAATTTTCTTTTATGGTTTAGTCCACCGTACACAATTAGGTAAAAAATAAATTTTATATCCATTAAACTAATAATTTACGATCTACTGCACATTAAATTCAATTAAAAAGATCAAATTTCATATATATAATTGTCATTGATTTTTTCAAACGAAATTACTATGTAAAAGAATAAATATCAGTTAAGAATCATGGTTGAATCCAAGAAATTGAGAAATAATTAAAGAGAGAAATAAAATTTGAAGAATTGTTATACAATTAGAGTATGATGCACTTTTACATAGTATTATTAATGTATATAACCTAATAAATTCTACCTAATTATAAGTATTTTTAACTACCTCTAATAATCCTCGCGAGTTGAAAGTATGTAACTCCATTTCCAATTTAGGAAGAACAATACAAGAAAAAGAAAAATACAATGAAACTAATGAAAGAAAATTATAAGAAAAAGAATACAAGCTGTAATCACATAAGCTAAATAACAAAATTCATATAGAAAGTGGTAGCGGCCGAGGTGCATAACTCTCGTCGAAGTCTTCGGCCTACTTTGGACTAACTTGAAATATCTTCTAGTGTCTCCATGGCACTCACTCCAATATAGAATCAAGAACTCCAATCTTAGATATTCAAATGTCAAATTTGACCAACAAAGCTTAACCATAATATGATGGAAGCACAAAGTGAATGAGAAATGTCTAATATCATAGGGTAAAAAGAACAAAGAAAATGATAATTGCTTTACTACCATATGGTACAAGCACAAAGAGAAAGCTAACAATAGCTAAAAAGAATGAAATTATAGTGAAATATATCACTAAAGGAGAATGACTAATCAACAATGAAACTTTCAAATAATCATATCATAAATCACAAAGCATCTTTAATCTTGAATCTACAAATATTATACAACCAAGTTGAGAAAGGATGAAGAATCACAAATGCGAATTCAAAATGAAGAAGAAAGGATAAAGAAAATTTAGAAAAAAAATATAGCGGAATAATTATTATTGCTCTGACACCATGTTAAGAATCATGGTTGAGTCCTAAGAAAGAGAGAAATAATTAAAGAGAGAAATAAATCTTGAAATAATTATTTTGAAGAATTGTTATACAATTAGAGTATGATGCACTTTTATATAGTGCTATTAATGTAACTAACCTAACAAATTCCACCTAATTATAAATATTTTTAACTACCTCTACTAATAACCAACATCTTAACTATATTAATACTCGACTATCATCATTCATTTGAGAGTTTTATGGTATATTAAAAATAAATACTAGAAAAATGAAGAATAGAAAGAGCTAGGGGATAAACCAAGCCAAAAACTTGATTAAAGTTTAAACAAATAGTCAAGGTTTGTCAGACATTTTATGAGGCATACGAGATCTTTTCAAAAGTTAATAAATAAATTATTAATATTTTATTTAATAATTATAGAAATTTTTTTAGTAGAATTAATGACATTTTTAAATTTATTTTTTTTATATTTTTTTAAAAATGAAATAAGACAGATGTTCTACCGCAACATCAAGGACTCATGTAAATTTTTTCATCTTATTAAATAATTTGCAAACAAAATATTTTATTTAAATAAAAAAGACTTGAGTCCTTACTATTAAATCAAAAAAATTATTTTGTAAGGAGGTCTAAAACACATTTAGTGGCCTTACCAAATAGTAAAAAAAACTCACTTTATTGAAGGAAAAATCATCCTGAATAAATATAAACATAATGTCATCATTAAAAGTCATGAATAGAGACGAAAAAGCAAATTGATAATCACAAGTTCATTAGAATTATCCTGTTAACTTACATTTTTTTAGCATGTTTGTTTTTGATATGTCTACCTTCGTTTATAGTCTAAAATTAGAAAGAGGATAGATCCAAAATAAAATATAAGTAAAATAGTTGAAAATATTTCTAATTAAAAATAAAGATTAAATATATCAATTTTTATTTACCCTTTTAATTTATATTTCATTTTAGACTAATATTAATAAACTGTGATCAACGACTATCAATTTTTCTGGTTTTTTAGCAAGATCCCTTTTTCATTTTGATTAGACAACATTTTAATATATATGATCGTTTGTTCGAAAAAATTGCCTTCCATAATTACTCAATCAAATATAAACTAGGAAAAAGGAATACATGATTCAAGGAAAACATAAATGTATAATTTATATTTAAAAATTGTAAAAAGTAAAATTTTATGTCTAAATTTTTTTAATCTCATTTATTTTATTTTATTTTAATCTGAC
Organism: Cicer yamashitae; assembly: GCA_037974755.1. NCBI lineage: Eukaryota > Viridiplantae > Streptophyta > Magnoliopsida > Fabales > Fabaceae > Cicer > Cicer yamashitae. The sequence continues at coordinate 1,250,692 of JBBPBQ010000002.1, forward strand.
AAAAAAAAATTATATCGACAAAAGTATTGAAAATTAATAGGCACCTAAATATGGCAAGTGTAATGCAAATAATACAAAATCTCATAGAATCTCCTAGAATCAGTAATTTTGGGGAGTCAATAAGTCATACATAATGAGTGAGAAATTTTTGATAATTATTATATAAACAAATAAGTACAATTAATATCCATAAAAACCTCAATAAAGTCCATAGAAGTATTTAGCATCGAACATTGTAACCTGCAAAGCACAATTATCACTTATAATTGGCGCGATTGAGTAACTGCTTTTGGTACTACACTAATAAGTACTGCAAAACCATGAATTATAAATAAAATAAAATAGGAAATACCTAAAATAAAGTTTGGTTATTGTCACACCACACTATTAAAGACAAAAACCTTTTTCTTTTTTTGTTGTGTGTTGGAAGAAAAATAGCAGTGCAAATATTTGTGTTTTGTCTCTAGTCTTTTCTTGAGTTTTTGAATGCTTCTTGGGCATTGTTTGTCTGTTAAGGTGAAACAGGCTCTGAAAACAATGTGTGTGTAATCAAGTTTGGAGCTTTTTTATCTCTGATCACTGCTTGTTATTTTAATCTTGTTCGTGATGACAGTAGAGGACCGTTTGGTGGGTGAAGAGGTTTCCGGAGACGATTTTCCGGCCGGTATGCGTGTTCTTGCTGTTGATGACGACAAAACATGTCTCAAATTGTTGGAGAATTTGCTTCGCAAATGCAACTATCATGGTTTGTTGTCTTTCTTTTACATTCACTCAATTCCATTGATGATTTGTGTATGCTTCCCCTTATTATTCTCCTTCCATGCAATCGACTCATTATCATATAGTAATTGGAAGTATCTTTCATACTTTTAGAACTTTTTTTATAGCCAAATATTAGTAGTCACCAAATAATGATTATGTTAGTTTTCAGGGTTTGCAGGAAGCCTTCATTTTAAATTTCTATGACTGAATCTGTTCTCTGATTATTGGTTGTTGCAGTTACTACAACTACAGAGTCAGTGAAGGCGCTAGAAATGTTGAGGGAAAACAGAAATATGTTTGACCTTGTTATTAGTGATGTAAATATGCCAGACATGGATGGATTTAAGCTCCTTGAGCAAGTTGGACTTGAAATGGACCTACCTGTAATCAGTAAGCTCAAACACCTTTGTCTTAGTGCATGTTTGTTATTATGGTGAGTTTGTCAGAATCACGACTGCGATTTTAAAAAATTACAAGTTGTATCTTTTGTAGAATCATAGTGGGTAACTGTGATCATGATACCAAACATACACTTAATATGTTTTCAGCTAAAATTTACTTCTTTTTCAAAGAGTATCTTGAAGTATATGAAATTTTTCCAAATTCACTTCCCTTAAACTCTTGCTTTGTGTGTGTGTGTGTGTTTTTTTTTTGTGATGTAGTGCTGTCAGGAAATGGTGATAAAGAGAGGGTGATGAAAGGCGTGATACATGGCGCTTGCGACTATCTAATGAAACCTATCCGAATCGAAGAGCTGCAGAACATATGGCAACATGTAGTGAGAAAGAAGATTGATTGCAAGGATCATAATAAGGGTACAACTACTAACGAGGATAAAATCTGCAATATGGCTGGGGTGTGTAGTCAAGACATCACATCTGAAAATATTGATAACAAGAACAAAATGTTGGGACAAAAAAGGAAGGAACAAAGTGAGGAAGAAGATGATGATGAAGAAGATAATGATGAAGAGAATGGAGAGGAACCCTCAACTCGGAAGAAGCCTCGTTTCGTTTGGGATGCTGAGTTGCATAGAAAATTTCTTGATGTTGTTAATCAACTGGGCCTTGACAGTGAGTTTATGTGACAATGATTTTTTTTTTTACTTGACTTGAGAACATGGAAACTGATTATGACCATTTGATACTTAAATATGGATATTACTGTTCCTAATATGTAGTTTCTTCAACTTTTATTGCAGAGGCTTTTCCTAAGAAAATACTTGACTTGATGAATGTTGAAGGGCTTACAAGGGAAAATGTAGCAAGCCATCTGCAGGTGCAAATTCTAATCTAACTTCCCCTTCTGTCATAAATTCTCAGACTAGTTTATGGCTAAAATATTTGATCACCATTTTTGGCAAATGTGGTCAAAGTTAAGTGGATAATTTGCTTTAAACTTGTGTTTTCGGACAAATATTGGTGTGAAAATATCTTAGATCAGTTGTTCATTGAACTTTCAACAAGCTAATTTATAATATATAAGTATGCATAAAGAATGAATGACTCAATACTAGAATTTGTCGATCTCAAGCTCAGTGATAAGAGTTCTAATTTGTAGCCTGGAAACAGTTCAAATTCTTTTGGAAACGGTTGTAAAATGGTCATCAATGTCACTTTAATTTATAATAATTGTGCCATGATAACTGCATATAAGCTGTTTTGGATTGCAGAAATACAGACTTAGTCTCAAAAGGCCAGCTAAACAAGCTAGAATTGATGGTACATTGGGTACTACTGATCCTTACCTGCAACTGGGTTCATTAGGTGGATATGGAGATTTTTGTACCTTGTCAGGATCAAGAAGAATCTTAAGCAGCACACTACCATCATATGCATCTAGTGAAATATTTTGTCGGCCGAACGCCTCATCATCAGTGTTGAACTCGAGAGGAATTAGTTCTTCTACCCTGGTCCCTCCACTCCAGTCTCAAAACATTAACGCTCTCAAGCTGCCTATGTTTTCTGCATACGAAAGCTCGAGTTTCTTACAGCGTATTCGAGCATCAAAGGAGAACCAGTTTCAGCAGAACAGTTATCCAACCAGCAATATGAAGTTAAGTCCAATTGATGATTCAAGTGCATTTGCAGTTTCATCTAGCTTCTCAGACATCATCAGAGCTACTACTATTAATAATGCAAATAGTTATCTGTCTTGCTTCTCAAGTAATCACCTACAAACACATAATTCAGGAGCATTTATGAACCACTCTTCTGTTGGAGGTGCTTCTGTGAAATCAGAATCTTTTAACCCCGGCACAAGTGGTTCCTCGAATTCATTCGATTATAGTCGGATTAAGGAAAGCTTGCAGAGTGCAGCTCAGTTATCTAACTTTGCTTCCAATTCTTCTCCATTGAGTGAGGATTTTAACAATGATCAACTGTCTCAAAATAGCTTAAAGTTTTCCTCTCCCAGTTCTCATTTTCAGAAAAGTCCAATTGATTTTTCTTCCTCGCATGTTGTTGCCGTTCCTTTGGAGGAAACTATGCAATGTCAAGAAGGCTTACTTGGGAATGTCATAAAGGCTTCATGTTACACACAGCATCAAAACATGAGTTCTACCTTCAATACCTTAAGTTCTCTAGCTTCTCCTAATGGAGACACTCAGTTGCCTGAAGTTGAGAATTTATATTCAGACGCTAGAATTGAATCAAATGATGATTGCTTTTTGCAGCAAATGATTTCTCTAGAAGGATTCGTTGAGAATAATTGTGTGTCGTTGGATGACATAATAAGCGAAACAGTTAAAAAGGTATAATAAAAATATTCTTGTGTTTTCTTCAATTCTTGGCAAGTTCCCTGCTTTTAGATGCTTAGAATAAAAACCAGATATTGGTATCTTTTTTTAATTGTGTTTGAATATGGTTCTGGTTTTGGTCTGAAATTAAGCATCTTATCAGTTCTTTGAAGAGTAAAATTTCATGAAAATCTGTTTATGATGTAGGATCAAAGTGAGAGGAAATCGATAGACGGAGAAAAAGAATTTGATGCATGCAAAGTTGGACCAAAATGAGTCGTTTCATCTAGTTTAACCTCCAGTTTGTATCTACGTTAAGATTTTGTTTCTCACATCCAAGGTTCTTTGGACGTGAATTTGTTGAAGCTGCAAATCGTTTGTAGCTTGTGGATGGTCGAATCAAATGTCCGAAACAATTTGGCCGTGGTTCCAAACATAGTTTCTTTAGCAGGAATAGTATGTGCTAGCTGTCAAACTTCTCCCTTTTTTTGTTTATTATTATCTCTATGTTAATACTTTATATATAAAATATTTTCTCTGGCATTGGATTGCCCCTCTCTCTCTCTCCCCACATACTAGTATTAATGATTTATGATTGATTCATTAAAATTACTTATTTTTTACAATGAAAGTGTGACAAGTTTGAAATGGTTTATATTACTTTTGAATTAGATTATCGCCAATTTTGCTGACTTCTAAATCAATTAATATTTTAAATCCCTCATAAGGCAAAGATGAATAATAATGAAAACCTTTCTATCTCGCATAGTTTGTGCCTAAAAACAACAGCCATATGTAACATTTGTAATTTGAACACAACAAAGATGTTCTATGTTTTCATGAGCAAATTAGCCACAAGTACCATGAAATTCTATTCTCTTGAACTACTTTATGATGGACTAATCCTGCTCTGTATTTCAACCTATCAATTGTTTAGGTAAATAAATTATGGTTACAAATCAAATAGTTATCTTGTGCAGTTAATATTTGTTTCATCAGAAATTCGGGCAAAAATAAAATGTTTCATCAGAAGAAAAAAAAAACAGATTGGACTGAGAATGTATATTATGGCCTCAGCATTGATTATTCCCTAATGGCATGACAAGGGCAATAGCTCAAACGCCTCACTCACTCTTCCTATGCAACAATTCTAAGAATCGTCAAAGCATATGTTTGGAACTATGTAGGATTTGCCATTTCTCGCGCCTCAAGGATATTCGCAGCACAAGCTACCGTTAAGGAATGTGCACTGCAGACGTGGGATCAAACACACACTACTGCATGTCACTAAATAACAGTGTCCCATTATAATTTCTTCAAAACGATTCAAATAGTTGACGTTCAGTACATGATAAAACTATCTTTCCCAGTAGAAATGTTATAGGGATAGAAGAAAGAAGTTTAACAATACCACATTTCAAGTATTTGATTTTATTTCAACTTTGGAAGCACCTTGATTTCTTCCTGTTACTATAATCACCAAGAAATAGAGCTCCAGTGAACAAATGGAATCCTTCATATGAACTCTCTTTCTTACTCAATTGTTAGCGATACGAACTGAGGCACAGATTTTTATATGTTACACCTAGATTATATTGCTTTCATATGGTTGATATGACAGGTGATTTAGTTTTATTGGGCGTGGTACAGATTTAGATTCCCTGGTGTTGACGAAACACAGACGTAGTCACCCAACCCGTGAATTAACTTCATATTTTACTACCATTGTTCTCTGAAATCAAAGACTGTATGAAGCTCAACTGTATAAAATTCAGTGACAACATGACTTCTTGTTCCTTTGACAGTGGAGAATCTGTATCTGAGTTGTGAGGTGGTGAGTCTCGAAATGTGAGGTAGAGACTTCATAAGCAACAACTGTTGCCATCTCTTACAACTTAACATTGTTTTTTGGTTGGTGTCTGTTGAAGGTGCTACAGGGTCCAATCCACCTTCCGTGTGTTTGGAAGCCAAATCAAATACACTCTTAGTTTGCAGTGGATTGCTATAATATACTCCTTAGTTTCATGTGTAAGGATGTTCTAGTTCTAGATGGAATGGATTCTCTCTGGTTAAAAAATATGACATAGTCATTGCAGTCAGTCAATTAGTACTTTTCCACCTTGTGAGTTGCTTTTCCAATCCAATTTACCACACTAAATACTTATCCAAGTGTTCCCACAACATGGTTATCAAATCAAGATTCATATTGTGAATTGGAATAACTAATTTCCAATTGTGAATTGAATCTCATTATGAAATGCAAAATACATTATTAATAAAAATATAGTTTTTTAAATAAAACTAGTGACATAGCTAATTCATAAGTTGATATACCATATTCAAACCTCAAAATAATTTAAGATTCAAATCATAAATCAAATGAAAAAATAAAAAAGTGGCCAGCTATACAAAGTTGGAAAAAAAAGTGGATGACTACACTAAGTTTAGGTATAAATTAAATTGAATCAGGATTCATCATAATGAATTGAGATTCAACATTATGAGTCAGGATTCAATATGAGATTCATGTCCAAAATAGATATGGATTGGCATTGATTGAGTTCCATTTTGTATCGAATTGAGATACGACTTACTGAGTATGGTAAAGTGCCTATAACAATTACCAATTGAAGGACAAACACTTCAAGAAAATATCCAACATATCAGCACTTCAATAAACAAAGGGAGAAAAACACACCACCAAAATATCCCATGCACTTAATAACCAATAATTAGTGAAATTGCATCATTCAATGGGAACAAACTTTCCATCATCCCTACTCTAACATAAAGAAAAAATTTAAATTTTTTGGCACCATTCTACATTTTCTGATAAAAGCACAAGGCATCAATGTACAGTTGTACACTTAATAGGTGGAAACATAAACATACATACTAAAAAATAAAATGCAATAAACAAAAGGGCACATTGTAATATTATAAATACAAAATAATAAGATTGAAAACTTATCTATTGAGCAGCACTACCCTGGGCCTGTTCTTCAAGATTCTTAATATGTGCCTTAAGAACCATAACAAGTTCTCTAGCAGGTGCCTGAATTGTGGAAACCAAAACAGAAGCAGGACTTTTCAAAGTACCCAACAAATTAGCATAAATCTGAGCACGTGTTGGCAATGTTTCAAGTGTCTTAAACTCATCAGGACCATAAAATTTCCCTTCAAAAACAGCACCAGTGAAATCATTCTCTTCAAGCTTCTTCTCCTTTTGAAAATCTCTATAAGGTTTAATAGCAGAAGGAATCTCTTCGGTGTGAACGAAAAGCCACACATTCATACCTTTCATACAAGGTTTCAGCATTTCCCATTGAGTTCCTTCGAGTGCCTTATAAACAAGCGTGTTCTTGGCAACGATAAGTTTGGTTGTTTCGGGTAGGGTTTTTCTTAGGTCTTGAAATTGCTTCACTGTGAAGCCTTTGTAGTTGATTCCGGCGAGGAGGTAACAGTTTTCGAGCTGTTCTCTAACGGTTTCAACGGTTTCTTCTTTTCTGGTGCGAGAAATAGCGGCGTTGATGGAAGGAAGGGAACGGTGGGTTTTGAAAGTGGGTGTTGGTTTGAAGGAGGTGGGTGGGTTGAATGGGTTAATGGGTCGGTTAAGGAATTGAAAAGATTGGGTTTTGGTGGATGGAAGGGAAAATGTGAATAATGGGGCAGTGGCTTCCATGGTGATGGAAATTGAAAATGAGAAAGGATGAAAAAAATGGGATAATGATTTTGGTTCATATTGGCTTATCTTATCGCTTTTGTTTCATTGGTTAGTTTGGTGTGTTGGCTACCCTTATTTACTTTCAAGGGTACCCCTACCCAAGGTTATTCATCAACCACACTTAGGCAATATGGTATTTGCAAAACTGGAATGGGTTTAAATTTTAATTTTTATGAACTTAGTTTTTTAAACATAGTTTAGAAGACTATTAACTATTCAATAATTTTATAACTTTGACTTACCGGGAGTTCTATAACTTTGAAAAAATCATTCACCTCTTCTATATTTATTAAAAAAATTGCATCAAATAATTTTTTTAATCACACTTAGATTTATTTATGTAACTTATTATATAACATAGTTAGAATTTTAATTTGTAAATGTACCATTGTATATATATTATTTACAATTTTGAAATGTATGATTATGTTTTAACGACACAACTGAAATGTGTATTCTAATGTTTTTTTATATAAATGACAAATAAAGTTGAAAATGTGACGGAAAAAATATTATCCACAATTTTTTTTAATAAATATAGACGATGTAAGTGTATTTTAAAAATTAGATCAAATATAAATGTCATTTAAAGAAATCTCAAGAGAAGTAAATGTAATTTTCTCTAATTTTTAAATAGGTGTTTAACAAAATTATTTTAAAAAAAAAAAGTTATAATTAGGTTTATCAATTATATATAAAAAGTTTCAGTTAGGCTGTTGAACTTTTAAATAATTTACAATTAAGTACTTAATTTATTAAATAATTTGTGATAGACCCTTAAACATGTTAATAAGTATTAATTTGACTATAAATTATTTAAAATGTTATAGAATGATTATAAATTATGTAGAGATTTTGTTTAAGCTTTAAATAATTTTTTGATTTCTATAGAATTTTAAGATTTTGTTTTTACTTATTGAAATTTTTTTGTTGGAATGAAATATATATTTTTAAATGATTTTTTCAAACATATTTACAATATTATAGATGAAATTTTGTATAATATTTTAAATATGCTTGTAAAAAATCATTAAAAAATTATAAGGTGCAAGACAATTAAAATGTTTTGTTTTAAAATCTTATATTAATCGAATATCGTGTTATGCAGAGTCAACCTTATTTCACATCCCATCACATGTTTCGCATGCGCCAACATGTGTCCTCCATTTTTCAACATTCGCCTCTCATGAGTTCAATTTGACCGTTCGTTTTCCAATGTTTTGAACCTTCTGTTTTTTGCCTGTTTTTTTTTCTTCAACACTATAAATAGAGTGATCAACCATTTGAGAAAGTACACCAAGCTGAACACATTTATCAGCTTCTCTCTTCTCCCTTTTCTGCTCCACACATTTTCGAGCCACTTATCCCTTTTCTTTACGTCTCTTCAATTTGCGAGCAGTCTCAATGCCATTTTCAGAGTGGTCTTAACGCTATATCTGAGGGTGTAACTATAGAACGAACATTACAGTGCAGTGGAAGTCTGATACAACTTTGTCTAAATTGTTTTATCTTGAGGACATCGTAGTTGTTAGTCTGTTTGCACAATTTTGGGTAATATCACGAAAAGTCTTAAAGAGAGCGATCTAATGCATGATTCACCCCATTAATTTTTTTGTTTACAACAGTATTTTTCAAAAGCAAATTCATTTCAAAAAGCAACAGTACGTGTTATTTGATGAATATGATAATATTGTATGGTTGCAAGAATGTCTAGTTCAACTCATTGTGTGTTTGGATTACGATTCTCACGCTACAAATAAATTATGGTTTACTATGGTGAAAGAAGTTCTACTGAGGTTCTCAAGATGTGGTATAGTGAACTCAAATATGAACTCTTTAGATTTAATTTATATTAGATTTTGACCATATGACTTGAGATTTAGACTTACTTATAAAAATTTAATTATCGATATGATCATTGTATTAAATGATTACTTTTAGAAAGTAATATTACTACATTGTTTTATAAAGTTTTTAAATTTTGCAAAATTTTCACTTTTTTAGGGTCAATTATGCATTAGTGGATAAAGGATATGCAACGTGACATATGATTCAACATTCTAGATTAAAAAGTTTTTATATTTTTGGCTGTTTTAATCCATAAGATTATTACATGGTTGTCTAATTCTAGTGAAGACTATACATACGTGACAATTTGATCCATCATTTATTCAATTCATTTATAAATCCATCCTATTCATCCACTATTTAATATAAATTTTAATAAATTCGATCTAATCCATTCAATTTTCTTTCAAAATATTTAAAACTTCATAACTTTTAAAAATATTTAAATTTAAAAAAATACCTAATCCATTCAATTCATTTAATAATAAATTTTAATAACTTTTTAAAAATATTTAAAAACAGTAATTTCAGTATTTTTTTTAATATTTTAAAAATAGCTCAATATTTAAATATAATATAAAAAACCGTTTTATTAATATTTTTAAAATTTTAAAATAATTAATTAATTAGTTTTAGGAATAATAAAAGCTATTGTTTTTTTTTTTTTGCTACAATAAATAAAACCATTATTATTATTGTGGTTGTTTTTGTAGGTATATAATTTATTATAATATTAAAAAAATTTAAGTGAATTGGATGGATATCCATCTATTAAAATGTGATAATAGATAAATTGAATTATTTTTAACGAATGAATTTGATTGATTTTTTAAAATAAAATTAATGAATTGTAAATGAATTAATAGATTATTTTGATCTATCCATTACTATTTAAATCCATATCCCTCTAATATATTTATTTTGCCACCTCTAAGAGGTAGAGAGTTCGATTGGGATAAGGAAATGAATCCAAAGAAAGAGAGGCGGCAACTACAAAAACAATGGCAACTAAAAGAAACATTACTGTTCATCTATTTCCTTTATTTGTTTTGTTATCCTTTAATTTTCAAGCAATCTTAATTATGTATTTGAATTTTCTACATTAATTGATGATGTGATATGAGGGGAAAAATAACGATAAAATGAGATATTGAAGTATAAGTGTATCATTGTTGTTACAAAATTGATAATATGGAAAGCACGTATGTGCATGAGGTGTGTATATGTTATGGTTTTTTGCATGTGTTTCAAAACGCATTTTGTGAGACAATTTCTTTTATATATTGATTGAATTGAACCATTGAATGTACATTAAGTGGAATCTTCGTGTTCTCGTAAAATGACTTAATATAGAGTTTTAATTATATAATTTGCTTATTGTTGTTGTTATTATTCTCATTCTTATCATGAAGATTGGTAAGTTTTGATATGGACACAGTGGTCCACTTTCTATTTCTTGATCAGGAAGCATTGTCTCTTGGGGTGCAAGGCTTCACACTTGAAATGACATAATTTTGGCATTTTGCAATCAGCCTAATTTACCTTTATTAGAAAGGAGAAATTGAAATTGAAATTGAAAATTCATAATCAATCATAAGAATACAAACTTCCCTCCTGAGGGGTGCAAAATTAAGCATATGTTTGGATTTTACATAACCACGCTGTGTACGTGAGTTTACTTGAAAGCTTCGATTAGTTGCTTCACGAAGTCACGGCCAAGTTGCGATTGAGACGAGAGAACAACAATATCACCGCTCATTCAAACAAGTGCTAAAATTATTTTAAGTGTTAAATTCATCAATAATTAAAGTTATACTAAATATTAATTTAATAGATTAATAATGTATTTTTCAATGTAATTAATTAAATTATTTACAAGAAATCTGTCGATTTTATTTATAAATTTTATATTATACAATTTTTATGGTTGACAACTCTTTCTATAATTGTTGTAGAAATTAAAAAAAGTCAAAATAAAATAATAATGTTTTAACTAAAACAACAATACACATAGATTTGAATGGTCACATAAATTTGGACACACAATTTAACCACACACTCATTTAAAAAAAATAAAAATTAATGATATATATATATATATATATATATATTTAAAATAATTAAATAATACATATTTTTATGTTTTTGTGTCTAATTAACTATTTTCCTTCTCTCTTTTTATCGTATCATCAATATATTATATCTATCTGATCAGTCCGCGACAATACTTCAAATACAAGTTACACCTTCAAATTAACATAACATTATGCTTTATTGAGGTTTTCACGATGTGGCGTCATGAATTCGATAATATAAACTCTTTAGATTTTAGTTTACATTAGGTTTTAATTACGTGGCTCGAGGTTTAAAGTTATTTGTAAAAAATTAATTATCGAGTTGAACTTTCGTAAAGTAATATTACTAAAGTGTTTTATAAAGTTTTTAAATTCAGCAAAATTTTCACTCTTTTTGGCGTTAATTATGTATTACTGGTCTAAGTATATCCAAATTGACATATGATTCAATAGTCTAGATTGAAATGTTTTTATATTTTTGGCTGTTTTAATCCATGAGATTATTATATCCTTTTTTAATTCTGGTGAAGACTCAATTTGATTCAATTATTCGCCATTTATTTAATTTATCTATAAATTTATCCAATTCATTCATTATATAATATAAATTTTAATGAATTAGATCCATTTAATTTATTTAAAAATATGAATGGATCCAATCCATTCAACTTTTTATCAAAATCCAATAGACCACATAGTTTATTTACAAAAATTCAATGGATTACATTTTTTTCTTAAATATATATAATTTTAAGAAAATATTATATATTTATTTCAAAAAAGTATTTTTATAAAAATAGTTTTTTAAATTATTTTAAAACTAACTAATTCTAAAAATAGTTTTATTTATTATTTTTTAGGAAATGATTTAAAATTTATTATTTTAAAAACTATTTCTAAGAAAATCATAATTTTTAATTATTATTTTTTTACTAATATCTTCATTATTTTTAAAAAACAGAATTTAAATAATAATTTATTTTTATTACAAAACATAACTTTATTGAAAAAGTGATATTTTCTTAATAGAAAAACATATTTTTTTGCTAAAATAAAAAACATAATATAATTTTTTCATTATTTTAAAAAATTATTAATATATTAATTTAAATAGGGTGGTGGTGGTCAATCGCTGGAGCACTGTCGTTTGTTGTTGGACCACCGCCACAGATTGTCAGATCACGACTGACAGTTAGACTGTCAGACAGCCTCCAATTGCGGAGCTCCGTCTTGGTGGTTGTTGGAGCACCGCCTCCCACCACTACCGCTATTATTTAATTATTAATTAATAAATTAATGATCTATTTAAAAACAATATAAACTGTTTTTCAAAAATAATATAAAAAAACATTGATTAATAAAATTTTAAAATATTTGAAAACGGTAATTTTCAGTATATTTTAATATTTTTAAAACAGTTTAATATTTAAAAATAATATAAAAAACGGTTTTATTAATATTTTAAAATAATAAAAAAATTAATTTTAAGAATAATAAAAACCATTGTTTAATTTTTTGCTACGATAAAATGATATATTGAATTAATTGATAATATTACTATATATTAATAATAAGAGTATTTTAGTTTTTTTTATTCACTAATATATATATTTATTGCAACTCTAATATTTAAGTATTTTGTTCATTTTGATTATGATTAATTATATTTTTGGTGTGTATATGTTGTGGTTTTGCTTTTATATATAGATTGAATTGAACCGCGCATGCCGACATTGAATGAATTGAACCTTTGTATGCGCATGTCGATAGATTGAATTGAACCATTCAATGCGCTTGATGTGTGTATATATAACAAAATTCAAGTATTTTCCTTTCTCATCTACCATATCTTCAATATATTACATTTATCAAATTACTCTATTTATCTCTCAAAATATATACACTTCTTTAAATTTACACGAAATATTTTTCTTTTACTTTCACAAACAATCTTATTTTATAACAAAATTATATCAACTAAATGGTAGCAAAGAGTACCTATTGTAACATTATCCTTAACCCCTAGGTGTGTAAGGTCCATACAACTCCACGTCAATACTCGAAGCACAAGTTACACCTTCAAATTAACAAAACATTATCAAAATTAAGATTCAAAACCAGCATAAATTATTGCACTTACTAGGTACTACCATTATAAAAAAACACAAAGAAGGCTTGGAAAGTTCAAATTGTTAACCCCTATTCTGTTCTGTTCTGTTTTGCAATAGAACAATAACATATTCCACAGAAAAACAATGGCAAAAAAAGAGATGGAGGTTGTAAAAGGTGTAGACTTGGAGAGGTATATGGGTCGTTGGTACGAGATAGCTTCTTTCCCATCATTTTTTCAGCCCAAAAATGGCGAAAACACTAGAGCAACATATACTCTGAATAATGATGGGACTGTTCATGTTCTGAATGAGACTTGGAGTAATGGAAAAAGAAGCTCCATAGAGGGATCTGCTTATAAGGCTGACCCAAAAAGTGATGAGGCTAAGCTCAAAGTCAAATTCTATGTACCTCCATTCTTGCCAATCATTCCTGTTGTTGGAGATTATTGGATTTTGTATCTTGATCAAGATTATCACCATGCTCTCATTGGCGAGTCTAGAAGGAAATATCTTTGGGTAAGCAAAACCAATTTTTCACGTATATTCATAAATATGCATTCATTTTGTATACACATATTATGAAAATTGTATCTTGAAATTTGTTCTTCAGTCTTAATTCAATTAATAGATGTTAATATTTTTAGTTTGAAAATTATGTTCTGGATTTGAACCTGAGAACTAACCTGTGTGAGTTTTTAATGATAATTATATCATTTTATTCATAGACAAAAAAAAATTATCTTAAGAGGTAATTCTAAGGTAAGTTTTTTACAATACACAATCTTATATCCATTATTGGATTAATAAGTCATACAATTGAATCAAATGAAAAATGATTGAAGTTATGGATTAAATTTATCTATAGTGTAAGACTATTTTGTGTACAGTAGACAAAATATTATTCTGGACATAGATATGTTTAATTTTAATTTTTTTTCCTCTTAAGATAAATTAATAATTAAGAGATATATTTGAGAAAAAATTAAACCTTATAATTTGAGTCTATAAAAGTTTTGTGAAGTTGAGTTTATAATTTGAGATATATTTAATATATTTAATATTTTTAATATTAAATATTATAGTTGATATTATATTTTAATCACATTTAATTTATTTTAAATTTAGTGGAGTCCATAAAAGAATAATATTATAGTTGATATAACATTTTAATCACATTTAATTTATTTTTAGAAACACTTCATAACTTTCTAAATTTAGAAAATAAAAATAACTTTTTGGAGAGGAATTATTTTAAATTTGAGTTGTTTAGAGGGGAGGAGAGGAGAAAGGGAAGGAGGCAATTTTAGATACTCTCTAAAGTGAACAATTTGAATGGAAGAGAATAATATTATTAAATTAATGATGACAATAACATGGATGATTTTGGTCCGTAGATATTATGCAGGGATACCCATTTGGATGAAGAAATATACAAGGAGCTTGTTGAGAAAGCTAAGGAAGAAGGGTATGATGTGAGCAAATTGCACAAGACTCCACAGAGTGATCCTCCACCTGGCTAACAAGACAAACTTGGTGCTTCAAATCCCTTTTTGGGAAATAAATATATATCTTTGCTCATGAACAATATTATGTAATCACTCTAAAGAAGTTTTATTTCGTGTCATAAATTAAGTGTTCAAAAACTCTAATATATAGTTTGTATTTATGTAAACTGTACCTAATGCATGTATAATAGACTAAAAATAAAGTTATTGTTTGATACTCAAATTGTGTAATTAGTTCTTAATTTTTGATACTTTATAGCGAAGATATTTTGTTGTTTACTTTTTCTTTTTCTTTGTTGAATTTTTTGGCTAAGCAGTGGGGAAGAAGATACCATGACTTATCCTGTATCTAGAATCTAGATCGCTCTGCACATGATTGGTGTGAAAAAGATAAGGGTGTGTGGGTATTGATTTATATCATTGTTTTGGAGGGTCTCAATTACATATATAATCAATCCAGATGGTTTTTCTGATCATAATTAACTCCAAAGAAAAATACCAATGTTATGAAAATTGGATTACTTGGATGATTTAATCGCTCATATTATTTTATTAACTTTTAAAATTGTTCAGACAATCAATTGAAAGAACCGATTTAAAATTGGAATAAATCAAGAAAATTGATGATTAATTGGTTTAAAAAATAAGAAACGCATTTTATTTATAAAAAAAAAAACAAAAAACAATAGTTTTTTACATTTTGGTTGAATCTTTAAGCTTTGAATTAGTACTTCAATCGGTTTAACGTTCGGTTATTTAATATTAGAAAATATTATGGATAAGTAAAATAATGTGGTTATTAAAGTAGTTCAATGTATTCTATAAAGAAAACTTCAACACCAAGTCATCCTATATTAAAAAGTTTTAATTTTGTCTTAAATTGTCAGAAAAAAAAAAGTTATATCAATTTCTATACAATAATTAAAAAATTAATTCATATTTAGTCTTCTATTTGGTGATCTTAGAGACTCAATAAATACCTAAAAGAAGAAAAGAAAAAAAAAGACTAAATGTATATAGATAAAAGAATTTAATACAACAACAACAACAACAAAAAGTTATATCATGTCCCAGAAATTTGGGATCATGTAATTGTGTAGAAGTTTATATTAATAATTA
>JBBPBQ010000002.1:1276873-1345027 GCA_037974755.1 Cicer yamashitae
AAAAAAAAAAAAAAAAAAAAAAAAAAAAAAAAAAAAAAAAAAAAAAAAAAAACATTTTTCTGTTTTGGGTTTAGAAAAAAAACGGAAAAAAAGTAAAATTGAAACAACGATAGAATAGTTAACACTATTTTGGTTAGACGATGTATGGAATGAAAGAGGGAAAGTTCAATTTAGAAAATCCCAAAAAAATCCCATCTTTTACTCCATACAACTCTACCCAACATTGCATTAAGTTAATTCAATTTAGGGTTTGGCTTCATCTCATATAAGGCTCAGTTTTGGCACAGAGATGATATCAATCGTCAAAAAGAAGCACCACCATGATGGCTGCAATTGGATTAAAAACCCTAAATCGGTAAAAAGGACAAAATCGTCAATTTCACCGATCTCGTTGCCACGCCATCGGCGAGTATTCTTTGACGGCGATCGATCCACCCTGACCCACACTCCAAAACCATCGTCATTGCCTCTTAGGGACGAGAGAGAGAGAGAGAGAAAGAGGACCAAAGAAAAGGAAAAGAAAGGAAATGAAAAAAAAAAGATACAGATTCATATAACGATCAAGAGAGAGAGAGAGAGTGCGAATAGCATTATTATTTTATTATTATTATTATTATTATTATGAATGAGATTAGGAAACTGCAAAATCATTAATGAGAAAAGTCATTGAGTAAAGGAGTGTGGCCGCAGAAACCCTAATCTAATTATCACCAGCTACATGTGCTCAAATTTATACACTCACCAACTCAACTTTCCTATTTTCCAATTCTACCCTTTGCACCATTAATCAAAAATATAGCTTTTTGTTAGGGCAATTCATTAAAAAAAAAAACTGTCCTCAGGATAGTGTGATAATGAGTTTTTTATATAATGAGTTAAGATCTCTCAATTTCTCATCTTTGTTAAATATAATAATGCAATATTTGTTAGATGTAAATATATTAATCTACTCAAAACACTTCAATACTATGGTAATTAACAAAGAGAAATTGGGAGGATGTAAAGGTGTTTTATTTTTATTTTCTTTATTGACTTTTTGTTGTTGCTTTTCATACCCTCTCCTCTTTCTTTTTAATATGTTTAACTCTAAATATCCTCGCTAGGGCCTAGGGTGTACCCTCCCATTCTCGACCATTTCTGAAAAATCCATCCTAAATCATAATCTTCATTCCTTTCTTGACAATAGCTCTTAATGCTCCTTTTTCTTGTTCCGTGTGAGATGAGACATTTTTTTTAAGATCAAATTATCTATTTATAATTATTTTTAATGATCAAATTGTCCCTCTTTTTAAGTATTATTAGGGACCTAATTGTTTCTTTTCTCATGGTGGTTGAGATAAGGTATAAGTTGTCATTTTTTTTTCAAGTAATAAAAGTTGCTTTTATTTTTTTCAATGAACAAATTGAAACTCACAATTTTTTTCAATTACTAAAATAATTTTCCACCCACTATTTAATTTATTATTTTTAATTGAAAGAATAGTCACTTCATTTCTTTGTCTCGAAGGAGTAGCCTAATAATTCGGCTAGTAATACAAAAGAAGTTATATGCAGAAGATTCCACTCAAACCTTAATACTAAGTACTAACATTCTTCTCTCCCTTGACATATATAATAACTAATAACATTCACCTATAAAATAAATTCACTCCATTTCTGTTTTTAATATTTAATTTTCTTCAAACTAAATTAGATTTAATGAGACATCTGTCAATCACAATTAGTTGATTGTATAAATTAGACATTTTCTTATGGCTTAAAGAATCAAAAGTTTCCTACCCTAATAATAAAAATCAATATTAGGTTAACTTATTTATACCTTATATTTAATTGTAAAATCACTACTATTTAGATCTGTTATATATTATATCCGTAAATAAAAAAACATGTTATAATATTATTTCTACAAATATAGTAAATATCCTTACAAATGGTGATATTATATTGAACACATGCATAAACCTATTTTACTTGTGCATACAAATTAAAGATATTTGGTTTTATAATAAAAAATGGTGTATCTTCAAAGATACTTATTTTCTGAGATACTCAAAATATTTACTTGTTTATTATTGACAACAATAATAGTAATTTTGAGCACAAATAACTATAATTTCGTGTAAAATCTATTTTGATGGGATTGAATTTAAAAATTGTCAACTATATTTTTCTATGTTTCAATTCTTAATTATAAAAAAAACTCAATTACATATTTCTTATTTATGTCATGATTCTCTTTCCTATAAATGTCTTTCCTACAAGTCAATCTCACTATTTATAGACTTCTTATTCCTCATCAACAAAAAGTTTGCGACACTTTACCCTAACTAATGGAGGACAATATTGAATTTTCGGTAAGCAAGTTTTATCACTATGGTTTTGTCCATACAAAGCTTCATGTTTATTATTGATTATTTTCATACCTTTCATATAATCAGATTTCTACTTTGAAAGTTGATTTGGGATGCACAAAGGGTTGTCCCACGGATGTGACCAACATGTTACAACAACTGAAAGGTACGTTTGGTTTTGTTCTATATATATTTTTTAGTAGTCCTCTTAGATTTCTATGTAGTAGATGATTTATTGATGGTTTAGTTTTTTAAAAATATTTAATTAAATTGTAAAACTTGTAAACAGGAGTGAAATCTATATCCATTGATCCAAATCAAGGGAAGGTAACAGTTGTTGGTAATGTAAATCCTATGATGCTAATCAAAATTCTTCAAAAGATGGGTAAAAAGGCACAACTTTGGTCTTTTGACAAAAAACCAAAGAAAAAGAGTATTGGTTCTCATCACAGACAGAAACATCATTCTCACTGTTGTTGTGAGAGCAGTAACATCGAGGATGAGTCTGAAACCGTTCATTACGATAGTATTAAACATAGGACAGATCACTATGAAAGGAGCAAGACAAAACATGACCAAGATAACATGTTTGGTTTTGATAATCAACATCAACATGCACCACAACCTCAACCTCAATCTCAACCACAGGTTAGTGAATATTATCCACCAATGTCAGGGCCCAACTACCAACAACAATTCTCAGGATATGATAACCATCATCCAACAATGTCTTGGAACCAACCTCAACATATGACATATCCAAGGCCACCATCAATGTATCCAATATCAAGGCCTCCCTATCGTTACTATGGACATGATCAGCCCACGTGGCCCAATTATGGACAGGGTCAGCCTGCATGGCCCACTTATGGACATTATGGCTCAAGGTTGCCAAGATACAATCCCATGATCCACTACAACAGTTATGCAGACAATTATCGCTATACTATGTAGATTTAGATTAAATATGTCGTTATTACATGTTTTACTATGGTTTACTTGTAAGACATTTTTTTGAATACTACTTGTTTATTATATATTATCCAGTTATGTTACCAACGATTTCATTTGCTAATGCTACTAGGCTACTTCTAATATATACAATATATTCTCCCCATTTTTAGTGTACATAATTTCCATTACAATCAATGTATACCAGTGGGGAAACAAATTGTATAAATGAATTTGATACTCTCGAGTAGGTGTGTCAGCGTAGTATCAAATAAATTCCATCATAGTTATACTTAAGCCCAAAAGCTGTGAATTGCTTCTTGTCCCAACCAACACAACATTTTCTTAGTTTATTTTATTCAATTTAGAAGATAAACAATTATCACATTCTTAGCATAACATCCTACAAAAAGTTAATTGCAGGGACTCTTAAATATTGTACGGAAGATACAAGAACAGGCATCATGCTGCCGGTTTTCAAATGCACCTCTATGTCTGTTATACAAAGACAACTACATAGCGAGTCCGGAGTGAATGAAATCTTACAAATGACATTTCCATTAAATAACTCAAGAACTTAATCCATCTTGATGTAATATGAAAATAAAAAGAATAATAAGAATTAACTAATATCCATCCGGTCAAGCATATCTACAAATGTCATCCTCCTTGGAAACCTTGGTGGCAGCCTCATAATCATGGAATCTTCTATCTCAATGGGTAAATGAGTCGCCACAATCACAATTCCTCCTTGTTTCCTGTGTTCTGCAATAATGTACTCGAGTAACTTTACACCTTCATCATCTAATGCAACTGAAGGCTCATCAAGTAACCATATGGGGCGATCAATTGCGAGCATTCTAGCAAGTTGCAATCTTTTCCTTTGGCCCATTGAAAGCATCCTTGGCTTTTCCTTGGCCAATCTTCCTAGTCCCATCAACTCAAGTGCAGGCATAGCCTTCCCGTGCTTGCCTTCAAGAAGTTCAAACCACTGAATATTGTCCAGAACTGTAAATTTATCTGTAATTGCATCTTTGAGAGAGACCCAGTTAAGCTGAAGCTTATACTGATGAAAGATTGTTGATTTTTGAATGTCATGGCCATTCCAAAGGATTTCGCCTGCAGAAGGACGAGAAAAACCAGCTAGCATGCGCAAGAAAGTTGACTTTCCTGAGCCATTTGCACCTGTTAGCACAAGTGCTCCTCCATCATGAAGAGAGACATTCACATTAGACAGAACTTGCTGGGCATTTCTCATGCAAGAGACATTGTTAAGGAGGAGACGAGGCAATGGGGGTTTTCTTACAGACATCAAGTTTAACAAGTGAAAACTGCTGCCAATATCTGCAAATTCAGATTAATGCTTGCTGATCCTTAAATTTTTGTTGATAGCGCAAGTCACATAGCATCTCCTGCACAAGTTCGGTGTAACTTCTTAAAAAAAATATTACTAATTGAAGCAAAACATTTCTGATTTCATGAAAAGTGACTCAACATCACACAACAAATATGCCATTGTGCCATACAAAAATTTTAATACTACATAAATTTAGAACTTTTAAATTACTTCTGACGCTCAAGGATTTTCATCAGTCCCAAATAAAGGCGAACTTTGGGTTAAGTGGCATGATAAAACTAGGGGTGAGCAAAGTTTGATTCTGAACCAGAACAGAACTGCATGTAATCCAAACCGAACTGAATTGAACCGGTTTTAACTTAACTGCACTTGTTCAAATTGAACTGAACTGTTACAATATGCATTGAACCGAACCGTCTCCGTTAGTATCTCTAGTTTTAATAGTGCTCAGTAATTTGATTGTCTAACTCATTGTTTGATAGGTGGTTGATGGTTGTGGAATAGGGACATTTATTATTGAAGGTTAAAATTTTGATTGCTAATAGAGCTCACTGCCGATTTTTATTTTTTTATAAGCGCTCCTCACATTCTAATATTTAGTACTTCTGCATTACTGCCTTACCAGTTTTATTTTATCTCTTTTGTGAAGCAATATCATGATTGGTGATGTCCTCTGACTCATTAAAATGCGTCATTTATCCACCAGAATATTTTCCACAGATCAAATTCATAAGCAAACTAAAATGCAGAAGGAGGCAAACATTTGTTGAACCCATTTGCTGTTATGATCTAAAAGCAATTGTCGGGAAATTTTAATATATATTATTTGAGTTTATCATGTTTTGTTTTCAAAGTTACTTATGATGCATGGAAACCAAATAAGCTTTTGTTGTTAACATCTAAAGATTGTGAAAATAATTAGCTCCGGTGGTATACTAAAATTTTGGTTGTTCCTTCGTTGATAGAAATTTAATAATTTGCTTTATTACTTATATGTATTCGAATTTTAAGAATAAAGAATAAAGCAATCTTTCATTTTTCTCTCATCCCAATTCTTACTCATCACATGAAAAGATATACTGTAGTGGTGAAGAAAAGGAGAAAATTTGACATGCAACCATTAAGAATGCACAAAACACACAGCCCTAATTTCTCAGATAAAAATGAAGGAAAATTTAAATTTGATATCATTGTTTGCTCTATAAGCCACAAAGATTAATTACAAAGGAAAATCTGCTTAATACAAACCCTTAGAATAACATCATTGATATCTGTTAGTTCTGCGTGTACCTTCTTCACTCCTGGCTAAAGCAATATGTGTAAGATCTCTAAACTCCACAGATTGCTTTCCTTCCCCTTCAAATTCTGCCGTTTCTGGAAAGTGGCACTAATTTAATTTTAATTTGTGAGAGAGAGAGAGAGCATCACAATCACACATGACCAAATTAAAAATGCAATAGAAATTGACATTAAAAATTAAACCGACTTTATCAATTTTATCGTCTTCAACTAATTTGCATTAAACTGCAATTGAAACTTGTAGTGACTGGAATGCATTAACCATGCTTTGCACTTTTGATTATGTTCAAAAGATTATTTTAACTGCTTAGTTTCATACCCAACCAGCCGAAGCATCACGATGTCAATTTGAACCATTACTAGTTGTATGAACTAGAGGACCACTTTACAGAACGAGCATTAAAGCAATAAAACAGAAAGTGATTAAAGCAACAAGGTATGAAGTTAAACACCAAATGTAAGAGGTAGCTTCACTACAAAACATCTAATATGTCCCAAATAAGATTTTTTATAAACCACAATCTACTTCCTTGAATCACTAATAACAAATACCTTCTATCTCTCTGCAGATTTACCCAATATTATTAGCTTTAAATGTTACTCAATTATTCACTTCAGATGTTGTCTTCCAACCCACAAACCCTTTGAGCAAAATGAATTAGAAAAACAACAAAGACACTTATCAAGCAAGCAATAACAAAATGACACTTATCAACCAAAATTAAGGAGGTGCAGTCCCAAACAAAATCAACTTCATTCGGCAAGCAAGATTACAAAAATATAAACAGAATCGTAAACTGAGACGATTTGGGAAGAGAATAGAACTTACTTGCTACTGCGAATGCGGGGAAAACTGAATCACGACTTGATCTTCTCTTTCTCTAAAGGAAATTGCGAACTGAAATCACGAATTTAGGAGAGTGAAGGCAGAGGGGAAACGAGGAAATGAGATTTAGAGTTACTCAAAATGAATTTAGAAATTTAGGGTTCTTGAATTTAGGGTTCGTGAAGCATACATTACTGACTTCTTAAGTTCTTCCGACTTTTTTTAACTAAATTTTTGTGTTTTAGACTTTTAATTATTCAATTATTTACTCTTTTTTCGATATAAAAACTAGCAAGAAACCATTTATATTTTTCACAAATTTTTGTCTGTGATTTTCTATAGTATCAAGTGAAAATATAACTTTTTATGTTTTTTAATATTTATTTATGACAAAAATTTACGTAATCTTTTTTTAATATTTATTAATAATAAATTTTTATTTTATGTTTTATTGTTAAATATCTATTTATGTTTTTTTTATTTTTCATGAATAAATATTTATTTCATTTTTTTTATGTATCCGTTATAAATATTTATTTGGTGTTCTTTTTACATATCTTATTTTTCAATTGTTGAAATTGAAGAGAGTTTCATTTTTATCCTCTAAAATTTTACACTAGTTAAAAATGAGGAGAATAATATTTATATTTTTGTAGTTATTTTTATGATAAAATAAATAGTTATTTCTATTTAAGATAGTTATATTTTTTATCAAAAAAAATATAGTTTTATTTTCTTATAGTTATTTATTTCTTTTTTTTCTTAAATTTATTTGTTTACTCTCAAATACGTGGCAAAAAAAAAAGAATAGATTTGTATTTTTTATAGTAGTTTCTTTTATTGAGTTTTTGTAGTTAATTTTTTATAAAATAGTTATTTCTTTCTTATTAAGGTATATATTTTTTTTGTCACAATAAAATATAGTTAAATTGAATTTGGCTACCCTTATCTTTGTCAATTAAAGAGATAGTTATGAATTATTTTTTAACTCAAAATTATTCTTACACATTATTTTTTTTTTAATTTTATGAAAATAAGTGGTTTATACGTAGATCTTATTTTTCTTTTGCATTATTTCATTATTTTGTAGTTTGAGTGCGACATTGTTCTGTTTATCGTTTTGGTGTAGTGTTTTTTTTTTGTTTAGTTGCGACATTTATTTGGTTAAAAATGACATATCAACTTATACTCGTTAGATATTTTGTCAATTGTTTGGTCTCAACACTATATATTTGAAGCATGTGTATTTCAATCATTTTGATTTTGTCATATATTGTTGTATGCATGTTATTGTTTAATACTAATAAATGACTTAGATATTATAAGTTTGTTTGCAGATTCAACTTTTTCAACTTTTTTGTGATATTTAATTTGTATTGTTTTTAATATATTCTATTAATTTAAATGAATGATTTTTTTAGTAAGGACTGTGTTTATTAATACTCGTCACCATTTTAAGTTCCTAGCCAGATTTGGTAAAAAAAGATCAATATAATCAGTGATTTGAAACCTAGCCACATCCTTCTCTTATGTTTTGATCAAGAATTACACATTTATATAATTTTTTATCATCTTTTATTTAAATAAGTGTTTCCACCTATATTTAGTTTTTTTTTTTTTCATTTTTTTCTTCGTGATTTAGTAATCTAAGAGTACAACGTTGTTTTGTTTGTGATTTTGGTTCGAATCGTCTTGGTTTTATGTCTTGTTGCACTGTCCATTTGATTTATATTTACATATTAACTTTGATTATTCAATCAATGACTTTAACATTGTCCACATCTTAATTATAGAGACATAAGTATTTCAGACATTTTAATTTTATCACTTTTGTTGATATTTAGAGTTTATTCACACATTGATCATTTTAATTTTAACGACTTTAAATTGTTTTACTTTTTATCGATCTAATTGATATTCGAATGAATAAATAATTTTTTTAGTAAAACAATAAAAATCAAATTTGGGTTTTTTTTTTTGGTCAACTATTTGGGTAGAGGCTTAAACAAATACAAAAGCGAAATGTCCGAAACCCGTATCCGTTGAATTCGGGGGCCCAAAAGAAAACACCCACTTCGTTCTTTCTCGAATGGAGTTTCTTTTGTTTCAGTTTCAGTTGTGATTGTAAAAACGAGGGTTTAAGGTTGTTCGCCCCTTTCATTTTGTTGTAACCATTGTCTCACGTTTCTGCATTCTCTTGCTTCTGGTAATACTTTTTCTTATGACTAGCTTTGCTTCACTCGCTTATGTTCTCCTTTTTTTTTGCTGAAAATTTAATCTTGAAGTAGTCGAAGTTTCATAAATTATCTGTATGCATTGTTTAATTCAAAACTTTAAATCGATTTCTATAGTTCCTCCCTCATCTCGTAATTTAATTGGAATTCATATAGCAAATTAGAAAAAAGTTCATTTTTTATGTTATATATGATACTGATTCTTTGTTTGTCGAACTTGCAAAACAAGAAGCAATATTCTATAAAAACTAGGGATAGCACTTGTTACATGAATTCATTAAGAATTTATTGATGAAATGGAAAGCTAGAATGTCGTGAAAGGATCTCTAGTGTAACTTAGGATCTGTTCTGTTTGTAGATATATGTGTGCATTTATAATTTAACATAAAAATGTAAAAAAAATTTTTTTTTTCATCTAACTGGCGCGATTGACAACATAGATCTATCATCTGTAGTGTAAGTTAGGATCTGTTGGTATCCGTATTAATATATGAAGCTGTCGTTTAGGTTTGTGGCATTGGGTTCTACCAGACATATTCTTATCACTTATAAATAATGGAAAACTCAGATAAAAGTCCGTCAAGTTTATCTCCACTGCCGCCAACTCCAGTAATTGCAGAAGAGCCAGAGCCCAAGAAGGCGAAGATGTCTACCACTACTTCTGATGATGAAGAATGCACAACTGCTGCAGGTACCAAGATAAGATACAAGCGCCGTAAGGTAGCTATTTTATTTGCATACTGTGGCGTTGGTTATCAGGGTATGCAGAAAAACCCTGGTGCAAAGACCATTGAAGGTGAAATAGAAGAAGCCTTATATGTGTCTGGAGCTGTCCCTGAACAGGATCGCGGAATGTCTAAACGGTATGACTGGGCTCGGTCAGCTAGAACAGATAAAGGAGTTAGTGCTGTTGGCCAGGTTGTCTCGGGTCGCTTCTACATTGATCCGCCTGGCTTTGTTGACCGCCTTAATTCAAACCTTCCATCTCAGATACGAATCTTTGGTTATAAGCGGGTGACAGCTTCTTTTAGTGCCAAGAAGTTCTGTGATAGGAGGAGGTATGTCTATCTCATCCCTGTGTTTGCTCTTGATCCATGTTGTCATCGTGATAGAGAGACTGTACTGGCTAGTTTGGGGTCTGAAAATGAGCTTGTTAAGTGTTTGGAGTGTTCTGAGAGAGGCCGAAAGGTGGAAGGTTTGATTGGTAATAGTAAGCGCAATCTGGAGCTAGAAGCTGTGGATGTTGAGACCACAGACAAAGGTGATGATAATCGTTCAAATAAAGAATCCATTAATGATAACGAGGGTAAGGTTTCAGTTGAAGATGTAAAGTCTAAAACTAGTTTTGAGACTGTGGTTTCTGGTCAGGACGAGGTTGCTCCTTTAAATGGTGGATCTGAGAATAATTCAGGTGTTCTCGAGGAAGAAAAAGTGAACGGAGAGGATACACCTCCTAAAGGAAGTGAGTTTTGTTATGGTGAGAAGGAGAGGGAGAGATTTAACAAGATTTTGAAGAATTACGTGGGAACTCATAACTTCCATAACTTCACGACCAGAATAAAACCTGAGGATCCTTCTGCTAAACGTTTCATTATTTCATTTGACGCAAGCAACACTGTTGTAATTGAGGGCATGGAATTTGTGAAGTGTGAGATTGTGGGACAGAGTTTCATGCTTCATCAAATACGGAAGATGATGGGGCTTGCCGTGGCAATTATGAGAAATTGTGCACCAGAGTCACTTATCGAAAAAGCTTTGCAGACGTGAGTACTGCTAATGTATTATATAGTTTATATCCAACTTTCTATTTAAAATAATGACAATTATCTGATTTTTTTTTTTTCATTTTGATTTATTCTTCCAAAATGCAGGGATGTTAGCATCACCGTGCCTACTGCCCCTGAGGTTGGATTGTATTTGGATGAGTGCTTCTTTACTTCATATAACCAGAAGTGGAAAGATAGCCATGAAGAGGTGTCAATGAAAGCATATGAGAAAGAAGCTGAGGACTTCAAAATGAAGTTCATATATTCTCATATTGCTTCCACGGAACAAAAGGAAGGAACTGTTGGCCTATGGTTGCATTCTTTGAACCATAGAAACTATTCAGATCTGCGTGTCGTTGATGAGGAAGGTGTCACAAATGACAAGAAATCTGAAATTGAAGTTGTGGCTGAGTGAACTGTTTTCCGGCTGGTCATTGTAGAACTCATTCTTTCTAATTGATTTATGTTTTGCGTTTGATTATTTCAGACTTGTCATATCGATATAGATACGCATCATATACAATTATACGCAAGACATGACATTGTTGTGTCTATTTTCGGTAGAGACACTAGGAAAGGAAAATGAAAGAAACACCTGATGATTTATATATTATTGTATCCTCATTCAGCTGATATGACTTGCGAATTTGTATGTGTTTTTTTTATTCTTCCACTTATCATAGCACGTTTAATTTTCATATAATATTCATTGATCTTTTAAATGATTTCCATAACAAGGTAGAAAGACGGTTTCAACTTAGTGTGTTTTCTTTAATTTGATATTCAAATTTCTTTAATGACATGATATACCGAGTCACATTTTTGAGTAAATTTTAGATACTTGCCACAGTTGAAAGTCACATTTCTCATTAGATCTTTTAACCATAAATATGTAAGCAGACAAAAAGTAACCAAGAAATAAACAATGTAAATATGTTTATAACTTCCACAATCCATGTTCGCTCAACAGCTCAACAACCTGGGCGAATATATGAAGCATGAACATGAAATTGAATGGAAGGTTGTTGCTTAACTCGTTTCACACACTAGTCCTCATGTCATTAGTAGGAAGTGCCAAATGCAGGATCTGCCAAACCATAAATTGTACTTTTGCAGGTGCCTTCAACCTCCATACCCACTTCCAATCATATATTGTATCCCATGGTCTAACTATGTGCAGAAGCCAAGAGTACTCAGATGAAGCTTTAGCTGTACAAACACCTTTGGTCCCCTTCACACCCATCCACCACCATGAAGGTTTTCATCCACATGATTAGGAACAGATAGGCTGTGAGCTAGCAACAAAAGGATTAAAAAGCAATAAAAAGTTCCAACTTAAAATTATTAAACCCCTCTCCCCCTTCAAAACAGTAAAAATTGCAATAAAAGTTGGAAATAGCAAGTGAAACATGATTTGCATTCTTCATTCCATTTCCGAATGATGCCTTGGCCTGGGACAATTTGATAAATGATAACCATTTTAACGCCTTATTTGCTATTTGATTATGACTAATTGGAACTTACAAAAAAGGTCTGATAAGTGTTTGGGCAACCCGACCATTCATTACTAGAATTTTCAATTCTTGTGATAACCTGTAGATTATAGACTAACAGAAGTATCCTTCTAGATAGACTATTTATGTAAATTTTGTTTTGGTTGTTCACTCTTGAAAGTCATGATTTGTTAGTTTTAGAAAACTTGAGGGGTACGCACAGTATAGTTAGTTTGATCCTTGTCATCCACCTTTCATTTGATCCCTGGGTCTCTGAGAATTGTTTAACGTACCGGTGATTTGATCCCTGGGTATTCACAGTATGTAAATTATTCTTTTATTTTACATTTATATTATTATATATAGGTCCAATCAGTCTTATATTCCACTACTCAGTTTGGAGTTGGTTTTAACTTCATCATCATGTTTGTGCAAAGAATCGTCAGTTTAATGATACAGTTTGTTATTGACAAACCTGCATATTTTGTCATCGTTATCATAGTTTTCCTTGTTTTTGAAAGTTCTAACTGTATGGATTACTTCACAGATCCGATGAGACCAAAAACACAAATACAGCATCAACTGTGATAAGTACTCATTACCTAGACAAGTATCTTGGGAGTTATATTAAATGATGTAAGATTTCACTCCAAGAAAATGGAGCATCATTATCATTATTACTATAACTATATGTGACAACTAAGAACTTGGTTTATATTTATTTTGTGGACAATACAAAGCATCACTTCTTGGGCACTTCATATTTTGTTCTAATTTCGCTATATACTGTACTCATTTTCCTATGAATAGTTAAAGATGACAACTACCCTATCTATTAATCAAATCCATTAAGTAGAAGATATGTTCAGGTTGAATTTCATTCTTCATTTACAATCTACGATTGGGACCAGTTCCATGGACACTACAAACCCAAATATCCCAGGTTCAACCGGTGCATAATCAGAAACATGGAGAAGATGGACCTGAACACACCTCACCCATACTAACAAACAAGTTCTGCTTTTGTTTTTCTCAATAACACAGGGCAGGAGGAAAAAGAGAACGGATAACCAAATAAATGCATAGTATATTATTTCCAATACGCAATAACATATTTTATAGAGTTAATTTTCAAAGAGAGTAACATTAAAATGACTAATACGATATTCACAAAACCCCTTCAAAAGCAAGATAGATTAATGATATGATATGATATAATCAGCCGGGTATGAAGCCAGCAACTACATTGTTACAGGAAAAAGCTATAATAACAAGCTAAAGTTGAGTACATTCAGAAAGAATAAAATAGTAGAAACTTCAAACTTGTATACCATATAACACAATTAGTTTCTACCAAGAGGCAGAGATCTGCAAGAATATGTTTCTTTAAAATCAGACTTCCTAGAAGAAGTGAAAATAGAGGCATAAACCTCAGTAGCATTGGCCGGGGCAATATCAGTTGCCTTGAAACGCTTAGCAGCAGCAGCACCGCCATTAACACTCTTGTTACCATTAGCAACTTTCCCATTTCCATCAACTTTAGCAGAAGCCTTCTCCACACCCATAATACCATGCTTAGTTCCACTCAACTTTGACACTTCCAAACCCAAACCATTCACTGCCTCACTATTCTTCACCTTCTTGCTTTTCTTCTCCCTAATCTTAGCCTTCTCCTCCTCCATCTTCTCCCTCAAAACCGCCACCTCTTCTTCATTACCATTGATCACAATCTTATCAACCTCATCAAATTCTTCATGGCAAACCAAACAAGCCGAAGACTTAACCTCCTTCAAAGCCTTAGCACTCAAAACATGCCCACAATTCCTCAAAGCGAAAAATTTATACTTTCCATTGAATTCAAGCCCTGCAATAGGGCACTGAAACTTAACCCCATCATCTTCACCGTTAATCGAAGAAAGCTTAACCGTAATCATGTCTTTCAAACCCTTGATATACCCAAATTCCTTCGGAAGTTTCTTCCCCAACAAAGCCTCCACCAAAGATACCTTATTGAAGATATTCCCAAGCTTATCGATCACACATGGTTCACGCAACGGTTCATTCGATAGCGCACAGTTCTGCCACTTCGAAAGCCTCTGTTCGTTTGGATCAACCTTGTCTGGCTTCTTTTCCGCGTACATTTTAAGGTAGCAATCGCGTGACTCGGCTCCCGTCGCGCCGCCATCTCCACCACCGCCGCGGAGGCGTGATTGAAGGACGAGAGTTGAAAGAGGTGCGATTCGGGAGGTGGAAAAAACGGTATTATCGGGGAGAGGTTTTCCATTGAGAGTGAAGTAGAAGGATGATGGAAGGAGGTGTTGTGAATTGGGGAAGAGAGAGAATTTTAGGTCGGAAAGGGTTTGATCACCGGTAACAGATTTAGGGTAAATTTGTTGGTCCGGCGATTGGACTAGGACTTGGAATGATTTAGGATGCATCTTCCTTTTTCCTAGGGTTTGTGAATTGTATTGTGAAACGAAAATCGGAGATTGAAGGATTTTTTTTAATAGATTCGAAATCGGAACCCTTGATTATGGATTGATCTCTGCCTGCCGGTAACCGACTTTGACGATGGCTTTGATTGGATGAGCTTATTTTGGATCGTGCAATATGGGCTTTGAGTTGAGTTTTGTGTGTATTGGGTATTTTGGGTAAGTTTATTACAGTTTTAAAAAAATAAATTCTTTTCTTAAATAATTATTTTCAAGAGTTCTCGATTTTTCATTACAGTTTTTTGAAAAAAGCAATTATTTTTTTAATAAAATAATCACTTTTTTAAACATTAAGTAATCACAAATTTGCATTTGTTTATTACTAAATACCAAAATCAGTTAGTTCAGTAACAAACAAGCCTACACATAAAATCAATTTTTTTAAAAAAATTATCCACAAACATAAACACTAATAAGATTACCAATGGAGATGAGTTTAGTGGGAGGACAAAAGTATATTGTCGTGAACTAAAGTTTGAATTTCAATTGAAACATGTATATATTTTAAGTTTGATATGTCTCAAATATGATTAATTCTGATAAAATAAACCTGTGAGATAAAAAAAATACTAATAAGTTTTTTTTGAGAAAGTGCAACTTAAATATCTTAATAGACTATTAGAAAAAATTCAAATTCCACAGTGATTATAAACATAGTTTATAAAAAGTGACATCTCTTACCTTATGAGTCAATTTTGTAAAGATGAGTTAGATCAAATATAAAAATTTAATATAGTATCAAGTGTCTATCGATCTAAGTCATCCACCATTTATATCCACACATCAAGCCCAATAGTGTTAGACGTGAGAAGTGTATTGAAAAAAACTCAAGTACTTCATTGATTAATGATAAGACGTAAACATAGTGAGGGGTGTATGGAGAAAACTCAAGCCCCACCTTGATCAAAGACAATACTTAAACATAGTTTATCAAGAGTTATACTTATAGATATAGCATATCATATATTCATATAAACATAGTTTAAGTTACTTTTTGGGTGGTTACTTTCTTAAGTCTCCTCTTGCTTATAAATATAGCATATCATATATTCGTTTTATATCTTTTATCATTCTATCTATATAAATTTTATTTTTAATTTAAATATTTTCTCTTCTGTAGCTTTTATCAAAACTCTCATTTGACATGCTGAAGTGCGAGTTCAAATCAGTAATGCTCCACTTCTTCGTATTAAGTGTAAGTGAGTTTCATGCTAGATTTATTAAAATTAAAAAAAAAAAAAACAGCTTATGACACATTATAAGTTATCTTTTATTATAAAAAGAGTTTATGCACAAGTACTTGTATAAAAAACACACTTATGTTATAAATATTTAATTAAATTCTTTATCAAAACATAGTCTTACCTTGAGGTTTTACCACACTTTACGTAATTGGTTATAAAATTATGTAGATTGCACGTAAATAATGAAACTCGTTTAAATTTTAACAAATAAAGAAAAGTTTAACAAATAAGAAAAAGTTATTGAGAAGAGTTTGTTGCTAACAAAAACCCTACTTCTAAATGAAATATATAGGTCAAAATTGTAATACTACTTCTAAATGAAATATATGTCAAAATTGTATGTGAAATTCCTCGCCCGAAAATGAAATTATATCTAAAAATTACATTTATTTAAATTTTGGTCTATCTAATTATACTTATATGAGTCATCCTTCTTACTCTAATATGAAATTAATTGAAGACTTAGACCACCTCACATGTGCCATTCCATTCCAACAGTTTCATTTTTCTAGCTCCGATTCCAAATTTGCCAAGATTAATTTATACATAACTGATTATTTGATAATAATTTTCTATTCTTATCAGTGTTATATAGTGTGTGTTTATTTTTGTTCACAATTTCACCTGTACCTTAAAGTTGGGCTGGCCCTATTTAGTTAGATAAGATAAGACCAAAACATATATGTAGTCCCAACTGAGCCTCAATAAATGATCAATATCATGGTGCTATGTGCATAATTGCATGGTAGGCCATGCAAATTTATTTTGAAACAAAGCAATGCCATTTGTTAATGTGGTCCGTCTACATTTTTTTTTCCTGGAAGAATTGTAAGGTCATAATCTCAAATGGCTAAAATGTAATTATATGGAAGTGGTCCTAAATCATAAATCACCAAGGAATGGAGGTAGACATGCTATCAACCATGATCTGTGTATTTTTTTTATCAACTACCCCATTCCCCAACCCCTTCTTTATTTTTTTGTCAGGTTGTGTGTGGTCTTCAATTAAATCACATCTTGATATATAAAGTATATCTTTATTTCTTGATCAAGAGACCACGGTTGGAAATCCATTGATCAATGTATCACTTTGCTTAATTGAATTCATTTGATTTGAAGCCACTCCATCTCGATTTCACGTTTACCTCTCCGTCCTTCTATTTACTCCCTCAGTCCCATTTTATAAACGTTTTTGTACGTATGTGAATGTGTTTATCTTTCAAAATATATTAATAGTATTAATAAGAGGAATATTTGAATAAAAATAATACATGAATCTAATAATTTAAATGAGTTTATATTTAATAACAATTTTTTTTTAATAAAAATGATGTTTTATAATTAAGAGAGAATATATTATAGCGTTAAATAAATTTTTAATCCATATAAAATTTTAAATTTTCACTTTTAGTTCATATAAAAAAATTAATACTTTTTTAGTTCTTAAAAAACTATTATGCAAATAGTTTTGGTCTTTGTTGAAATATCGACATATGTTTTTAAATCACTTTTTAAAGACATGTTTATAACATTGTAAAAAGTTTATCTACAAAAAATGAGTTTAAAATTCGATTTCTAAATCTATATTTTTGTTACTTTTGTTTATGACATATAAAAAATTTATATTTAATTCACCTCTAGTTAAAAAATTCGAATTTTTTGTGCATAAATTTTTTATAATATTCTAAATATTATTATAAAAAATAATTCAAAAATTTAAAATACTATAACAATTAAAAATGTTTGGTAAAGTAAATTACAATTTTTCTGGTTCATACAAAATTAATTAATTTATGTAAAATTGTCAAAATGACGTATAATTTAGAATGGATGAATTATTTAGGAATAATTATTTATGTAAACGAGTGTTTATTAATTAAGGAGAAAAGTAGTTAATGAACCAGAAAATATAAGTAGTCTTATACTTTTTGGACCAATGAAATAAAAAAGTGCATGGGAAGTTGATTTAGTTTCCTCCGTAGATGAAGTTATTTGATCAGATTCCTAAGTATGAATAAATGCATGAAACTCCTAGTATGATGTTATTGGAAGTGTACAAGTAATTAAACGCAATACATATTTTTTAACTCCTAACTCCTAGTTTGGTCCGTCAAAAAAAAAAACTCCTAGTAGTTTGGTGTTCTATACAACATTAATCAGGGGATTATCAATATCACATTCTTGATCATATTTTTCATACGTTTTAAATACGCATTAAAAAGTTCCACTTAATTTCCATCCAATGCAATGTATAAATAATAATAATTTTAAGAAAATTTCCTTTACCTTAAATTAGTCAATGTCCTAGTTTATCTCCTAGATTTTAGTTTACTAAATTAAACTCTGTATTATAACAGTTTTGAATCAAAGAATTACACTCACTCAAGCACATTTTGTAGTTTAGTTTTCCATTTAACATGTTGTCATCTTCGTGGACGCCATGCATCAGCATCACAAGCAGGAATAGTTTAGCTTTCAATAAGGTGCCAAACAAGAAGAGAGATAAATTTCTCCAACAATTCACTTTTCTTCCACCACAACATATCAAATGTTTTCGATGCTCATGCTCATTGGTCTCTGAAATTTCTGCAGTAAAAGGTGTCTTTTGGGTTTGCATTTCACTATTCACAGTTATGAAAATTAACCACTACATTATTTTCTATTTTCTATTACAAACTTTAATTAACAAAACTTATTTATAGGATTTACTCATTATGAACTATAACATGCATAATAATTTATTTATAAAATTAATAACAATATGCATGTGTGTACATGTGAATTTATTGAGTTATTTTATTTTATTAATTAACTAGCTGGATTTAGATTTAGTCAAATTGTGGATCCAATTTATTTGCTTCCCCTGTTTTGACGGTATACCAGAACATGAAATCCAAATGTGTCACATTTTTGGTATAAAAATATGACTTGTACAAAACCCTCCAAAATTTGTTAGGTATAATGTTGGCTATTGAGTTTGGTTCAGCAAACAATTATTTTATAGGGTTTAGTAAATAATCTGATTAATAAATTAACCATACGTATATTATGAATGTATTAAAATAACTGTTGATTTTATGTTGTATTTTACTTTCTAAGCTAGAACTCATTTTTTTATGGATCTAATTTAGAACTCATGACATAAGTGCACTCAAACCTGGACTTTAAGAAAAGTAGGATTATGATTTATTTTCCATGATTCATGAGGTCATTCTTATGAATTTTCACAAACTAGTAACTCCACTGACACTGTGTAAACAAAACAATTGACTCAAATTTATCAAGCACACAGATTCCTTTTCGGTACCAATAGCATATACCGTTTATTCTACTTGACAAATTGATTAAATTATTCACCTTGGTTCTCACAAGTGGAATAATAAAAAAAGTGGACACGTACAGTAATTAATTTACACACCCATTCATTTCCAATCAAGTTACTAAATATTTTCTGCATGGATTAGATTCATAACGTTCAACAATCAATTCCTTCCCACTTAGTTTTTTTTCAGTCTAATATAATATTAATTTGAATATTAACGATCCGTATATATTTGTGACTAAATGGTATTCCATCCTTCTAACTACTATATTATGATAAAAAATTTCAATATAGGACAAGGTGAGTTGAGATAAGATAATCAAAGCTCACTTGGCAATCTATGAACCACCAAAACAATTGAAGTATGTCCCTATTCACATGACAAAACTATTAGTGGCTGACCTTCTCTTTACACAATAAATGTTGTCACTCACCAAACTATCACCCAAAAAATCAAACCAACCATACTACACCAGACAATCCTCCTACCCTCAACTCATTCTCTCTGTGTTATTATAACAGTCCTATTATTGACTTGAATTTGCATCTCAATATTTTCTAACATGGCTGCTACTGGAGTCCTTGCAGAGATTTTAGATGGAGATGTATTCAAGTACTATGCTGATGGAGAATGGCAGAAATCTTCCTCTGGCAAAAGTGTTTCTATCATCAACCCTACTAGCAGAAAGCCTCAGTACAAAGTTCAAGGTAATATTATACTACTATATGTTTAATGAATGCAAAACTTCTGAATTATATAACCTGAATATATTCTGAAGATTCACCTTTATAAACCAACTAGTAGTGGTGAATTTTGTGTAAAAACACAGATATTAAAAAATGTTTTGGTCCAGATATGAAATTATAAAGAGACAACGCGTGTAAACTAGGTCGTTCTTTTAACAGCAGTGCTATTTGTCACGAAGAAAAATATCAGAAGTTGATTACATTCGTTGGATCTTCCATTTGTTGAAATACACGAGTGGATAGAAATGAAAGTGATCCTGATAAAGTTACAATTCTCCTATCTATAATGTTTTCGCTGAGTATTTTTTTCGTGACAAGTAGCATTTCACTTCTTTTAATAACTGAAAACAGACAAATAGATAAATAGATAGATAGCAGAAAAGAAATTTGTCCAATAGGCTCTAAGACTCTTAAGAATGATATTAATGCAGCTTGTTCACAAGAGGAGGTTAATAAGGTGATGGATTCAGCAAAATCAGCACAAAAGTTATGGGCAAAGACACCACTTTGGAAGAGAGCTGAACTTCTTCACAAGGCTGCAGCAATACTCAAAGAACACAAAGCTGAAATTGCAGAATGCTTAGTCAAAGAAGTTGCAAAGCCAGCTAAAGATGCAGTCACAGAGGTGCATATTGTGTTACATGATGGTTCTGTTTTAACAAGTCAAGTGTTGTTTAGGACTATAATATTTTGAGAAATCACGAAGATAATTTGTTTTTAAATTTTATTTTTTTGCAATAAAGGTTGTAAGATCTGGTGATTTGATTTCTTACTGTGCTGAAGAAGGAGTAAGGATTCTTGGAGAGGGAAAGTTCTTGGTTTCAGATAGCTTTCCTGGAAATGAAAGGACCAAATATTGCCTCACTTCCAAGGTCTATCTTCACTACATATGCTACATCTTAATTTAAAACTCATATGATACTATAAATTAATCTTCTGAAATATTGGAATGCTTTCATTTCAATAAATTGGCACATCACAACCATTATCTTAGTAAATTTTAAGGACTAGTTATAACAAATCAAATGATCATTGTGAGCATTTCCATGTGTTATCTTATTGTTTTGTTATGCTTGGTTGATGATGTGGTCTAAGAAAGTTGCAATTGATTTTCAGATTCCACTGGGAGTGATTTTGGCCATTCCACCATTTAACTATCCTGTTAATCTTGCTGTTTCAAAAATTGCTCCTGCACTCATTGCTGGAAATGCTATTGTGCTCAAGCCTCCAACTCAGGTAATTATTATATCTTTCATTGTGATGATAATCTTCAAAAGCGATACATGTTAGATCCATATTCTCACCCTATTATCCACTTGCTTATGTCATATAAGTTCTAGCTTATGTCTTGGTGGTTAAATAAATTCAAACCATTTTCATATAAGATATAAATTATTTTCATAAGCTATCATGGAGAATTTATGGAAATAAGCTGAAAATTACTTATGGAGATGTCATAAATTGTTTCAATAAGCTCTCGCAAATAGTCTCACAAGTACTTAAATCCATCAAATAAGTCACTCCAAACAAACAGTAAGTTTATGTCAGAATCTTTTAAGTCCTCTAATCACCCCCTTCTTTTGTTTATTGTTCTTTCTAATGGTTGTTTGATGCTGCATTTCAGGGAGCTGTTGCTGCTCTACACATGGTTCATTGCTTTCATTTGGCTGGTTTTCCTAAAGGCCTAATCAGCTGTGTTACTGGAAAAGGTTCAGAAATCGGTGACTTTCTTACAATGCATCCAGCAGTGAACTGTATAAGGTAACAGTTTACTCCCTTTTATATGATACTGTGATAGTAATTTTTCCTCTAAATGACTTGTAACATTGCTACCTTTCAGCTTCACTGGTGGAGATACTGGCATTGCAATTTCAAAGAAGGCAGGAATGATTCCTCTACAAATGGAATTGGGAGGAAAAGATGCATGCATTGTACTTGAGGATGCTGACCTTGATTTGGTTGCTGCAAACATTAT
The DNA here is from genome assembly GCA_037974755.1 of Cicer yamashitae. Classification (NCBI taxonomy): domain Eukaryota; kingdom Viridiplantae; phylum Streptophyta; class Magnoliopsida; order Fabales; family Fabaceae; genus Cicer; species Cicer yamashitae. The sequence continues at coordinate 1,298,931 of JBBPBQ010000002.1, forward strand.
TAAAGGAGGTTTTTCATACAGGTGAATGGGGAAGGTTTTGTCTTTTTATGCATTGACTTCATTAATATAACTGCTAATACTTTGGACCTTTTTGTAAATTTTTTGTTTGAGTCTCTTCTTTAGTTGGTTTTACGTATTGGTGGTCAGGTGTCTGACGCAACAAAAAGATGAAGAAAGAAACTTTTGACGGGCTCAAATGAAAAAATGACAAAAATGTTTTATATTTGTAGCTTAAGGGACTAAAATAGAACAAAAAATTTAAGGGACAAAAACTATAATTTATGATCATATGAATGTTGCATTGGTTAAAACTTCATATGCTGCTTATATAATGAAGGGCTATTTATAAAACTGTAATGCCACTTACTTGAAATTTATTTTTGTTTTTTTTCAATAAAGTGGTCAGAGGTGTACTGCTGTTAAGGTTGTGTTGGTCATGGAATCAGTTGCTGATGCATTGGTTGAGAAAGTGAAGGCTAAGGTTGCAAAACTAAGTGTTGGACCACCTGAGAATGACTGTGATATCACCCCAGTTGTATCAGAATCATCAGCCAATTTCATTGAAGGTCTTGTGATGGATGCTAAACAGAAAGGAGCAACATTCTGCCAGGAGTATAAAAGAGAAGGGAATCTCATTTGGCCTTTGTTACTTGATAATGTTAGGCCAGACATGAGAATTGCATGGGAAGAGCCATTTGGACCAGTTTTGCCAGTAATTAGGATCAATTCTGTTGAAGAAGGTATCCACCATTGTAATGCTAGCAACTTTGGACTTCAGGTAAATCTTCACTCATTTTAGTTCTTAAATATGTTTGACATTATTGCTATAGTCTTTGAATTTATTGCATTTACAAACAACATTCTTAAATCTATTTTTTGTTATTCAGTTTTGTCCTAAAATGTATCGTTGTTAGTTTATTTGGTTTTAAAATGTATCTTCTTTTAATCAATTTAATCTAAAAAATTATTAAGAAAAGATACACTCAAAGTTGTTTTTGTATTTTTAATACATTACGTCTTACACGTTTATTTATCCTTGTCTTTTGTAATTATTTGTATGAACACGTTGAACTTGAAATTGTTCAGGGATGTGTATTCACAAAGGATGTGAACAAAGCAATGATGATTAGTGATGCCATGGAAACAGGATCAGTTCAGATAAATTCTGCCCCAGCTCGTGGGCCAGATCATTTTCCCTTTCAGGTGAACAATAAAAACTCCACAAAATCAATCAAATTAGAGAGATAATTTTTGTTCGATAGATGACTAATGAATATATCAGATGTTGAAAATCATTAGTCATCAACATAATTTTATTAACTACAAATTTAAAGACAATTAATCATAATATCAAGTATTCAATTACACGTAAATTTGAATTGAACAAATAAAAATCATGATTAATTACATTCAAATTATTGATATATTCATTAATCATCTATTTAAATTGGATTAATCACTTAAAAAATTGTTACGAAAATTGTGAAATTTTGGTTGTTCAAATAAACACAACACAACTTATCAAATTATGTTGTTGATTTCACACAACAAAAATTAAAAATTGATATTTTCTAAGACTTTGAAAATAACCAAAAGCATTTATATATCACAAAGCAAAAAAATGTATCTAATATTTATCAACTGCTCTATTAACAGGGTATAAAGGACAGTGGAATTGGATCACAAGGAATAACAAACAGCATAAACATGATGACCAAGGTCAAAACTACTGTGATAAACTTGCCAAGCCCTTCTTATACCATGGGCTAATAATAGTACATTTTTATATATTGTATGGAAAATTCAATTTACTCTTAGCTCCTTAAGTTTAGCTTTGTATTCTCTTTTTGCGGCTGGGAATCAGAGATAAATAACTAAGTGTGCCTGTGCGATCGTTCTGTCACATAGCTACTTCATGTGTCTGCTTACCGTACTAATGTTTTGCATCATTTGAATTTAAAATGTCTTGTACCTTGTCAATAAGTTAGGAATATGATTTTTCTTCCACTTAAATTGAATGTCAAGTCAATTAAATGAGCACACATATTAAATAAACTCCCCTTCCATCTCATAACTTTTTAAACACACCTTGGAAGGCACAACAAACAAAAATTGTTAAGTCTGAGTTTTTCTTCTGACTTGGCTTGTGGGGCCAATCTAGTACACCAAAATAACATGTCAATCTAGTACATCAAAATAGTATAACAGGTCAATCTAATACATCAAAATAGTATTATGTTCCTTGAGACTACATATCACAATACTTCATTTTTTTTATGTATCAAGACGCCTTTTACTAAGTACAAAATCACAAAGATTATAGGTAAGGCTTCAAAGTGGATAATGACTCATAAAATATGGATTGAGATCATTACAATAGTTTTTTCGATGGAAAACATTAGTCTAAGTTAGCCACGAGGGATAACTGACTCTTTAGTCATGTAGCCTCAACTGGAGGCTATGGTTTTGGTGCACCAAAATAGTCCAAATTGATTGAGAATTTATAAAAACACTTACACTCTTCTACTAATTGATGCGTCTGTTAAAAAGGACAAAACTATTGAGGTTTACGCACAAAACTCCAAAACAAATAATGCCTCTAAAATGTGGCTTCAAAATGTTACATTGACTTTCCTCGTGAAAACGATGGTCTAAGCCACATACGAGATATGAGAGACCCTTTAGCCTCTTAGCTTAGACCAGAGACTACACACCAAAATAGTCTCATATTCAATGAGAATTTATAAACAACACTCACACTCCTCCACCAACTCAAGCAATTTTACTAAAGATAAAATTGTGAGGGCTTATACACAAGACCACATGGTGGATAATACCTTAAATATATGGAGGTTGTAACTTTTTTATGTAATAATCCTTTGGTGCATTTGATTTGTTGACAAATAAGAGACTCGACAACACACTAGTTGTATTGTGTTTGATTTCAGAAATTAGAACGAGGACTGGACTACACAGAACATAAGGGACGGGACAAAAGTTGAAATTTTGTCCCTCGCTAATCTATAATACAACTTTTTGTTCAAAATACAAACTATCTAAAATACCAAAATAACCTTTTTATTTTTGAATTAAAGTATTTTCTTAACTCTTATATATGCCCTCTCTCATCTCTTTATCTTATTTTCCCCTTCTATTTGTCACTCACCTTTATTTATATATATATATTTAAAAGTTATTGTAGTAAATTTTTATTATTTTATTTGTGTCGTTGATTATCTTTTATATATATATTTGTAAAAAGTTGTTCAATATTTTAAATGTTTGTTACGTACTGTTCTATTCTATGCTTCTTTCTTTTTGGCATATCAAATGCACCACTCCTTGATTATGTTATTCTTTATATCTTTTTTGGTGGTTAAGCATGCTTATTAGTAAAGGGAGGATAAAAGAGGATTATACTATGCATTTCCATACCTATACCTACCATCCCCTCAATCAACGTGAAAATACAATTTTGTCCTGTATAAAATCTTCAACTTTTTTAACTTATCATTTTTTCACCACTCTTTCCAAAATATTCGAAAATTTCCAAAGTTTCGAAATGACAATTTCCAGAATTTTCGAAACTTTCGAACAATTTGAAACTTTCGAAATAGAAAATTTCAGAAATTTCGAAACTTTCAAACAATTTAAAACTTTCAAAATAGGAAAATTTCAGAACTTTCCATATTTGGAAAATTTCAAAACTTTCCAAATCGAAATGTAATCCTTATTTCGAAACTTTCCAGATTTGGAAACTTTCGAAACTTTCCAAATTTTCGAAATGTAATTCTTATTTCGAAAATTTTTTAGATTTGGAAACTTTCGAAATTTTCCAGATTTGGAAATTTTTCAAACTTTCCAGATTTGGAACCTTTCGAAACTTTCCAAATTTTCAAAATGTAATCCTTATTTTGAAAATTTAAAACTTCCGAAAGTTTCAAAAATTTAAAACTTCCGAAACTATCAATTTTGAAACTTATTGTAAATTGTTAAAAAGGATAAAATTGTATTTTCATGTGTCTTGAGGGGTGACAGGTATAGGTGTGGGGGTGCATGGTATAATCTCATAATAAAAAGTTATTATTTGTTAACAACAATCGTTTTTTGTTAATTGTAGAAGTTAAGTGGAATAAATATGGATCCGTAGTAAAACTACTTGACCCGTTGGGCCAATAAGCAAAACATGGCGGGTAGCCCACCATTTTGCTGGCTGGGGGCAGGCCTGGAGGGTTAGCCATTAATTTTCAAAATATAATTTTTGGATGAATTTTAGTTCACCATTTAATTTTTTTTTTATTTTTTCTATTAAATATTTGACAGACCAACTCGACGAACCATTTAAGAGGTACTCCATGATCCCTCTGATCTCAAATATAAGAGGAGATAAATCAACGAAAATGAATATATTTTGTTTAAATTTTATACAAAATACATTAATTTTTATTGATTCAATTTTAACTTATATTCAATATTAGAGGAGTATAACTTAATATGGAGCAAATTAAAGAGTATCCTATTAACAATTATTCCCTCCGGTCTCAAGTATAAGATAAAAAGAGTAAAAAATAAATAAATACATTTACAAATACATTAATTTTTTTGACTTATTATTTACTTATATTTGTAAAATAAGCCTGTAATCCCTTGTTTAAAGGTGGACAAATATGAAGTTATTTGAGAAATTCTGACAAAATTATCTTGAGAAAATCGGTTCTTGAGTTCTTACCAAACGACAGATGCATCGTCAATCCAAAGAATGTTATTGACATTATCGGAGAAAATGGAGTGATAGAGCCAAAAAAGAACAAAAGTATTGCAACGTTTCCAGGTCAATAAATTGAAGTTGTAAGGTCTGGTTTTTTTATCGAACCATCAATAAAGCCATTTTTTTTTTATTTCAAGAGAAATATACATTGCGTGAGCCCAAACATGATAGTTAGATGCATTCAAAATGGAAGACACCAAGACAAGAGACCAATTCTCATTGGGATGAATGTAAAAGGGACTACTGAGATCTCGATTTAGATAAGGAGGAGGAGGAGGAGGAGGCGGCAGCGGCTTTGGAGGAGGAATGTCGACCATGGAAAAAAGAAACATAAAGAAGGGAAGAATGAAGAAGGAAAAAAGATAAATAGAGTGTTAAAATTGGTATTTGACAATTGATATCATGTTATTTACCGAAATTATCTCGTGATTTATTAATTGATAAAATAGCTAAAGTCTAAATATTTATACAAACAAGTAAAACTTACTGGTATATGAATTTATCAGTTAACAAATTAACTAATACAAAGCAACTAAAACTAAAAAATTAAAACTAACTAATAACAATAATATCAATTAATAAAGATATTATATGAAATATAAATTAAGTAATTTCATCATCAAAAAGAAAAACTAATTCATGTTGACTGAATAATCAAAATTACAAATGATAATATAATCACAAATTTAAAAGGCAGTAATAAATATAAACACTCCTACTAAAGTGTGAGCAATAACCATAAACTTCATTCTAGTAAATTGGATACTTTTCTATTATATCCTGTTTTGAAAAAAAAAAAACTTTTCATTATATCCTATCAATTTATATATGAAATGTTTTACTTTACTTTTAAGAGGTCGTAAACATAAAGTGGTAATGTATTTGAAGTCAATTTTTTTTCTCATATAAGAGGTCGCATTATGTGGATGCGCGAATATATGTTGTTTTTCTCTAACAAATAAAGAAATGTTAAATTAATAAAAAAACTATATTATATTAATAAAATAAAGCAAAATTCATATTAATTGCAATAAAAAATACATAAAAAGTTAATTGTGGTAGATGTGTCAAATAAAAGAACGTGTTATAATATAGACAGCAAAATAAAAGGGAGTTGTTGCTAATTTATTTGCAATATCCGGTAAAATAGCAAAATAAGAGAGAGTTGTTAAGTTGCAAAATAGGATGAATTTAATTTATTTGTCGATAAGAGGAAAAATAAGAGAGATAAATAAAATGAAATTGCTAATTTATTTACAATATAAAAGAAAATTGTTAAAATATTATAACACCTCATTTTATTTGCTTATTAATTTAGTTAATGTATTATAACGTGTCTTTTTATTTTATTTTTTAATTTAATATTTCTTCCTCTTTTAAAAAAAAATAAAACAACATATGATTGGATATCTAAGATGCAACCTGAGATTTTTTTTTTCCTCTTTTATGGGTCACATCCTTGCCTTGCATATAATAAAAAGTTTTTTTGTTTTTCTCATAAGAGGATATAATAGAAAAATATCAAATTATATCATAGAGTTGTTAAAATGAAAAGCATAAAAGACTCGTATTAATACTATAAAAAGAAAAAGAGTCATAAATATAAATTGAAATACGAGTATAAATTTAGCCAACCAACCTAACTCAACCCTACCGTGAATGTTAACAGCATAGCATAATATATAGTTATAGTAAGTGGGGGATGAGGTGTAAAGAGAGTCCTAGCACCTGAAGAGAAGGGAGGATGTGATTGCTACAGGACAAGGACATGTACCTATATCTTTTGTCGTTGCCAAGCTTCAATAAACCTTTATTCAGCACATTAGGGGCGCTGCCCCTTCATGTCCATCAAAAAAATAAAGCTTTATTCATGTATAGTCTATGAAAAAATTTAATTTCCTTATCAATGTTGTCTATGTTTTCAAGCTTTCTCTTGAGTCTTGTCTCAATTAAGAATATTTAAACTGTGCACCCCTTAGATATCCTCCCATTTGAACATGGCAGGTTCAGTCACTGACGAGATATATGCATAGCACACCCAGCATCTTTTATACAATTCCGAAAGAAATTAAGAATATATGATCCATATGGTCTTATTCTTCTTCTAATCTGTCTGATAATTTAAATGTGCATATTAAAAGTGTTTAATTTTCCACTTACGGGTTTTCAGTCTTATTGGAGTAGATGCAATCGATAATTTGAACTGTAGTATGTTAAAGTGACACTTTGAAATACTAAATCAGTTTAGCAAGTAAAAGTATACATATGCCTTTTGGGGTGTATTATTTGATTGGTTAGATTCTTGTACTATTGTTAAATAACTGAATTGTTAGTTTTAATCAGCATATGAAGTGTGTGGAGTTAATGCTGCAACATTTACTTTAATACTCTCTCTTTAAATATCACTATTTTAAGAATCATTATTTTATTGAGTAAAATTCATGTAATTATACTATTTTACGTGGATACATTTTCAAGATACTTAGAATTAGATAAATTTCACTCAATTAATGAGTAAACATTGAAAAAATGGTATTACCAAAAATGTTATTTACGATTTACACTATTTTAAATGTGAGTAAATGTAAAACCTTATATAAGATGACTTTGGTATAATAGTTGATTTTTAAAAATATAATAAGTGAGATAATTCATATATTTAATGTATGTGTGATTGATCTTACTCTAATGTGATCATGATTTAAGTTTTGCTCATGACCTAACATAAAACTACATACTACTATACTTAATCATTTTTTCCAACTATTTATTACTTTCTAGAGAATCATTTAAGTTATTTTGATTTTTCTTCTTCACAACTATAAAATTATATCCTTTGTGCACAATAAAATTCACCTAAAAAATAAGATTATACTAATAGGTATTTAAGGCATTTATTAAGCAATTAAAAAAGGAAAATAAAAAACAAATTTAAAAAGAAAAATATACCTTATTACCGTTTCAAAATATTAATTACACGACTTTCAAAATATTTTTTTATATTTAAATTGTTAACAAATATTTCCTTTCCATATAAATAATTAGTAGTTGTAGTATGTAAGTGAGGGAGAGCATTGCAGAAAATTGATATTGAAATGGTTTGATTTAGAAGAATAGTGAGGGAGCAGTTATGCCATGTTGTTAGAAATTAAAGAATGCAAATTATCCGTGCAGAGTTGATCCGTTCCTGGTGAAACGCTTCCACTACTGTCCCTCTCTCTCTCTCTCTCTCTCTCTATACTGCCGCAACCTACTACACTTAACAACAATTTTCTCTCTCTTTCAAGTTATTAATTATATTTCAACCCCTCCACTCCACTCCACATTCCACATTCCACATTCCACAATCTCTCTCTTTCTCTTTCTCTTTCTCTTTCTCCTCTTTCTAACTTCAACGCACGCTTCTTCTTCATGCAGCCTTGTAGCAGAGAAATGCAATCCCTTAACTCCCTCTTAAACTCTCCTCCTTCTCAAATTCCAATTCCTCTCCAAAATCATTCTCAGATCCAAATTAACCACGACACATTCCATCAATCTCAAAATTCTCACGATGATTTTCTCAAGCAAATCCTCTCCACCCTTCCTTCATCCTCTTCTTGGAATAATCTTGACCCTACCAACTCCAACCCTAAACCTTTATGGGATTCCAATTCCGACGAAACCCCTCTTTCCGACAATGTCCATTTCCCTAATTACGACGAACACACCAACCTCGCCTCCAAATTTCGTAACCACCAGATCAACGACAAAGCCGCCGCTCTCATGCTTCTCAGAGGTGCCGATTCCGGACTCCTCCAGATGCCGTTGAACCCCGCTGACTTTGACTCCTCTCAAAACGACGTCGTTGACGGTTCTTCTGTTCAAGCTCTCTATAACGGTTTCTCTGGATCTCTCCACGGTATCGCCCAAAACAACACAAATCATCATTTTCAAGGACAGGGTTTTGGAGGTTCAGTGAGTGCAACGAACCAGGCTCCGGCGAGTGGAGCGCCGGGACAGCCGAGGCAGAAGATTAGAGCTAGGAGAGGCCAAGCCACCGACCCGCACAGCATCGCCGAAAGGGTATGCTTCTAATTTCTCACTATCACGTGTTTGGTTGCTCAAGAAATTGAGCACAATAATTTCATTTCAGTTGTCATTTTCAGCGTAACTAATTAATACTAGTATACTTATGAAAATGTTAAATCGTACATATTTTTTTCCAGAGAAAATGCGACCGTCAGAGGCTAACAGAATAATCAGACTTGTTTGTTAGGGCCTACTGTAGTACTTTGATTAAAATATATTTTTTCGTTTTTGTTCTATTTGACATCAAATTAAATGGCAGTACTACTAATTTCGAAATTTTATTTTATGTATGGCAGTTACGGAGGGAAAGAATCGCTGAGAGGATGAAAGCCTTACAGGAACTTGTTCCTAATGCTAACAAGGTAACGCACCACACTCAACTTCATCCTCAGTTATGTCTTCTTTTCTTGATTAATCAGTAATTGTGTATTCAATTTCCATCTTCATGTTTTTCTATTAATACATGATCAACGTTCATTACGTAGATATTTTTTCTTGTTAAATTCTTATTGAGTTGAAATTACTATTTGAAATGTGAAGCCAGAAAACACACAGGTTTGATCCCATAAACAATAGTATTAGTTGTCGAGGAATATGGAGTAGAAGTCTGGTAATAACATAACACACATCACCATTGATAGTCACATAAAATATTAATCCCTTTATTGCATATTAATTGTTATATATAAACTATGACTTTATAATTTTTCATACTCATCATAAGCATCCATACTGTGACTTAAGAAAATTATTATTATTATTGTAAAAGTGAAATATTTTTTACTACTGACCATATACCATATATATATATAATTAAATTATTAAAATATTTCTCTGTCCCAATTTGTCTCTGATTTTTTAATATCGACAAAAAAATTTAAAATATTAATAGAACCTTAATTAGATTTTTTAATAATATTATCATTTATTATCTCAATTTATTTATCTACTAGTAAGATATTTTAATTTAGTAAATGAATTTATGAATCTAAATTTTGTTTAAGAAAACTAAAAATTATCAGTACTGTTCAATAATTTTCTTAAATGGGTAATGTTTGTATTACTTTTTTTTTTTGTGGCTGAATATCGTGTGTGTAACTTTAAAAAAAGAGAGTACTACAAAACATAATGTAATGGGTCTCTCCTTGTTGAAATTTTAATTTATTGTTTGGTCTGTGGAGTGACAGACAGACAAGGCCTCCATGCTAGATGAGATCATCGATTATGTGAAGTTCCTCCAGGTCCAAGTCAAGGTGAGATTCCCCTCTTTTTCTTCAATTTTTTTATGAATTAATTGTTTGAAGTTAGGCTTCCATACGTAGTGTAATTTTTAATGTTTGTTATTTGTTGGCGCATTAATTGGATTTACAGGTTTTGAGTATGAGCAGATTAGGCGGAGCAGGGGCTGTCGCTCCCCTTGTTGCTGATATGTCCTCCGAGGTAAATTACCTGCCCAACAATTTTACACTTTTCTTCTTTAGTAGGGAGTAGTGGTCCAAAGTTTTATTTGATCTACGTGAGTGTTTTAAAAACACATACTTATTAGTAATTTAAATATAGAAATTTATTCTCTTACGTAGAAATCAACTTAACTTTTTTAAAATTAATTTTTTTTTTCAATACAAAATTTCATCTTTTAATTCTTTAATAAATGCTTTAATAAATACTACTTTAGAACATATCTTAGCGAAATCATTAATTATACAGCAAAAAAGGAACTCTTATGTGGCTGTTTTGGCCATTGTTTATTCATTCAAAATAGGAAAAGAATATTAAAATAAAAATAAATAAATAATCAACCATCTATTACGGAAATATATTTATGATTCATTCCCAAGACAATAGGGAAATTAATAAAACAAAATATTGAGTAAGATAGTATTAAAAACAATAATGAAGCACATATATTATAAATTTTTTACCTTTATTTTACATTGTATTTTATCTCTATCTTGTTAATTTCTCAATATATATACATTACTATGGGTGTCCTCCACCAAATATTTTTCTATTAAAAAACATGTAAGAATTTCCATAAGAAGATATACTCTAATGTCGGAGTGATAAGTCTTCTCACACGGTCAGATAGAAACACACAGCTACTATTACTTTATCTTTTTGTTGGGTTTGGCTCATACTAGTAATACTCCTATCATCAATCAATTCTGAAATTCTCAATCATCACAAAACGACAAACCAAAAGTAGCACGCGTTGCTACTTTCTCAGATTCCACTAACTCCCCTAACAGTGCCACGTGGCGATTTGTCCTTGCAGGTTGTCAGTGACTGCGTCCAAGCCAACGGCAACCCCCGGAACTCTACCGGCAATCCAAAAACGGCGAACGAGAGCCTGACAATGACGGAGCAGCAGGTGGCTAAGCTGATGGAGGAAGACATGGGATCCGCCATGCAATACTTGCAAGGCAAAGGTCTTTGCCTCATGCCAATTTCTCTAGCTACAGCTATCTCCACTGCCACGTGTCACAACAGGAACCCCTTGATGATCAACGCCGCCAATAACGGTAACTCCAACCCTGTTATTGCATCCAACGGTGATGGGCCTTCTTCTCCCGCAATGTCCGTCAACAGCATCGTCAAAGATGCCGCGTCCGCTTCTAAGTCATAGACGCCGTTGATTTGGTTGACTTTTGATATCATCAGAGACAAAAAAAACAGATGGGATGAGAACATAAAATGACGTGGTATTTCTCAAGTTTAGGAAAATAATGCGTCACTAAAACGTCGTTAACTTATATACGACGTGTACTTACCGGACCCGATCCTCTCCGGTTGCATTAGGATGTTACAGCTGTAGGAACCGTAAAATTAAGAAATATAGAAATGTTCTTTCTAAATTTAACAGTTGCTACAGCTACAGCACCAACATTAATGGATCCAAAGATGCCAACTTCATGTTAATTTCAATATATTGATCACAGCTTTATTAATTTTCCAGTTCTTTTTTTTTTTATTAAATTTTCTTTATTATTCTTTTTGCAATGTTCGTCCCTTCTTTTTTAAAATATATGCTGCATCTTAGATTTTACTTGCAATAAGCTTATTTTTCCTCGTTTACCCATCACTTTTCATTATTTGGTAGAGTACTTTATAGTTATTTGTAAGATTAAATAAATATGTAGTCCCTACAATTAATTCTTAAATTTTATTCTTTTAAAACTTTTTTCTTATATTTTTTGTCTTTTCTTTTAAATTAATTTAAACTCTTCAAATTTTGAATAATTTTTTATAAATGTGTTTAGCATGTTATAAGATTCTCAACCACAAATATTTAGAATTGTTTAAGAAAAAGATGAATGAAATATAAATTTTTAAAGAAAAAAATTTAAAAGTTTATATTTAATTCATCATTTATAAAAAAAGAAAAAATAAATCAATATTTATTTAAAAAAATGTATATAATATTATAAATATGACTGCAAAAAATTATTTAAAAAATTTAAAATATATAAATAAATTGACTTAAACGTAGGACAATTTAATATATTAAGGTGTAGGTTTGAACTAGAGATATCATCCTTTTTCATATTTAGTATGTGCGAATTATGCAGCAACACTCTTTAAGACGAATTTTGTTTTTAATAAAAAAATTATTAAGTACAATTATTACTCCATTCTTTAATACATGTCTCTTTTAGAGTTTTTTTGTTTACCAAAGATAAGCTAGTTTGAGAAAAAAAATATTATACCATTATCTTTGATTCCCTCTGCTTTATTTATTGAACCTCCCTCACTATTCCTCAATAAATTTCTCAAAAAAAGAAACATTTTCAAAAAATTGATTTGGAGAACATTTTCAATAAATTTATTTTGGTAGTGCATGTATCCCCATAATTTTTTTCCAACTATTTATTACTTTTGCCTTAATTTGGAGAACAATTACATTATAGAAAATATAAAATACAATTAATGATAGATAAGGGTAAAATAGAGAGAAAATAATAGTAGAGAAGAGAGGCGAGAGAAAAATAGTATAGAGAAAGTGTAAAGAAAAAGTTTAGAAATAAGATATAAGTAAAAATGAAAGTAGAAAATGAGATGAAAATTTTAGAGAGAAGGTAGAAAAAAAATTTTGAGGGAAAAGATAGAAACGAAAAATGAAGAAAGATGAGAGGAATGAAGTGTAATATGTGTAGGAAATAAGAGGAAAATTTGCGACAATCTAAGCACCAATAAATTTGTTGATTATTTTTTTGTTAGTAATTTGTGAAAGTCTTTTGACAACCACTTATCTTTTTTAAATTAGTCACAAATTAATATTTTTCCGTGTATTACAACATGTCAAAAGGAACAAATAATTTCTCCGCAACATGTATTACGCTTCAATGCATGGAAAAATTATTCTTCCTGATGGATTCGAACTCAAAATCATATATTAAGATCAAATAGACTCAAACAACTTATTTTTTAAAAAAATATGCTTATAAATAAAATAGTTAGTACGAGTGGAGTGGATATCTCGACTAATTCAAATTAAAGGTTAAAAATTTGGAAGAGTTGAATTGAAACTCGTAAACAAAAAAAATTAATATGATTTAAAAAAAATAGTTAGTAAAATAATCGGGGAGATTGGAATACAACAAGTAAGAATCCTTTTTTATTTAGATAAAATAAACAAGAATGTTAATTAAAAAGCAACTGATACTTCTTCATTAATCTAAAATGACAAATAATCCAAAACACAAATATTTTAAAATTAGTAACACATTTAATATGATATGAAAATAGTATAAATCAGTTCAATTGTTTTAGTCTTTTTTATATATAATTGCATAATTAATTTAACTACTCTTATTAATATATCATATATTTATAAAAATTCAGTTATTATAAAGTAAATAACTGAGAAAATTAATAATTATTATTTTAACACATAATAATTTGTTATAATATATTTAATGACGATAATATTTACTTTAAACTCTAATGTGAATATTGTCACCATTTTGTAGATCTGCCTAAATAGAGATTATCCTTATAGTGTAAACAAAGAATGTAAAATTAAAATAAGAATGTAATATTGTAATATCCTTATATTGTAAACAAAGAATGTTCTATTGTCACCATTTCGATAATTATAAAAAAAGAATGTAAACAATTATTTCTTCTCACTTTAATTACCCTTATAGTGTACTAGGGTGCATTCACTTCTGCGGTCATCTAAATAAATTAGTTACTTTGATTGAATAAATAAAATTAAAATGATTTATATTATAGACAAAATTAAAAGAAAAAGTCTTTTACAAAAATTTGGTATCAACTTTTACATAGATAAAGATGTTGAAAAAAAATCATCTATTTGATTGAATAAAGAAAAATAAAATTGTATGTAAATACTTTACAAGAATTAATTTGATGGAATAAATCTTTGATATAGTCGTTTAAATATAGCATCTTAATAAAAATTTATATCGATTCATTTTTTTTAACATGTGCATAAAATTCTTAAACCCCCAAAATTTTGAAATGGAGTGGGTAACTTTTATGTTTTTACAAGTCTTTTTGAGTTCCGTAATGGTGTTGACAGCTTAGTGTCTCATCATCTTAGTGCCTCGTCTTATCATGAGAAAGAGTGAAAATTTTAGATGAAGTGCATTTAAAATCACTATATACTATTTCACGGAAATCACATATCAGATAATTCATTCTCTATTGATTTTTTTATTAGCCTATACCCGATGTTACTATAAATGTAGGTTGGAAATGATAGTAAAGCCGGTCTAAATCGTTCATTAATTGAATCTATACGTTTATCTCTATTTTTTGTAATAAAAAAGTTGTTTTGTTGTCATACGTTTACTTCATAGGATAAATAATCATATATCGATTATTCTATAGCTTAATAATATGTTTAGGTAATTAATTTGATTGTTGGTTTCGAAAGGAATAATGCTAAGTTATCTCATACACTTAGTAAGTTAAGGATTTGACAAAGAAAAAGCAATAGAGAGTAGATGTAAGATGATAATGTTAAAAAACAAACTGGACCAAGATAGTGGGGAGCAACTAAGAAGCGGGTCGCACGGAGCAGGGATTAATATGGGAAATAAAATGCCTAAGTTTGATTAACGTGGGAAACACTAATTATAATTTAAAATAGTGGTCTGCCAAAAAAAATGTCTAGTTAGGTCTAGTTTGAGATTTATCTTATCAAATTTTAATATTTGATCTATTTAAATTTTAGATTATAAGTTGTTCTTTGAACCGATTAAGGGTGCGTTTGTTTGAACTTAAATAAAAATAATTTTTATTTTAAATAATTTAGAGATTTTTTAAAAAATGATTTTTAATCCGTTTGTAGACAATTTTGTAAAAATGATTTTTTTTAAAACTACAATGACCATTTCGTATACACATTTTAAAATTTTATAATTGAGTATTTCTCAAAAATCAATAAATATAAAAATAACTTGAGAAAAAAAGTAACCAACTTATCAAAAATAAACAGATGACAATTTGGGATCTTCAAAATAAGATAAGGGTAATTGCATCATTTTCTATCGTTAATGAGTTAGATTCCGTGTTTTTCAATTATATTTCGTTTTTCTCTCTCATCTATCGTAATAACAAAAATACGAAAAGCTACTATTTTTAGCTTTTCATAAAATATTTTTTTTTAACAATATGATTTTAAAAAAATCTAAAATAAACATGCTTTAAACCTATAAATGATCTTTGGTTTGAAAAAATATGAAAGAAACTCACTCTAAATCTGATGAGTTAATTATATTGAGATACGATGAATAATCCGAAATTGGTCATTATTTTATCTTATCTTTGTCTTTATTCTTTTTTTTAAGACCTTTATTCATATTATTGTTAACGGATACGGGTTCTCATAACGGACAGGACCAGACACACCCTAATTTATAAGATGGCAAATCAATTTTATAGAATTTGTGGATCCCACGGTTAATAACTATAGCACGTAGTTTCATCATTGTGATATCATTCCTCTCTTTCCCACGTTCATCGTGCCAAAGTCTTGGAACAGGAATATCAGCTCAAAAATAACTCCTCTGATTCATTTGATTCATTTAATAATGTGATTTCATTTTATTAATTAAAATAAACAATTTTAAAATTTTATGTGTTCACTTCAGAAATTATTTATTTACTTTTTTTAACTAAATCACTTCATCTATCTCAAAAATAACATTCACAACCCTTATCAATTATATTTAACATTGGTTACTTTGTTTTAATTTTACTTTAAAATTAATATTGTGTGAATCACTTCTAAATCAATATATTTCATTATATATTTATGACGGTGGTTACTATATCTGTTTCTAAATACAAGATCTTTTTGAGAATTTTCTTTATCCCTTTCTATAAGATCTTCAACTACATTAATTATTTATATATTAATATATCTCTAATTAATTAACATATTTTTTTCAAATCAATAGTAAATATTATAATAAAAATATTAACGGTCTCTCCAAGGATAAACATGTAAAAATAATATTATAAAAATTTAATACTATTATTCACATTTTTAATTGCCATGATTTGATCAATAAAATCATATATTTAAGGACGAAAATAGTAATAGTTAACAAATATAATTTTATTAAATTATTGTTCAAATTCATTTATATTTTAATTTGTGGAAAAACCCTTATATAACTCTTATTAGGGAATGGAGAGATAATCCTATGCTCCTTTCCGATAATTGATAACCATCCATACTTTGTCTTAAATATTAGTAGTAATTTTTAACTACTTTTACTACATCTAATCTAATTTTGCTATTCTTAATATATCATTCCATAATGGTAACAAAAAATTGAAATAAAACGAGTCAGCACAAAATATCATAAAAGTGTATTTTTGTGAATGTGCATATTGTTTATGAGATTAAGAAGAGTAATTACTTTTAGCTATTTTTTTATTGATTAAAGTTTGTTAATTTTTTTATTAAAAGTGTGAATATTACTTAAAATAGAAATAAGAGGAAGTATTTTATTTTTGATTGAAGAAGTTCTTCAATGTATTTACCCTCAAAAGTTTAGTGTTTCACAAACAAATACATTTCTATAATGTCATTTTCATTTATATCATGATATAAGTTGTAGTATTTAATCATCTTTTATAAGTGTTTCATTGATTTAATATTATAAGATTTTTTTTATGTAAAAGTGGAAGCTGCGAAAGTAAATAAGGATAAAAGGAAAGTTTTGTTACAACTCAAGAGACAAAATTGAGCTATAGGGACGGTAAGTGTAACATATTTGAGCGAAAGAAAACATCGAATTTTGCTCCACAAAT
This sequence comes from Cicer yamashitae, assembly GCA_037974755.1. Taxonomy (NCBI): domain Eukaryota; kingdom Viridiplantae; phylum Streptophyta; class Magnoliopsida; order Fabales; family Fabaceae; genus Cicer; species Cicer yamashitae. Next base: position 1,316,059 of record JBBPBQ010000002.1, read on the forward strand.
CTAAATTAAATTGATCAATTGTTATTACTACCTTACAACCGCTACTTAATAAGTTGGAAAGGCTTTCCATTTACATTAATATGTTTAGGAGAGTGAATAGGTTACTTGTTCCTGAGTTTGTAACCATTGTTCAATTTAGTCCTATAATTTTTCGAAATAGAACAATAGTACTATGTGAATTTGTTCTATCTCAGTCAATTTTGGACGTTATCCATTATGATGTGACATTAACAATGAAGTGGCAGTCCATGCGGGTTTCAAATCACATCCATGTGTCTAGAGACCTAATTAATAGTAACTTAATATTTTCTTCCCAAAACTAATTATCCTAAGTGACTTCTCTACTTCCTTTCATTGACCATGGAGCTTGTTCTACACAATCTCCTACACACACATAGATAAGAAGATTTGATAAGAGGATTGGAGGCTTTTCAAACCATGACCCAAAATCCTCTAATTGACAAATGTACTAACCATGATATATAGGAAAATTTAATTAAGGAACTACTAATTTATAGTTCTTTTTTTTGTCTTCAATCAGATTAATATTCTATTTGTCCAAAACTTTAAGGTTGTATTTGGGAATTGGGTCTTTGATAGCATCGGCTTTCTCATCCGAAAGGAAATTGGTTAGCCCATTGAAATGAGCAGCTTTATTAAGCCTTGTTGCTTATGTGAGCCACATGAACATTGCACTTGGGGTTTATTGCAGCCATTGGTGAGGTACATAAGAAAATTACTTCCTGCCAAATAGATAACAACCAGACTCTATAATCCATGTTGTGCAAAAGAAGTTCGATGGTCAATGGAGGTTTTGTAGAAGAAGCTCTACAGTCAATGATGAAGTAGAGAAGTCACTTAAGATTATTAGTTTTTGAGAATAAAAGAAAAGTTACTATCAATTTGGTCTCGAGATACATGGACGTAGTTTGAAATCCACATGGAATGTCACATCATCATTTAACATCATATGTCATCATGGATAACATCAGAAGTTAATGAAAGAGTGAAAGTGACTGAAGAAGGACAAATTAAAAGACTATTGTGCCATTTCAAAAAATTTAAGACCTAAAATAAATTATAGTTAGAGATAAGGTCATTGATTTGCTAGATGTGATATTTTTGTGAAAGTTTGGTATGTTTTTGGTGTTCGTATGTTCGGTGGCTTGGGGTAAAAGAGGGAAGGTTTAGGGTTTGATATGGCACTCAATTTTATATACGGGGGCTATTTGGTGTTGAGAAATGAGTGCATTTTTTCAATTTCAACACATAATGTTTGGACTTTGGTTAAAAAATGAGATAACATATTGAAAATTAGTATAGGGAAGGAGTAAAATATCTCACTGCCTTTACTACGAATAATGTATGGATCTGAATGATTGCATTTTGAGGTAGTATTTCTCCATCTGGCTAGGAGTTAGTTTTTTGTTTTCGACCGATTAGTTTTGTCTTTGTATTTGTATTGATGTATACCCTTGAGCTGGGGAGACCACCAATTTTTAGCCCCCCTCCTTCACATCCTTATTCCAGTTATATATACCATTTTTAGAACATTACTTATCACATACTATCATGAATGATATTTGATGGTCAACAAAGTCTCTTATTGCTACCACTAAAACTATTTCTACAATTATGCAGAATATGTCCAAGTACAAACCTTCTCACCACTACCACTTCTAAAAATAATGAATTCCCGTAACAATTATACTAGCTCTAATGCATGAATTCGTGACTTTTTGTCGCATTGATCGAGCCGAGCAGACTCATGTAAAGGTCAAAGCTCTCTAACACCTATTAAACCAATCATCTCATCTTTTAGACCATGAGATGTATCTGTCTTTAATTTGAATACAATCCGTTACCAATATGCATGTTCTCATAAGCAGGACAGGACAACCCTCAAAATACCATTCTTGGATGTCTAACTGTTAGGATCTTGCAAATTCTAATCTTCAAGATTAGAGAAAGAGTGTTTTTTCACCCGTGAGTTTATTGATGGGAAAGAAAAAGATACACGAGGGATACTAATCTGCTCACAACACGTACTCTAGTTCACAACCATCAATTAATTCCCAATCCTAACTAAGGGTTGTTGGTCCTATTTATATGATATATAAGATCAATCAACACTACAATAAAGGGAAAGGGAAAACTATAACTAACTAAACAGATAATCAAAACAGAAACCACTCCTACATAACTAACTACTAACCCAAGTCATATTACCTTCTTACCCCTTTTCCTATAACAGACTAGCATAGGTTTGTCTTGGAACCTAACACTAACCTTATTAAATCGTGTATGATATATCTCAACAATCTAACAAGCAAGTTGATAATGATAGAAAACAAAGGTGGGCAAATTTTTATTCATTGGTAGAATACTAGAATCGATAGCTGGTAATTGTATTTCATCTATTTAGCTACATGTCTACTCTTGAGTATCCAACTGGCTATAAGTCCAACAGTTTGCATGACGAAGAAAAAGTTCATCAAGGACAAGTTATTTGCAAATTGAAGGTTTGGAATAGGTAAATAGGTACAGAAAACACCATATTTTCAAAGCAATGGAACATCTCACAAGAAAAGTGGAGTCAAAATCAAACAAAATCTTCATATTTTACTAAACATGGGAGGGATGACAGATATTCAATACAATTTTTGTCAAACTAGTAGGGGATATAAGGTCTACTTGGTGGTTGGGGTGGGAGAGTTAAAGAGTGGAGTCTACATAAGACAAGCAAGCAAGTAAAACAAAGGAAACTACAACAATATGGAAGTCTGTACATTTGGAATAGTCAAAGTCTTGAGGCAATGAATTATCACAGGTCCAAAACTAATTATTGTAAAGCTAAGAACACCAACCATGTTCAAGATTCAAATATGCTGCAATCAAAGCATGAAAACCATTATAGACTTCTGTTTGCAGCTGATTCAGACAAGTCCTCCACATCCACCTATAGAAAGACGGTGATGTGATGCCCATCTTCAACGAGGGGCAAGACGGGCTTTGAATTTTACACTCCTGCCAACATAAATAATCTCAACCTAATGAGGATATTCTTCACTCATGCACACTCGACACTACAAATTGAATTGAATCTCCTAAACATAGATATTTTTATTGCTACTTGAAGTTGAAAAAAACTAAAAACTGAAAACGAAAAACAATTGAACCCAACATCAACAACAGTAATGACTAATGCTAACTAATCATATACTAATAGAAACCCTTATCACTTATCACAACATGAACATGCTTCCAAAAAAGAATGGTGCATAAGCTATCAGTGAATCAGAATCACCTATCTACCAACCAATACTACAACTACTACAGCTAGAGGAATGATTCATGAAAATGAAGAAGTGGGTTTGAAAGTGTAAGGCTGTGGGAGTGACAACGGACCTCTCCTAGACCCTTTGTCATCCAAAAGTCTCTGAGCCCTTTTGTTCTGACAATATTGCCTATCGAAATGTTTCACCTGCCACATGATTATAAACACACCCAATTGAGAAAAGCTTCAATTTTATAAATTATGTACGAAAAAACAAGAAGAGGGTTAGGTTATGTTAGGTTACCCAAGAAGATCGACATTGTTTAACGAATTGATCCCTCGATTGTTTGCATTCTATGGGGTAAAGCAAGCCCACTGATGCAATTTCTGTTGGCTTCTTATCACATTCCTTTTCGAGACATGAGTAGAAAGCATCACGAGCCTTGTTCAATATTGAAAAAAAATAAAATCAATATCAATATAACAGAAGCAATGAAGAAGAAGAAGAAAAAGTAGAAATAATAGAAAGGCATTAGGAGAGAAGAGGAAGAGACCTTGTAGCAGGATTCTCTGGCTTTGGTGAGGACATCGGGGTGGATTTTGTCCTCTGAAAAAGCTTCCACCGCCATTCCTGCTGATTCAGAAATCAATTACCTGGATGCATCGACTTGCAATTTACACTCACTTGGGCTCATGGGCTCATGGGCTCAACTGTATTTTAATGATATGGGCTAAAGTTTTAAACAACTTATTGATAATCAACCACCAACCTCTCACATTTATCTCACTCCAAAGTAATTAAAATATTATTTTGTCTTTTTTTTATCCCTTATTATTTTATTATTAAACTTTTTGAAATTATTAACATTTGACAATTTAAATTTTTTTATTTTTTTTAAATTCGAAAAAATTACATTTTATTGTGTTCATCTAAATTTTCAATTTTTTTTAAATTTTCGGAGAAATTATATTTTAAAAATTCACATTCATCTAAATTTTTAAAATTCTTTTAAACTTTTTAAAAAGTTTAACTATCAAATAATAAAAAATAAAATAATCTTTTTTACGTGCTTTCTATAATAAGAGGTAAAAACAAAACTGATAAATAGTAGATTTCTCTACCTATATTTATAGCCCACATAGATGGTAAGAAGGGCATGTCTTTTCTAAATAAGCATGTTCATGCATTGGATAAGGGAGAGGTTGGGCCAACCAAAATTTGTTTAAATAATTATGATTTGTAAAAATTTTTTGCAAATGCTAATATTTCTTAAGAGCATTGTTTAACAAGTCTAAAAAAGACTTTTATAAGAAGTTGTGTATTTAATATATTGAAAAGAGATATATTTAGTGATGAAAAAAAAGATTATATATATTTTATTAAATAATAATTATATAAATTTAGAGTCTTTTAACAATGTTCATAAAGAGCACTCATTAATAAGACCTAAACAAAAATTAACGTCCAAACTTAATCTATTATTTGTTTTTTGCCTAGCATGATATTTTTGAAGGCCTGGTCTATTAATCTACTTATAGTTTTGTTCAAAATAATCGAACTAAGTTTTATAAAGTTTAATTATAATTAATTATATGATATAACTAAGGCATGTCTAATCATTTAGAAAGTTTGGTTGACATGATAGTTTATTTTGTAATAAGACATTTCAGTTTGATTATAAAAAAAGAGGTTTCAATTGTCATAAATTAATCCCTTAATAAGCTTTCGCTTCAAGTATTAAGGTAGACTAACATAGTTAAATTATTGAAAAGATCAATGAAAACATGATTTTAACCACACTGTATAATAATAATAATAATAACAATAATAATAATAATAATAATAATAATAATAATAATAATAATAATAATAATAATAATAATAATAATAATAATAATATAGTGGAGATTTGTTGACTGCATGAGTAACTTTGTGATAAGTTATTTTGATTATAATTTAATATAAAGAAACTAATTTTATCAATCCAACTGTTGATTATTGACTTAATATATTAATGATTAAATATACAAAGTTTTATATAAATATGAAATTTGTAGATATGTAATTTAGTCAACGATATTTATTTATATTTTTAAAAATCTTCTTATTCGTCCATTTAAAATTATTTAATAAAGTATCAAATTATTTTAAAATTTTATAATTTTTGTTGATTTGATAGTTAAATTAATGAAATTTATAGTTTATACTAAGTTATTAAGTGGAATAACTTGTCACGTTAATTTTTGAGTCAACAATAGCAATAGCAATAGGACATGATTTTAACCACACCGTACAATATAGCAATAGCAATAGGACATTATTTTAATCCTACAATATAGCAATAGCAATATGACATGATTTTAACCCTACAATATAGCAATAGCAATAGCAATAGGACATGATTTTAACCCTACAATCTAGCAATAGCAATAGGACATGATTTTAACCCCGCCGTACAATATCTTAAATTGATTTTACCTATTTTAGAAAATAATCTATAACCTAAGTTGTAAGTCCATATTAGCGGTCGAAGACTTTTTTTTTTTAAGAATAAATAATAAAGTATATAATAATTAACTTTGAGAGAAGACTTATAATATAATAAATATTTTTGTAACATGTATTAAACCAACAAATCACTTGATGATAGACTAATGCATACTTTTTGGGATTTATGATTTTATAAAGTTCACATTTTTTTTAAACAATATTTTAATGATAGAAAAATAAAATACTATTTTTTTAGCAGTTAAAATTAAATAATAAAGTTTAATCTTCATATGTATTGTCACACCACCTCCTACCTATTCAAATTTAGAGTGTTCCAAGTAAAATATGTAGAGAATAATTTAAAATTGAGCAACTATATTTTCAGAATTAAAAATAGCAAAATTAAAATGTAAATCAACAAAAATAGAGTAATAAAAATTAAAAAGGATAATTTAGGGAAAAAATATATATAATGTCCACATTTCTAAAATAGGTTGTTACACAAATATATTTTTCTAAAAAAAATTTAATATTTTTTTTATCTTAATATTTTTTACCAAAGTCTAATTTCAATTTGAAAATATTTCTCAAACATAGTCAAACAATATGGTCAATCGAATAAGTGGTGTAATATTCATGGTACAAATCAGTAGTACTGTAACTAATGCTGTCAAAAAAATAAAAAAAGCAAAAGTACTGTAATTCAAAAGTTTTATTTTTGTAGAAATGTCAATATCCTCTCCTATCTTCCATCTGAGCCAATAGATACTCGACACCTTTTATTTTTTTTGTCCTTTCTTCTTTCTATGAATTTTTTTCTTTGTCCTTTCTTCCACCGTAATATTATTATTGCAGGTGTTTAGATTGGACGCATGATATATATTTATATTATAAGTTATTATTATTTTAAATATTGAAACAACAATATCGCTATGGTATTGAATATAAATATAAGTGCACGGTTGTTTGTGTTGTCCTGTTTAATTGCCTTGTCTTTCTTTGTTCCGAAATATATAGTAACCTCACAAAAGTGGTTGAAAAGTAGCACACTTTAATTTTCACTAATGGAAACAAACACCACATGTTCACCATCACCTTCAGAGTCATAAAATACTCAAACCCAGATCGAGCTCACTCTAGCTTTAGAGGTGCATACAAAGTCAAAAACTTTTCTTCTTTTTTACCCCCCCAAATTATATTCAAGGAAAATGAAGAAAACAATATTCCAAAGGTCTTTGCCTGGTATAAATGTATTAATTACTTAGAGTAGTTACAAAATTAATTATTATTCATTGCATATTAGTTAAGATTTTTCTAGATGTATTCTATATTCAGTATGATCAATTTTGTTTTGTATTGGGTTCTACCTTGCTTTGAAGAAGGGGAAAGAGACATAAAGAACCCTAATTGATATGTAACAGATAAAAAAAAAAGGTAATTAATTTGAGTGATAGTTATATATAGATGAAGTTAAAATAGTGTTGGTTGATATAAGTGTATATATATATGTAGGTAGTGCAGTGTAGGACAGCAGTGGTTTCTGCCAAAAATAGGAGGATGTGAGTTTGCAGATCTGACTCACACATTAGAATTGAGAAAATATATATATACAAAAGAGGGGAGACAGAGACAGTGGAAGATAATAGAGATATTGACAGAAGAGAGTGAGCACATACTGTTTGTTATTGTATCATGGCATACAATTCTGGGTGCGTGCTCACTTGTCTTTCTGTCATCTTCTTATGTCTTTTTATTGTTTCTCTTCCCTCTCATCTTTTTCATTATATGTTTTCTCATCTTGCAGCTCACTGTTATTCTTTTCTCATTCATTGGAACATTATATTTGTAAATCTTCTTCTTTCAACTTCGACCAACTTCCTTATCTTTATTTACGTTTCTATTTCTTGTTCATAATGAACACCCTTATCTATTTGTGCCTTATTTTCATTTTATATAGTTAGTGCAATTTATTTTAACTCAATGGATCATACTTAGTGTAATTTATTTGTCATTGTTGGAAACCAAATGTTTGTAAGCTTCATGATATCTATGTTGAGTTAGAGCATTATCCTTTCACATAAATTATAGTTTATATTAATAACTTTTAAAATTAATATGAATAAAGTAAAATATTCTTAGTGATCAATATATTAGTATATCTATTAATTTTTATTTTAACTTTCTGATTTCTAGGAGAATAAAATTCTAATAATTTAAAATTCAGTTAAGAAGTAAGTAAATTTTACTTAATAATTATTTAAGTCAAGATCTAACAAGACTTTTTTCAAATAATTTATCTTTAAAAATATTAATAAATTACTTAAATGGTTTTGATGATATTGTATGTGTAATAGTGTAATGATAATATTTATAAGTGCTATTAAAATGTAAATATTTATAAAAATAATTGTAGTTATAATATTGTTTTTATGGTAGTAATAATAATATATTTATATTTAGTTAGGGAGGTACTAATGTAATAAAAAGCGTGGCTTTTGATGGTACTTGTGTGTTTTAAAATTTCATTTGATGGTGTTCAACCTGAAACCCAAATGGAGTTCCTCAAATCAAAGGTACGCCCCGTCACTGTTTCTTCTCTAACGGATTTTTTTTTTTTTTTTTTTATTTATTTATCTCAAACCTTTACATGCATCTTCTCGCCTAATTTATCGATCATCTTTGCTTCCCCTCAATTTGTTATTAATCCTTGAGGAGAAAATCGGTAAAGTAAGAATTAATTTGATTTGAAGGCTCTTAATCAAATAATAATGGTTGCTAAATATGGTAATGTTTTTGTTCTTTAATTTTCTTTTCTAGTAGTAGCTAGTACATCCTATACTAGCTATATGCATTAATTTTGAATCAGGAATTCAATCAAGCACCCACCTTTCTTATTCAGGTTAATTAATTAGGTTAACTGTTTTTCTTTAATCATCATCTTCTCATAATCTTTAATTTTAATTTACAAATTGCATTATTTTTCACATCCTCGCTATTTGGGTTCATAATTTATGCGTTTCTTTAAACAGAAAAGCTGAGGAAATTTTTTGTCTCAGAAGTTGGTTGCTCGGAACTGCAAATTAATAGAAGAACTTGAAGGCTGAATCACTCTATATAATCATCAGGTACCTTTTGTTTTCTTCTGTATGCATGGTGTGAGTTGTAGCTTAATCAAGGGAGAGAGGAGAAACTATGTTCATTGAGTGACATGGGTATGGTTCAGAAATTAACCCCTTCATGGATTAATTTTGCTGCAATTATATCATACTAGGATGATGTCCTATGAATTATGATTATGCAATCTTGAAATTCAATTATATCTTGGTTATTTTTTTGCCTACAATATATACTAGTTAAGTAGTCTCTCTAACACAAAGGACTTCTAGTTTTTGAACTTTGAATCACTCTATATAATTATTTATATTGTTTATCATGCATGAAATAAAAAAATCTGTAACCAAGATATGAAACTGGCTAGGGGGAATAGAATTTATGTTTGCTTATGATTTAATGGATGAAGTGTTTTCCAAGCCCGGATAAAAGGAGAGAGTTGTGTTAGGCAATAGATAGCCAACGTAAAACTTGGTCGAATCTCTATGACATTGATTTAATACATATTTTTTTTGTCAAACAAAGATCTATGACATGGACATTGTTGGATTGAAAATGTAGTTCAATTTATGTTATTAGAGGCTGAAACCAATTTCTCACGATAATATTGTTGGCACAATTAAAAAGTTTTATGTATTAGAACATAAATGAGTAGACAACTCCTTACTGTATTGGTAGCAAAGTGTTCCTCCCATGAATATAAGAGAAATTCTAGCAATACATTCATTGGAACATATTCTTTCCATCTCATTATACGAGTCAATTTAAGTCATGCGCACTTCCTACTTAAATGATTGGTTATGTTGATTTGTAGAGTAAAATAATGTGTGAAGACTAAAATATCCATTTTAGTTAGAGTGATCAAAAGTAGTAGTAGTAGAATAGTTAGATGAACTATTTAACTAAATGAGGATATTATTGGAAAAATTAATAAATGTTGTCTTGGTATTCTAAAGTGACAAATAATTAGAGATAGAGAAATTTTCTAAACACGATAGTACGACACTTATAATGAGATGGAGAGTACTTTGTTATTGATACATTTTTTGAAAAGTCAACACATTATTCTTAATAAAGTGATCATGGTTCATAAGGCAAATAAGATAGAACATATAGGGTGTATCTGCATTACTCCATCTCAAATACAATAGGAATCAAATAAGAATTTCATTTATATACATTGTCACTGTAAAAAGCTTTTACATTGTCAATCAATTCACAACTAGTATATCATTAATAAAGTTTGACTTTTATCATAACTACTAATAAAGTCATCTACGTGATTAATTATGATTTGCGGACTATGTAAAACTTTTAACATTGTCTATGCATGAAAATTAAATTCATCAAACAAAGATGACGAGAAAGGAAACCTTGCAAAGCAAGCAACCGCGTCAATAAAAAAGAAACTACTCCCATAAAATACATTTTAGGGAAGCAACACATCATTCATAGTACAAACAATAACCACCCTTAGCCCTAGCGAGAAACTACTTTCAAGATGATCCCTTAATGTGTTCCACTAAGATTGAGACATTTGGTACAAAATTAGCAAATTTACAATCATACTGCTTCGACTCCTAGATTGCCTAGAGCACATAATGTCAAATAATCTTTAGATCCCTCCTCCTTCTACCTTGGTAGCCTAAAGAATGACACATACCACTTGACATCACTTGGACCACCCCAACCATCTGCACACCACATATCAAATTGCACAAGAGAAGTCAAACACACCAAACAAATGGAACTTTGATTTGGCGAGAACCGAGCACAAATCACATAACGTGTCATTGACATCCCTAACAACCCTCCTCCAAAATAGATTAAGTCAAGTAGGAAGCCTATTCAACAGCAATTGCCAAAAAAAATGTATTACCTTAGATTGCACATAACTCTTCCGTTGACTCCCCAACACCAACAGCTCATTCATAGGAAAAGTCAATGGGAGAAGAAATTTTGCTGAAAAATGATCATAAGTTGAACTGACAAAAAACATATATATCTCCATTCTAATCTTCCCAACACCATGTGTCATCCAAAGGAGAAAGAATAATCGAATCCAACGGCCGAAGAAACTCATCCCTCAGTGATTCTTCTCAAATAAAGAAACTTATCCTCCATTACAAATCTCCCCTAGCCAAACCTCCTAGGTCATCCCCTTGCTTTATATCACAAAAAGCCTCATGAAGACATCTTGAAGAGGCGCATGACCATGCCACGTATCCGGCAAGGATATTGAGGCTTAATTCCCAATCTTTTTCTTCACACACCCAACAAACCACTCTTAGTGATTGTAACACAAATTCATTGGACTTTTACTATACACTTGTTATATTAGTATATTACAAATTTAATTGGGGCTTTATGCACGGGTTTAGTTCATGTAATGTAACTATTCATTAATCATATCATATTCTTAATTGGATTTTGGTTCTTATCTCTTTTTGTATTAGTAGTCTTTATTATTAAGCTCCAGAGCGGACACACGTATTGCTCTCCAAGGGCTTGGGTCCTTACCGTTATTTTTTAGTAGACTTTTTTTATAGGCATTGAAAATATAGAACATGTAGGCTATTTTTTTTTTTTTTGTGTTGGGAGTTTTGGGATACGGACACACAAGAGAAAACCACTTGTAATATTATTTTTTGACGTCCACATTATAATTATATATAGAATTCAGTCAAAGCTTTCAAAAGATTTAGGCATTTCATTAAGGGATGATTTATTCATTTCAACATAATGATTTACGCATGGACAGTACATACATATATCACTACATATTAGTACATACATATATTTCATCTTTAAACAAATGTACTATATTATTAGGCTTAGAGGTATTAGATTTAGACCTCTGGTTGTGATACACTTAATATGAAGTGCAAGCACTAACACATAAAAAGTAAACACCAACAAAATAACATAGGATTTGAAAAAATGGTGCATTAAGTTACCAGGCTGTGGTCATAGCAATTGGTTTTGGTAACCATGCTGCCTGCAAAATAACAGTAGGTATGCCTGTATTCACTGTAACATAACATAAGGAGACAATTATAATCTACCGAGGTTATTATATGAAAAAGCAGTGCGAAGAGCTATATATATGCAGGTAACTAGGAATGCTCTATGTGGGGGTATCTTACTTCCAGGGTCAAAATGTATTATAATTATAAAAAGTAGGTTTGTATATAACTAAAAATCTAACCACAATTTGGCTAGATTCAAAGGTGGTTATTGAATCAAACATAGTGGTAGCTAGGGACTACTTAAACTTGGTTGCTAGATATATAAATAGAATAGTCAATAAGTATGCATGTCAACTTTTGGAAAATTATCTCTGGTAAGTAGCAGTTTCCATTACCAAAACTTGATACTCTTGCACATAATTTGAATTTTGGAGTGAAGAAGCCTTACCCTCTAGCAATTGCATTTGTCTTTAATAACTAGTTATAGCTATAAACTCGTATTTACTTGAGTCTAGCTGTGTTAGAATCTGTATATTTTCAATTAAACGTCATAACCATTATTTCATTCATGACTTTATTAAGTAAATTTTGTCGGTTGGCCTTTATTGATTCTTAGGTTTAAAGAGAAATGTTGTCAACACAATTTCTAATACACTCTCTTCTATACGAGAGCCCCACCAAATATATTCAGTATGACTCATGATTTAATAGGACTCATGAATTTCATCTAGTACTAAATAATAAAGTGTATTCAAAAGAGTGTGTTAGAGAATATGTTGTTAAAATTGGCACTCCCTCCGGGCTTAACTTGTTAGAATTGCTTACTCATGAGCTAAAGTATACACGCACAAAAAAAAAAAGGGATTAAATTCAACGAGCTAGCCTCTCCTAGAAGTTTAGGTTATTATCTTACAACTTTTAATCATAATATATATTTCTATTACACTCTCTATAGCCTTATGGTCTTGGACTTAGGTTATAGACAAGTTCATATGACGACTATCTTGTTTTGAAATTTAGTTTAGCAAAGAGAAATAGGATATCAAGGGTTTGTCTCAATACCACATAGCTGACTATGATGTTTTAGATATTTGAGGGAAGCATTCATCCTAGGAGATTCAAATATTAGATGTAGACTTACCAATGGGTTTTATATCTCTAGCTTTAAAAGAATATAAGGTTCCATAAATATGCTTTTTTTTTAAACAACTCCTTATGTATCTAAGTTGTTGCTAAAGCATATAGTGTGCACCTGTATCTGAGTGATACAAACTAAACCAGTTTGCTCCTAGATAGAGAAAAATTGCTAGTTTTAAATGTCAACTGGATTTGACTAGGAATTGAACAAGAATACAAGCTTTTACCTTATTTTAGATTAAGTTAATTGATTTTGATTCTTATGCAGCAAAAATGAGCAATTATTCCCCATTGAAAAGACTGAACAATATGGTGGCTTGTGATTATGTACTTGAATATTGTATATACACTTTTGTGGTTGCTTATAATTGAACTAATTTAGTAATTTCATTATGATGTATATGACTAATTGCCACTAAAATGATATGATGTTAGTTGTAGTTGTCTAGGGTTCAAAGTAATAGAAAAGTAGAAAACTAATTTAGGAACTTGGAATTCCGTGATTTTTACAAATTAGTTACAATATCATAGGAGGAAAGGTTACTTGTCTCTATCCATTGCTAGACATGGAGAGTATTCTTTATGCCTTTTTTACTCAAGAGAGGAAGAAACTGACTTCTATACCTTGGTTTCTCCTTTGTATCCATTCTGTGATTATGATGGTGAGATGAAGAAGCCAATGATACTGTAGTGTAACATCAATTATAAGATCTGTTTCACATTAAATTGAAAAAAATTGGATTTATTGTCTTCCTATATTTGGAATTTAGGATTCCTTGTTTTCCCTTTTCAACTAATATAACCTCATCAAATGCGTTACATTTTTCGTTGAATTAATTTACTGTTAAATGAGTTTTGAATTCTAGGTGGCTGATAAGTATATTTTGCAGTATAGTCGTTAGATAGTACTGCTATACTACTATTGTTAATATTGTTTGTTGATGATCATAATGTTCAGATTCTTGAAATTGTTATTGCTTTGGTAATAGAATTTGAATTCACATGTTTGCATTTTCATACACACGATTTTTATTGCTTCATAGATTTTGGATCAGGAGAATTGTTGGAATATTCACAGACAAGCATGCCATCAAAATGAAGAAATTTGACAATATGCAGAAGAATCTTATAATGGAAGAGTACATTGTGAGCATAGAAGATTCACATTTAAATGCTTCTACTTCAACTGACTATGACTATTGCAATGATCCATTTCAAAGTTGGACCAGGATTGCCTGCATTAGCAGCATCACGCAGTTTGCTGGAGTAGACAATCTCAACCATTGATTTGAAATTGGATGATTCAAATTACACATTAGTAAAATTAAGTATAAACGATCTAGACGATCTCAACCATTAATTTGAAATTGGACGATTCAAATTACACATCAATAAAGTTAAGTATAAACGATCTCGGCTGTTGAATTTAAATCAGACGGTCTTGATCTGTTACAGCATCCTGATGTAACAGTGGAGAATCCGAATACGTGGTAATAGTGTGCGGGTTTTGGCCTGTATCCTTCACATGACAAGGGTATGATAGTACAGGTATCAAGTTGGTGACTAGCAAGAATTTCAAAGTCATTATTATGATGATGATAATGATAATAAAAAGAGGTTGTGTTGTGGTCAATCAATTCAATATGATGTAAATGATTGTTCATACGTCGCACCAAGCCACCTACTAAGTTTTTGTGGAGTTTCTGAATGAGTGGTGTGGTGGCTCCCTGCTTACTCGGTCACATGGTGCATGCATCAAATAATTAAAAGGGGACTCTCCAGTGAATAGGTGATGTAAAGAATGAGCTTGTGAAAAAATGCACAAGTTGGTGTAGTGTGTATATAATGTGTGGCATACATTGTTTTGACCACTGACAGACAATTAAGTCTATGTTTAAATTGGCAGTGAATTTGTCAATATAACACTACAATTTCACGGTCAAATCAAAATTGCACTAAGTTATGGAACACACTCTTGTACTAGTAGTTCATTAAAAAAACTATATTGTCTCATAGTATTTAAATTGTGTTACTATTATTATTATTATTATTAAAAAAAAAAACTTTCGCATGTAATATTTGAATCAGTTACAAGTTAGTTAATTTACATGTATAAAAGGATAGGTTAATTGTACAAACTCCATATAAATCAGTATGGTTACTGAAATCAAAGAGAGAATGCACCATGTGTACTTGTCCCTCTTTCTCATCCTTCACCAGACACATATATACAATATTAAAAGTTGAACTAACACTACCCAAAAAAAAGCTGAACTAACAAATGATTCGGTCACCCCACATGCACAATATATGTTTTTCTTTTTTTTGTTTTCTTCTTGGCCAATAATGTATAATTATACATATTTTCATAAAAAAAATATCATAAAAATGGGAGTTTCAACTTTCACATAATTTCTTTATAAAATTATATATTACTTATACATTTTTATTTATAATTATTTTAAATGAATGATAAAATTTCAATAAAAAAAGTTATCAAAAACATTTAGGCCACACAACTTCCTTTAAAAAAAATCTATGTTAGAAAAACATGTGAAGATAATATGACACACTCGTTCAGAGTATGTTTGTCCCCATCCATGTGCTCTTTAATGCAGTGTCTCAACACTGATATTGATATTCAGCAAGTTGAGTCAATTCTTCACGGGCAGGGAATGTGAGATGGTAGTGTAAATCAAGTAATCGATCCCTCAATAATCTTTACTCTTAACAATTGATGAAAAGCGATAATAATATTTTCACTTAATTATTCTTATTAAGTACTACTAATATATTTTATTTTTTACAATTACTATTAATATATTTATTATTATTATAAATAAAAAATAAAAGGTAATCACTCTTCGTTAAGAATTATCATAAATAAAATATAATTATTTTTTATTAAGAATCAACAATAATTACTTATAGATCCAACATAACATATAAAGAAACACCTAATATTGAATTAAAAGTTATGTGTGTAACTATTTTGAAACAACTTCTTATTCAAATATCAATTATTTGGGATTGAAGGAGTAAAAATAAACAAAACCAAGGGAGCAATGAAATTTGAAAAAGGGTCCAATTACACAAATTATCACCCTCAGATACTGAATCATCAACAAGGATTCTTCATCTTGTTTTTCTAAAATCCAGTTCTCTCGGCAACACCATGCAACAATCACCAATCTAATCAAGAAAAACACAAAAGCACAAAGATAACAAATTACCCAAATTTTGATAATTAAAAACAACAATACAAATCTCAATCTCATGTCTTGATAATAACATGAAGCTCCTCCTAAACAACAATTACAAAGGATGAGACACAAAACAAGTGAATGACAAAAATACAAAACAACATAGTGATTTCCAATCATTTGAAACCTACGTATTGTTTCACGGTGAGAGTAACAAAATCACATAGAGAATCAGATACTGTAATTTTGTCAATCCTACAGCAAACCAAACATACACAAAATGAGTTGAATTTTCAAGCAGCTGGTGGCTCAGTAGATGTCCAGAAAATATCTTTCAAAGCAGGACGGAGCTCTTTACTACAGAACTGATTATACTCCAAAGTATCACCTTTATCTTTCTTCACCTCCACCACCAAAAACGACGGTGTCACGGCATAAATATCCGCCGCAATAGCCAATTTCCCTTTCCTACCTCTTTCCTGTCCTTGCAGCCTCACCTTCATATCACTACTCTTCACATCAAACTTGACAGCTTTGGCCACTTGTTCCAATTTGGATATCACTCTGCTCGGAGTCCCAGCCGTAGCAAACCTCATCTCCTCCCTCTCCTCCCTCTTCTTCTCCTCAAACAATGGAGACAAATCAAATCCTTCCGATAAAGATATAATATGAAAAGCATTCATCGTGGTAGGTTGTTGCTTAAATTTATCATTTTCACACTCCAAATGAAACCCTTTCTCTTCCTCCTCCTCCTTCTCCTTCCTCCTAATCGCCATGTTCTTGGGAACCGGTTTCTTAAACCAAGAAGATTCCATAATCTTCGATATAGTGATTCTTGTATTCGGATTCGGATCTAGAAGCTTTGTAATAAGCCTTCTAGCTTCCAAAGAAAACCAAGGTGGACATTTGAAATCACCTCTATAAATCTTCTTATACATAGCAACCAAATTATCATCTTGAAATGGTAAAAAACCAGCGAGAAGAACATAAAGAATAACACCACAAGACCAAATATCAGCTTTAGCACCGTCGTAGCCTTTCTTGGCTATAACTTCCGGCGAAACATACGCCGGAGTACCACACGTTGTATGCAAGAGTCCATCTTGTCTCAAATGTTCAGAGAAAGTACAGAGTCCAAAATCAGAGACTTTGAGATTACCTTCTTCGTCGAGGAGAAGATTTTCCGGTTTAAGATCGCGGTGGTAAACACCACGACTGTGACAGAAATCAACGGCTGAGATTAACTGCTGAAAATAAACCCTAGCGAGATCTTCTTTAAGACGGCCTTTAACAACTTTGTTGAAAAGCTCGCCGCCACGAACGAGTTCCATGGCGATATAGATCTTTGATTTTGAAGCCATGACTTCGTGAAGTTGAACGATGTTTGGGTGTTTCACCATTTTCATAACGGATATTTCTCTTTTGATTTGTTCCATCATTCCAACTTTTATTACTTTCTCTTTTCCAACCACTTTCATCGCAACGCTTTTTCCTGTGTTTAAATTTTTAGCGTGATAAACCTTCGCGAAGGTTCCGTGACCCAGAACTCGACCCAGCTCGTATTTTCCATCCAGCAGAGCCGACTGAGAATTCGAATTCGAATCCTTTTCTTTTTCGCTCATGGCTTGGCTTGATGGCTTGGCTAATATTTACAAACTAAAGTAGTAGTAGAGGAAGAAAGATGTGAGGGGTATTTTGGGAAATAGAAAAAAATAAGGGAAATGATGAGATTGAGATCAACCGTCTTCGACGTGTTTTCGGTGACAATTTCTGCCGCCGATAATGCGTTTTGAGAAACAGAAAAATTCAGTTGGAGTGAACCAATAACAAGGTCCTATCATCTCTCTGCATTCCTTCTCTGTAGACAGCCACAGAGAAAATAAAGAAAGAAGATGAATGAGAATATTGTTTCTTTAATTTGTTAGAAGAAATTCGATTGAAAATTATTATGATCTTTGGTTTGTAACGATTGAGGTTATTGGTATTAGGTTTGGCTTTATAGAACTTTCAACGTTCGCTTTCTTTGTTTTAGTTGATCGGACGGTTATGGAGACAGGTTAGGTGGTGATGGACACGTGTATGGACTATTCAGAGTCTATCATGGCTTTTGTCTTTTCCTACTCGCCGCTTCCACCGTTTGATCAGTTCTCTATGCTAAAATAAACGATGAAATCAACTCTATCAGACACTGCTTTTTTTGTTTTTGTTTTCCATTTATATATTTTTTCTTTATTATTTCTTAAATGAGAAGTAATAATAACATCATAATTCCCTATATTTATCATTTCTTAAATGAGAAGTAATAAAATGATAATAAGGTAAAATATTTATTTATTATTTTTCTAAAATGTTTATAGATTTTAATTGTAGTTAACTATAAATTAACACTAACAAAGTAAAATAATTTTATATCATCGTTTAATTATAACTTTTAATGTTGTCACATAAATTTATTTTGTTATCTTTTAAAAAAAATAATCACGTTCTTTAATTTTATTGAAGTATATAAACTGTAAAATTAATTTATACTGATAATATATTTTTAATTTAAAAAAATAATATTATAAATATATTACAATCAATTATTAATGTAAATTTTGAAATAGTTAGAATTAATTTTGAATATTTTGTATGACGATTTCGTTTTATCGATGAGGTATAATTTTTGAAAAAAAAACGAGGTATAAAACTTTATATAATAAAAATGAATTAAATATGTGTTTAGAATAAAAGAATGTTGACTAAATATAAAAGAATGTTTTAAATTTTGTTTGGCAAAAAATATTCATCATAGAAATAGTTTATGAAAGGAAATAATTAAAAAGGAAAATGAAAGGAAACCGAAACTGTACGAGAAAAGAGGGAGAGGCAAGAAATACTTTGAATTATGAATGAATGGGTGTGCTGGTCGCAGTAGAAGACAAAACTAACTATTTATGTGTGGTTGATTGGTATTTATTTGTAATAATGATATTGCTGAAATTGAATAATGTTATCTTGTTTGTGGGACGAGGGTCGAGTGGGACATGACATATGCGGTGGTGGGGCTCACTCGTTGCTACACAGTTTTTATATTTGTGAATGTCACGGAATAGCTCGTGGCACTGTGCCACTGGCTTGCTACCAGATGCAATGGTGTGGGTGGGTCCATCCCGAGTATATCGACAAATATTTGTAATAAACCAGCCCAATTAAATAAATAAACTAATTAAGCAATCAATGTGGTAAATAATAAAGGGTACCTCCCTTTGAGATCCAAAGAAAGAACTTTAGTGACACCCATTAATGGCGCGGCGTTTCCGATGGAGTCTGCGTGCAGGGATGGTATTTAAATTCAGATTCAATAGGTAACCCTAGATAAAATTCACAATGAATAGACTAAAAATTTGTATAGTAGGTATAGATATAAGAGGGATAATTATCTATAAAATTAAATGGATATAAGAGTGGATACGAATATTATAGTGTCAATCTGTTTCACCTATGCAATTATATAAATATTATATATATATATATATATTTATAATATTTTAAACTTCATATTATGGCAAATGTGACATTTGCCTCTTAATAAAATATGTTTATTTATATAAATTTTCTATTTTCAATAGTTAATGTATTATTATTTATTTTAATATTTTATTATTAAATATTTAATTTTTTGTTTTTTTATTACTAGTTTAAAGTAAAAACAAAACTTCATAAAGTATTATTCTAGATGTTTATTATAGTAGTGTGAGATCATTTGATATGTTTTGGATGTTGAGTTATAAAATATTTTAGTTTATAATACTTTATGATTTGGATTTAAGATATCTAAAAAAAATTAAATTAAATTATAACAATAATGATTATTTATCAATCTATTTTACTTAAAGTACAGGTATTAAGGTATCCAAAGGATAAGAATACGACTATTAAAGTTGATATCTACAAGGGACATGACTATTGATATTTTTTTAAACTACGGGTATGAAGATGAGGACTATAGTACCCTACTCAAACCTTATCATTGTCATTCCTGTGTAAAGGGAACTCTTTGATGAGATGTTCTTTAAGTCTGATTAATCATTGCGAGATCGTCGACGTGATTCGTGAATTGTCGTGTGATGTTTCATCATGCGGCATGAATTTGATCGCAGAGGCATGTTCAGCTCTACCACGAGCATATAGTGGTATTATGTGGCGAGGTATAGTGTAAGACTCATTTTGCGCTCAAGTCCAACCGATTTGTATAAGAGTCTACTCTAAGAAACTTTGTAATGGCATTCAAGTACGTTAAAATTGAATATTGAACAATTAATTAATCATTCCATTTTCTACTAATTTTCTCTTCTTCTCACTTCTTTTCCTTTCCCTTTTTTTCCACTGTTTTTCTTTACTAGTTAAATTTTCACAATGCGATGCATCAATATTTAAATTACGACAAAGAAAAATATCTATATTTAATATCTAATGCAATTTTAATATGATTATCTTTAGTGGAGAGAATTTATAAGAAACAAAAGAAAATATAAATTTTATTTTTTAAACTATTAATGTAGTTTAATTTAATGCAAACTGTAAATATCTTTTTTTTTCAAATTATCTATCGCAGAAGACACATAAAAAAAAAAAAAAAAGAACATTGCAAATTTAAATTCATACTCCAGTATATTAAGTGTCTATTACAATTTTTAAAAATTCCTGCTGGGGTATAGTTGAAGTTTAAAAAATCTACATTTTATCTATGTATCTGTGTTCTTTACAGACCTCCGCATCAGCTAATTATAGCATAAGCCAAAAAAACTGACAATGCCAACGGTTTGTTGTACCAGAAAATTATGAAGTTTAACTTGTTTCAATCATTTCTGCTATAAAACCTCTGTTTCTTGATCTTTAGAGATATGCTAGCTAGCTCCTCAATAATGTGTCTGCTTGTGCACGGTCACAACCCTATTATTGCAAGCACTCAACACACTTTTCCACTTGAATCAAAATTAGATGTTTTAAATTTCAAAATCGAAATTTTTTATTTAAAATTAATTGAAACTCATTGTAAGTGTATATAATTAATTACAATGGTTAGATAATCAGATATGTTTGACTTTTTACTATAATTACCGTTAAAATTATTTATATGAATAATTATGATATTTCTACGGTATAAATTTTTTGCATTAACGGTGTACAACAATTAAATATTTTTTAACAAATTAAAATTTATTTTAAAATATGTTTCGCTCAATCATTATGGAAGAGTCGATATGTGTGTAACTGAATATAGTCTAATTGCATTTGATCCAACAAAAATTAATAATTTAATATAGCTACTAACCAATAACAATATTTATTTGGAATATAGTTAATACATTTGGCATATAATGGAGATGTGAAGTTGCAAATTGGGTATGGGCAGTGATGGATGGAGATGCCAACATGTGAAGCTTGTCTTGTTCATATATATGTATAAGTCATCTTCATGTTCATATAAAAATTATTTGAGTAACCTTTTGTTTTGCTGTGGGCGTCCTTTCAATTTTAAGACATTTGATATCTTCACATCCACATGCATTTGCCTTCTTGGGAAGTCACTATCTGACCAGTGCTCTTCTCAAATTGAAAGGTATACCATTGTTGACAAGGATAAATAAGTAGGTTATTGTTTATTCTCACACTAATTGGGGTTATAATGATATGAATATGACATCATTAATGTTTGTTCAGGAAAATATCGGTGCTTAATTAATTAATTTTAAGAGTACTAGCAGACAAAGAATTTTAAGTATTTTTTAATAGCAATATCGGAGTTATTTTTTAATGATTCATTCCCTATTTCGCCAACCATTTTTCTAATGTTTAAAAAGAATCATGATTTTCTTTTAGAAATGAAATGGACGTTCTTGTTTTAAAAATGGACATCTAAATGCTATTTAAAATAACATCCATTTTATTTTTAAAACAATATCATTGTAAAAGAAAAACACTAATAATTAGTTTTTTTATATTTGTAAAACTAAATAAGTTTTAATTTTTATAAAATTTTAAATTCTATAAAATTATACTGCAAACAATTTTATAGGACAAAAACCATTTTTTTTTTTACAAAAGAGAAATACAAATTGTTGGTTGTGAAGATATCTATGATGTAGTTGGGGAATGTTAAAATAGTGAGCCACAAATTGCAAATTGAAATGATCAGAGAATCATTGCAACCAATAAGATGATATTGTATTTGTAGGTATCGATGGCAATGGATTGGTTTGGATAGTGTACTGTGGCACCCGTTTAATACTCATAAGTTGATAAAACATCTATATTTGGATTTGTATATGTGTGAATATCAATTTTAATTTATGTATTTGTATTTTTTGGATATTTAAGTAATTTGAACTAAAATAAACTATAAAATTATAAAATATTATGTTATTTTAATAAAAAAATATTCAAAGTTTAAGTTCTTTAAGATTAATTCATGAAATATATGTAAATATTTATTTGATTTAGAGATATAAATATAGATAAAATAAAGAGAAAATAAACTATTAAATTAAACACAAATTTATTAGAATAAAAATAAAATTTTAAAAATAATTAGTATATTTTATAAAATCTCATATCTACATCTATATTTACTTTTTTTTTTATGGATAATTCCTCTTGTACCCATAATTCAAATTTTTATTCTATCTGTTGTGAATATATTTGCAAATACACTGAATATGAGTCCAATTATCAATCCTATTTGTACTCACCCACTTCGACATCCATTATATTTGTATTAAAAAATATCAAAGTCCATTATTTAAAAAGAAAAACATTTCTTACGTTACAAATCGGTATTTGTATTGGAAAATATGAAAGTCCATTATTTAAAAAGAAAAACATTTCTCACGATACAAATTGGTTTTACGATGAGTTAGATCCAATATAAAATTTTAAGATAATATTATAATCAATTTGAACTACTCACCAACACTAAAATAGAGACATTCATTACCTTCATTACCTAACAAGTCAGTTTACTATTTGTATGCTATTCAAAATTAAAAAAAATAAAATAAAAGAGTTGAACACATTGCTAACATGGATTCTTAGAGTGATACAATGTATATATACACTATTTTCTTTTTCAACTAAAAGATGGAAAACTCTATATCAATTTTTGACATTTTCGTAGAACAGTTGAAATGTTTTATTTCATTTTTTTAAAAATATAAAAAAAATAAATTTGAAAAATGCGATAATTACATGTTGGGCCGGCCGTGTGTGTTATAACAGGATTATCTTAAAGAAGTAACTTCAAATTAATTTATTGATCTAAATTTTTGTTATTTTGATTTTTTTAATAGATTTTTTACTCTTAAAACTCATCCACCTCTCATTAAAAACAAATAAAAAAATTTACATATCAAAAATATTTTTTTTAAATTAAAGGCTCCCTCTTTTAATAAATGTCTATTTCTCATTAAAAATGAATAAACTATTCATTATGGACGGATATAATTTACAAATTTGCGCAAAAGATTGACGACTTCACTTGATGTGATAAGAGGCAAGTCTCCTTAATAACTTCTGTGAGGTTCGTAACAACTTCATATGTCCATTCAT
Organism: Cicer yamashitae; assembly: GCA_037974755.1. Lineage (NCBI taxonomy): Eukaryota > Viridiplantae > Streptophyta > Magnoliopsida > Fabales > Fabaceae > Cicer > Cicer yamashitae. The sequence continues at coordinate 1,339,837 of JBBPBQ010000002.1, forward strand.
TCAAAATGAATTTTGCGAGATTCACCATGAATGATGGATAATAAGATATTCAATTCGTGGTCACTTTTTGCCAGATGTCTCATTCTTTCAACACTTAAATTTTTTCTCATATACTTAATAAATTATTATATAATTCGTGGCCTTTGTGTGTGCATATAGAAACAAAATTTGATTTTGATTCATTTATAAAAGATTCAAAACTTATTATTGTTTTTCTAAATTACAATTAATGGTAATAAAAGAGACACCACATTACCAGTTTAGAGGATAAGAATTGATGCGTGTGGGGTTTCAGATTTCATTATCAGATACATTCAGCCATTCAATTAGGTAACTTTAGTGATCGTATAGCCTTTTATTCCTCAATTGGCTAAACGAAAATTTTCAAGTATTAACTACGTGTCTTCGATGAAAGAGGCAATGCATAGTGATGATTGTTAAATTGAATATGACAAGATATAGAAAGAAAGAAAAACATGCAAAAAATATATTAAGACTCTTTTACTCTTCAAATAACTTCTCATTTTACTGTTTCACACGTATTAAAAAATATAATAAATAAATAAAAAATATAATATATATTTATTAAATTATTTTTATTAATTATTTATATATTCTATTTATCATCAATAAAAAATAATAACTTAGAAGTGGTGTTTTTTATATTAATTAAAGCATAAAATAGTTAAAATTATAATAAAAATTAAAAAGTAAAATATTGATTTTATAAATGTGACAGTTTAAAGGGCAATTTCACCGTTAGAAAGTAATAAGAGTAGGACTTTTATTTTTTTATATAAAGGATTGAATAAAAGTTATTCCACTAAAGAGAGTCGTGTATATATTCTCTCTATTTATAGACTTATGATATATTTCTACAAGGTCAAAAAATAATGTGACGTATATGTAGATTTGTCTAGGAACACCGCACTGTCCCCCTTCTGTTATGGGAGGGAGAAGTTTATCCCTACTTGAGTTGAGCTTATCTCTTTGATGCACGTTTTACACCTTTCTAAGGGAAAAATATATATATATCTATTACGTATTCCCTAGAAAGGCTGCTCCTCAATTTGTCATGTTTTGAGCTTGGTTTCAATTGCCAGTATTGTCTCAAGATTATCTTACTATATTATTTCTCAAATGAAGAATATGTGCCCTCCAATCCTAGTACAATCAATTTTCCTAGCTTTTGGGTGCTCTTGCCCCTCCTAAAAATAAAATAAAATAAATCACAAAAATAAAATAAAATAAATCATAGCTTTATGCATTTACGTTCACTCAATTCAACATGATAAAATATAAATTGTTGGTCACGTATTGTTGATTGTTCATAGTAAATTTATCTCTAATTGCCACATCACATATTTTTGATAGGGATAACGTAATAAGACTAAAAATTAAAGAATCTAAAATTCCAGTACCAAAAAACAAATGCAGCAATTAAAACCAAATTTCGCTCATCACATAGACCAAATGTGCTGTTAACCCTTCCAAAATCCACAAGCTTATGTCAGTTGATTTTCCCAACCAACATTTGCATTTTGAGGTACAATATACATGTGAATCCAACAAAATGGGAACCAAGAAGTACTATACATGTTAATGTTTGCAATAGCATTGTAACCTTCCAAGTTCCTTTGCTTCATAAACTAGAAAATTGTCATAAAGAACTAAGCTTGTGTCGGATCAAATGAAAGGAAAGAAAAAACAGGAGGAGCAATGAAACAAAGCAAAAAGTTCTGCTCAGGTTGCTTCTACCAAGAAAAGGAAGTCACAGTAGGCAGTGAAAGAGAAAATAAGTTTTTGATTCATCTCTGATGGATAGAGCAATGTTATAATACTACAAGTGATTAGTGCGTCTTTTTTACGACGAAGTTCTCCTCCGGTTGCTTTTGCCAAAAGTAATTTGCAGCCTCTATCCACCGGGGATGAACCAAAAACTTATTTTCTTTGACTGCCCACCGGGACTTCTCAGTTCCAGCATCAGTAGCAACGACATGTGTAACAGTGGGGTCAAGTTCTGTCAAACAAGTTGCTCCCATCTGCTCCACAATCCTCCTGAGAGTTGGTAATGCACCATGATTAATGCGGCTGAAAACGATCACACATCCGCTTAAGACTTCACTTCGAAGTGATGACAAAACCTGGAAATAATGAATAGATTGCAGGAACATTATCAGAATCTCAAAAACTAGGATGACAAATTAACTAAACATTTCCATTACAAAAAGGTAGAACTAGAAGGCAGACAAATATCAACAAGATAACTAACTACCTGCCTCACATCTTGGTCGGCAAGATCCCCTTGAAGTTTCTACAAAAGGTTGCATACCACACAACTTTAGCAACATGTCTGAAATAACCAACTATGTATTGGGACATGAGATAATAAGTATTGACATACATCAAAGAATGTGCAGTGGACTTGCTTGAGCACTTCGAGAATCCTTGCAAGTGCGCCATCTGTTTCATTTTCATCACTTTTCGTTTCAGCAAGAGATCTGCAATTGAAGCCAAACTGCCGACAACTAGAGGCAAAAAAATGGTATCTTTCCATGAGTATCAGATTATTTTTATGCTTCATCCATGCCTACAACATTTCGTAGCAACATTTCATTATTACATCTCATTAAAAGCAGATTATTTTAGTTCATAGATTCACAAATGACAAACTATAACATCTGAAACATCAAATGCAAATGCAAGAAAAATTGATTCCTTTCTTCTGATGTCCTATCTCCCACATCACATATCAATGATATTGTACAGTTAATGATTACTTTGATTCATATTATACAATTGTGTTTCATAGTTCATACATACGAGGTAAAAGAAAATATTATGAAATTGTCTTCCACATAAAATAACTTTCATCAAACATACATTTAAAATTAAGTAATTCGGCAAAACAAGTCAGAAACCAGCAGTGCACTCACATTTTCTGTATCATCAAGAATTAAGACAGCACTTTCTTGTCCCAACACAATATCAAGACCCTTTTGATGCTTTTGAGTCCCATCATCTCGAGAAATCACCTTAGCATTGAAGTATTCTTTTTTAGGATCAAGCAGCTTGGCCATCTCCAATGCATAAGGTCTATCACCCATGGTGTATATGTACATCTCAAACATCTCACTTGCTTCTTTAAGAAATGTACGGACAAAGGGCCTTAACTTGGTCATCATATGCATATGCTCCAATTTGAAGAGGCTGCCTTTGGCGACATCTATTGTTTCATAATATATAAGTCAAGGAAGGCAGCATATGTACGAAGTTGTTAAAAACACAAAACATCGAAGGTAAAATCAAGAAAAAGTTATCAGAAAATACACACATGATGAATTTGAGTTAGCATGCCAATCCATTTAAAAAATTATTATCAAAATATGTGATACCATTTTTAGGACAACATCACTCTATTTAGGACTTATGCAGCAGAGCTTCTATTGGACATTGGGTGGCCATGACCACCTCAAAGTCCCCAACAATTTTCTTTCAAATTAATAACCTATACGGGCAATTACAAAAAAAAAAAAAAAAACTTCCATTGTAATTAAAAAAATTGCAACTCTTCCAACCTAAATTCAATATTCCAATTTTGTGTTGTGAATTTCATCTAGGGCATTAAAAGTCAAACCAGTGATCCAATAAACTCAAAATTTGATCGAAATCAGTTCAATTGGTTTGGTTTTTTTCCATGTTTGGGTCCAAACTGAACCAAATCAAACAAGCTCAACATCTATTGATTTCAGTATGGTTTTACGTCTTTTAAAATCGACTGCTGATCTCTGAACGAAACCATTATATTTTATTTCACATTGTATCAGTAATGCTATCTTAAAAAATGTGTTGAATTTAAGTATTTTTAATCATTATATATTATTTTTCCCATTTAAAAAATCCAGTGTTAGAAAAAGCTTATTTTTCTCAAACTAAGAAAGGGGTATGTATAATGCCAACATTTCACCAACAGATGATCTAATGAAAACACAGCAGAAATAGAACATGTCTAGCATTTATGCTGAATATGGGTCTCAACAAGATAGATGAATTGGTATGACGGAGATGAGAAAATGCATTAAGAAAAACTCTAATATAAAATCATGATGTAAATTAACAAAAGAAAAAGCACATTGGTTGGCATTTACCTTCAAGAGAATCTGTCTCGTTAAGTAAATGCAACTCTTCTGAGCTCAAATGAGCAAGGAGAGTGGTATTTAGCAGTGTATGATCAAGGTCAAGAACCAAGTAAAGCTTTTTATGAAATAAAAATTTCTTCATGTCTGTATCGCGCAGTCTAGAAATTTCCTCATCGTGAAGTCTCAGTCCCTGTAAATACAAAATTTCACATTATATTTAATAACCTACTGCTAGGCTAACTACGTAGATTAACTGGATTGTACGTACATGCTACCACTACTAGCCCAACCATCATGCTAACCAAATCATGAGAATGAACATACAATTTATATATAAAAGAATAGAGGATATATTATGATGCGTATAAAACCCAGAGAATCCTCACATCATCAAACTCGGGCAGTGCATAGAAGCCATTCAGCTGTATACTTATATGTTAGGACCCTAGCACAATAGATCGACATATATCTGAAATGGGTGGTACTATAGGCTCGCCACTACCCTTGTTGGTCATAATTGATAACAACCACTCAACCGATCAACAGTCATTCGAAAAAAGCAACATGCGGCAGCAACAACTATCCAAATCTAAATTATTAATTCCAGAAAATAATAATCAGAAACAATGTATACCTTGTGTATGTACCCAAATGTCACACCTGATTCCCCATCCAACTTTTGCCCACAACGTATACACATGTCTCCAAATGAGCCAGGATGTGTACATACATCTACCATCACGGATGACTTTGCATCAACTGAAAGAGAGAGGGAGTTACAAACTTTCAAAGCAAAATGATGAAGATATGAGATTTGCAATCATATTTTCGCAAAGATGTGAAAGATTGTGCAGAACCTAAGCCCTAACAAATAAATTTAAATAAGGTCTGGTTGCAATCCAGTGGCCCATAAAAAAGGTAGTCCAAAGGGTACAACATTTAGTTGTGCATCTAGTTGCGTATCAGTGTATGTATCATTAGTTCATTACTCTATAAGAGCTGATAGCATCAGTGAATAAACGATCAATCTGGTTTCTTCGTTGGGGGGGGGG
>JBBPBQ010000002.1:1345206-1357739 GCA_037974755.1 Cicer yamashitae
GGGGGGGGGGGGATGGTTTGGGTAAAGAAAATTGGCAACTGCATTAATAATGCCCGTCTAACAATCTTAGGCTGTACCAGTGAAATAGTTCAAGAGAGCATTCTATGAAGATATTTTTTAAAATTTACGTACAGGTGGTGGGATGGCAAAGATAATGAAAGAAACAACTAAAACAATCAAAATTACCTGATTTTTGTTCCATGATTACTTCTGAAGTAGACCCTTCAGTTTCTTCAGTGCTTTCAAACTTACATCTTTTAGTTCTGCTTTAATTCGTAAATTAAAGTGTAAGCACAATAAAATTTGATCAAAAACAAGAAACAAGAGGAAAAAAAATCAAAGAATGCATAATTGTCTCTTAGACACAAAAAACTGGAACCATATAACCCATCTCTCCCATAGCTTTATGCTAATTGGTTCACAATTCAATAAAAACAACAATAATTAAAGCATTTTCGCAATAGGTTGGAGTCAGCTACATGGATCAACCAATACAAAAATGTTATATCATGGACCATGTCTAAAAATAGGTCATTTGAGTCTGGATGCCTTACAGTAGTTTGGCCTATTTTTTTCTTTAGTCTCCCTTTAGCGTTAAACTATTGCACTCTTCTACAAAAATGTCTCTTATTGATGCTTCTACAGGTTTTCTCAACATATCCCAAAACCGCTTTAGATATGAGACTCTACTGTCTTTTATTCAATGGAAGTAAGCGCAACTTTCTCTTCAATAATATTATTCCTGGTCCTATCTTCATTGATCATTCATCCAATGTAACATTCTTACCTCTACCACAGTGAACTTATTTTGTTAGTGGCTCTTTACCCCCAAAATTTAGTCCCACACAACACTGAGGATCTTTCATGATGTAAATATCTTATCTGTAAGTAAAGCAATGCCCTAAATGTAATGGAAAGTTAAAACCTTGCACTGCGATCTTTCATGATTTTTTGGAAACAAGAATCAATCCTAATTCCTAAAACATAAAAAACTGTCAATTTTGGATCATGATTAATGAGAAAGAAAAGAAATCACTTTAAAACAAGTTGAAAGTAGCTGGTGAGAAGCTTACTAAACTATAATAAAATTCGGAACCACCCCAAACCCTACAACAACAAACAAATTTTGTCGCACTAAGTGAGATCCCCTACATGGATCAAACAACACGATAATGATATATCGTACATCATATCTCTATCCAGAACACAACACTCCACATCAACAATCAACTTTTTTTGTATTGAATAGGGTCAGCTACATTGATCAATCTAATACTAATATCGTTTGCACTCTATCATAAGCCAATTTTTTAGATAAATCCATGTGTATAAGCATCACACTACTTACTCTGTATCTAAACAATGTCCAATCCACTAACAAATCTGAACCTGATATATGAATATGTCACACCTAACAAATTTCAATAACTTAGTAAAATCACACCTGGCAACATCTTAACTAATACTACATGACCCATGTAATATGAAACGGGTGATGGAGAGCACCTGACATCCTCAAACTCATCTTGGCTTCCGGCTTCTTCATCCGGCGATGAGTTGGGTGAACTTGCATCTAGTGCTTCATCGAGATATGCAATGAAATCATCACTCCCAGAAGAATGTACAGGAGAATCTGTCACAACACTCATCTGTATCACTGCCATCAAGCAAAACCAAATCAGGAAGAAGCAGCATCCAGAAATGAAGACACAAACCACAACAATTGGAAAATAAAAACAAGCGATAACAACTACAAAGCCATTTCAAACACAACCCTTGAGATTATTTGTGCCCTAGACAAATTAAACATTCGTATATACACTTGGAACCACACTTAGAAACCATGATTCAAGAAAAATTGAAATCAATCAATCCTAACGGCTTAAAATGGTAGAAACCACACAACACAGAAAAGGGAGACGCAGATTGAAGTGGTAGACTTGAAGGAATGAAGAGATGTACCGGCGGTTTGGACACAGCGGCGAGGGAGGTGCGGACGACGATGCGGCAGTTCAGGCGCGGAAAGAGGGAGTCACTATCGACTGAGACGGTGGGATACGAGTTTAAAACGCAGACATGGTAATTTTTTTTTTTTTCGTTTCATATATTTGTATTGTGTAAAAAAAAAAAGAGTTTTTGGTATAATATGGTTCTTGAATAAATATTTTAAAGGGATTCCATCTCATTCCTCCTAAATTAGAGAGGAACAAAATACAAGTAATTGATATAATAGGATGAAATGCATTTCATTGCAATCTACTCTATTCCATTCTCTATAACAATTTAAATATATATATATATATATATATAATCTTAAAAACAAGGTAATAAATACATATTTATATAATTAATGTCTTTAACTTTTCACATGCAAAGTAGTTTGATAGACAACTTGTTGTGCTGTTTCTATTAAATCTTAACATTTTATAACAATAATTAGAGAAAAAATTTCAAACTTAAATAACTGCATGTATAATTTAATATATTTTAAAGGCAAATGGTGCAAGCGAATGTAACTTAAATGACTAAATCATGATGAAAAAAAAAAAAACTTAAATGACCTAAAAGAAATTTGAGTTAAACTTAAAGGACTAAAAATGTATTTTTGTAAATATTTTATTGGTTTAAATATGTCTTTGGTCCTTTCAAATATACCACTTTTTGATTTTAGTCCCTGTAAGATTTTTTTTTTTGATTTAGTCCCCATAAAATCAGAGACAATCGGTTTTGATTCCTAAAAAAAACTGATAAACTGTCATGACACGTGGGCCTATAAATACACATCAAAACATCATTTTTTAATCATATATTAAAAATTAAAATGTTTTATATTATTAATTAATAAATTTATTTATTGATCATTTAATAATTAGTATTACTTTATAAAGAAAATATGAATTTAAAAGAAGGGTTTACATATTTTTGAAAAACTCTTGATTCTTTTAATGTTGATTTGACGTTAGAGATCATTGTCTCTAATTTTATAGAGACTAAATCCAAATAAAAAATCTTACAAGAATTAATATCAAAAAGTGATATATTTGCAGGGACCAAATACATAATTAAACATATTTTATTTTATGTTCTTATAAAAAAAATTACTGTAATTTAATTTTATATGTTACCACTCTGTAATAAAATGTAATAAAAATATATTAAAAATAATTGATATATTAGATAAAAAATTTAAAATTGAATACATTAATTTTCTTTAATCATTTTTAATTATATATTTTTATAGAAGTATATATCGTCAAAAAAAAAAAAATTTGACTCCTGGTATGATAAATTTCTAGAACCGTATCTGATTATAAACCTCATAAAACATAATAAGTACCTATTTATGAACCTTTGTCTTAAACACTACACGAAGTCGTTTGGGTAAAGATGTAGATGATCTATTTTCCCGTCTACCTTTGTTACATGTTTATTGCAAGTATACTCCCTCGTTACCCTTTGTTTGTTATTTAAACACGAGCAATATCATCTTTCCTAATAGAAAAAACAACAACTTTTGGGAACACCCACAAGGCCACAACCTCTTCTCTACATCATTAGTTGGGATATTTTCTTAAAATACACCAACTATTTCATAATCTGTTGATTATCGATGATGGCGAATCCGGCCGGCATTTATCCAATTTGAATGAAATTTTATGTTTTTTCAAATTATGAAATTAAGATAAACAATTTTAGTATTAGTTTACTTTTTGTAATTTCAAAACTAAAATAGAGAGAGTTGATTTCGAGAGAGTTTTCACTTTAATGACATGGCCTACGTAAAAAATAGCAGTGACTTATAGGTTCTTTTTTTTATAGAGACTTCTAGGTGTTGGTCCAATGAACATAAATAAATGTATATTTTTTTTTTGGGAGAAGGCAACTAATAGAAAAACATATTACTTTGTTCGAATTCATTTATTTTCTTAGTTGGAAAAAATTGAAGTGCAAGTATTTAAAATATTAAAGTGTGACATGGGGGCCAATTAAGGGATCACTTTAAGAAACTTAGTATTGGAGTAAAATTGATATTGCATGCGAAACTATTTAAAAAATCATAGGAGACAATGGATTGGAGATGCTCTAAGATCTTCGAACAATCCAACTGGCAACTTTTTCATTCTACAATGCACTATTAAATAATACAGAGCAAGATATTTCGTGCTTTTTTAGCATCTAAGAAGATCTTCAAATATCATGTAAAAACAAAAGGATATTCAGATGAAATGTAGTACAAAATATTAATGGAAAAAGATAGATACAATTGCATATAAAGTATTAATGGAAAAAAATAGATACAATTGTCATACAAAATATTAATGGAAAAAAATAGATACAAGTCAATTGAATTGAAATTTTTTATAATTATTAATTATACAGATTCGATGATATTTGTAATTATTTCCGTAATTAATTAGTCTAATTGTAGATTAACCGTTATAGCAAGACTTAAGACTATATATCATTATGTGAAAAAATATTATTTAAAGAAGAATTCTCCAATAAAAATAACACATTTTTACCAATAAAATTTTTTGAGTTTAACATGATATCAAACTAGGTTGCGACCCAAATCAGATTCTTATGTTTTTTCTGCGATCAAACTTTGAATTTCTTTGTTTTTTTTTTCTTGAAATCTTAGTACCTTGCCGACGTCTATCATAGCTTTCTTGTTGTTTCTACACTGTTTTTTCTTGAAATCTTAGTTCCTCACGTTGATCATAGTTTCCTTGTTGTTTTTGTGTTTCTTGTTTTACCATTGTTGTTTCCTAAGTTCACAGCATTTGTTTCCATCGGCATCATGTTCATCGACAAACATCAAAAGATATTGTGATACTCATTGCTTATGTGGGTGACATTGTCATCACCGGTTCATATCAAGAGGCAACCAATACAATCCAACAATTGTTGCATTCCACTTTCCACATGAAATATCATGGAAAACTCACTTACTTTTTGGGCTTAGAACTACACTTCCAACAAAAAGGCATCTTTGTTTTAAATACAAATATATTCAAGATCTAATTCATCTAGCTGGTCTTGTCAATGCTGCTATTGTTGACACTCATATGGAAGTTAATGTCAAGTTAAGAGGAGATGAAGGTGAACTCCTTACATATCCCATTTTATATCGGAAGCTGGTTAGCAGTCTTATCTATCTTACTATTACAAGATTTGATATCTTTTTTGATGTCCACGCAGTAAGTAGATTTATGTAAAATCTCAAACATGTGTATTTTTCAGTCGTACACATCAAGTACTTATTGGATACTCTCTGTCGCAGTCTTTTATTCTCTAATGGTGCAACGATACAACTTCAAGCTTACAGTGATGCCCTTATCTCTTGGAAGTGCAAGAACCAAAATTATGTATCTAAATCCTCTATTGAAACAGAATAGCAGTCCATGTCTGCAACATACTTAGAGATTATTTGGTTGCACTGTTTTCTTTTAGAACTTGATTTTTCACAAACAAAATCAACTTCATTGCATGTTGATAATACAATTGCCATACAAATTACAGCAAATCTAATATACCATGAAAGAACGAAGCACATAAAAGTTGATTGTCATTCAATTAGCGAACTCTGTGACCACAAAGTTATTACTATGTCTCATGTCTCAACATTGATTCAGTTGGCCGATGTCCTCACCAAATCCTTGACACGTAAACGACATAATTTTCTAATGAGCAATTGATGCTTATAAACTCACCAGCATCAATTTAAGGAAATATCAATAGAATTAGCAGTTTTCATAATCATTAATTATGCAAATTTGATGATATTTATAATGATATAATTATTCTCATAATTAATTAATCCATTTGGAGATTAACAGTTATAACAAGACTTAACAATATGTATCATTTTGTATCAATATTATTTAAAGGGAAATTCTTTAATGAAAATGACACACTTTTACTGATCAGAAATTCTGAATTTAACATAAATAAGCTATTTATACAGTAAGACATTCAACTATCCAAGCTTTGCACTATTGTGAAATTATTGTTGCTAGCGGAGACACCCAAGACTGAGGGGCTGAGGGGGAGAGAGAAAGTAACAACGAATGCCCCGGTATCTTGGATATATACGTACAATCATACAGTTTCTGAGCAGAGAGAAGTTATATACAAGTTGGTTGGCAGATAACAAAACTCATGCGAACTCCACCATCTGTTATAATTCACAATTATCAAATAGAATAACACAAGTGTAAGATAGGAGATGAATCAGGATAAAAAGAAGAAGAAAGTACAACCAAAGTGAAAAAACTATGGGTTCAAAGAGTTACCTCAGCTTTGCAGTGTAATGCAGATCTTCATTTCTCAATGCCAGCTACTACTATATGTGCCACTATACATGCCCCTCCAAAAAACCAAACACCAGAACCATTTTTGTCTGGTCAGATTCCTAGTCGTGCTAGAATATATACCGACTCTCAAAGCTAGTGTCTTCTAATTATTACTTATTTGACATTGCCAGTCCGGATTGCTGTTGGTAATATCCTTTCTGATTCACATTTCTTTTTCTCACTTTCTGCTGTTTTCTTCATTTCAAGCTCTAGCTGCTTGCAGTTTTCTTCATGGGCTTTGTTGAACATTCGAGTGAAGTTGAGCAAAGTTGTGACAACTGCAACAAATTCGAAATAATAACAAACATTAGTTTTTGTATTGTACTTAAGAACTACGGATAGAGAGAATATGCATGTTTGCTCCCCAACTGAACAGCATAATAGGCTTCCATATCAGTGTCTCAATCTCAACTCAAATGCTGAAGGCGAAGTCTAGCAAATGGATGATAGGAAAAAGTGCACTTGACCATTTCCATGCTTCAACATGGAATTGGAGAAAGAAACCTTACTGTAGAATTTGACGTCCAGGAAGAAGATTAGTTTTATAGCATCACAAATCCAATTTAATGCAATTTTAGGACATCAATGCAGTTACATACAAAATGAAACTAATATTGTATCATTTTAAAATATCCAACATATATAGTCGGGAAGTTACAAATAGACAAATTTTGACATTGAAATTTTGAAACTTCAAATATATGCAGCCAAGTACAAGTAAAAAATTCATGCCCCAACTTGCAGAATAAAACTTTTTTTTAATAACGACAACAACCAAAGCCTTTTCTATCTAGTGGGATTAATTTTAGTGATGTACAAACCTAAGAGTATCATAAGCATATGTTAAAAAAAAAAGAGTATTATTACCATAAACTAAGAAGACAGTGCTCCCTTAATCAGCTACCAAAAATGAATATTATATCTTAAGTGTAAAAAGTCACAAACCTTGCTCAAATGTACAGCGAGATGGATCTTCACCAAAATAAAGAATCAATGCATCCACATTCCTGCCCTGTAAATATAGACTCTAAGCAAAGCCTAACATTTATGGTTTTAAAAGCTCTAAATATATCATAGAGGACTTACCACACCAGAATATATTGAAGCCAATGAGCGGACTTCAGCTTCAGCAGAACAGAGGAAACCTTTCAATTTCTGAAGGGAAAAGAGAAGTTAAAGACTGATAGTGCATAAATTCAGTTATATGAAATCAGATAAACTTTTTGCCAACATGCACATTTTTAACATTTCCCTCATTCTCTTAAAGTGAGAACATGCAAAATCTCATATTAGAACATCCACAGGCAAGCCTCAATGTCTGCCTCTACAGAGTGAGGACCAAAAAATAAATTGTCGATGACCACAGACATGATTGCAAACCCAATTGGCTCCAATCAATTTTGATATATAAAATATTCACAAATAATCATTAGCATAATTTATATATATTTTTGTGAAAATCTGAAACTTGAAAGAAGTGAAATGAACAAGGGAAATTATAAGAAAGAGCAAAAAAAAAAGAGTTATCGAAAAAACAATTTCAAACTTGGAACAGTTTGGTAAAAGAGGTCAACGGATGATGCCTATACCTTGCGGAATGTTTCTGATATAGGACCATCATTTTCAGAAGTGGACAACTCTTGTACAACTTTCTCTAACCCTTTGTTTATTGCTTGCATCTCCTCTGCCAGAAACTTCAATTGGATCTGGATTAAATTAGTTCAGTCAGTATTGTAAATTTACAATGGTTATCAATACAATGAATAGATGACATTTGGAGAAGTTCACAACCTTCGCCGCTGGTTCTAGGTTAGCAATATCTTTAGAGAAGTCTAAAACTTCTGGTAATTTGTCATCTAACACCTATGTGCAAGCATAGTATTAAATTGATGCATTAAAGATACAAATTCTTCAAGTACAAGTACAAAAAACATAATCCAAAATATTACTTCAACTTGATATCAGAATTGACAACATAACACAGAAGAAAAACAAGAAGTAAATAAATAGTAACATGTACCTTACAAAGATAATGCATGAGAGTCATTTTGTTGTTCCTTGCACGTGTCTCCGTGAGTTTAAGAAGGCTATCTAATCTGAATCCAATAGCAGCACCTAAATAGAGATTGGATAATATAAGCATATCTCAATTATCAGACTGAACTCTAAATTTTTATAAGGAAATGTGGTACAATAAGAATCGGTTATATAAAACACATGAAATTTTTAATAGGAAATAAACAATGACAAGTTGACAATAGTTTTAAGCTAAATCCTAATACTATAATATGAAAAAATGATGTAAAATGTGACTTATTAAGTTTTCAGAACCCACATTTAGAAAGAAAACCATGGTTTGAACTGAACTCATTCATCACCATCTGGTTTTTTCAGTCTACATTTTTATTTAAATAATGTAAAATTACGTTTAATTTTTAAAAAGTTGCTAAATAACAACCCACAAGAAAAAGAACAGTACACAACGCTACAGACTGCTACAACATGGTAAGTAGGAAAAAACAAAGAGGCAAGTGTAAAAGGAAACTAAAATAATGTGATGGGTTTATCTGCACATACATGATCGAACACTGTAAAAAGATAAGAAAGGACTCTAATGATAGCAGTACCAGGCATGAAAGCTAAAAATCACAGGCAATGTTTAAAGTGTAAAACTTTTCTTTTCTATTGCAATTCATGCTGTATCTATCTACTTCTATATACATTTGTCTCAACATACCCCTGGCAGTTCCTTGATTCAAAGCATTTCCTAGAGTAAGTATTGTTTGCATTATTCTCTTTAATTTGACAGAATTTCTGATCTGAAAAAGAAAAATATTATCATCGCAGATTCGCAGCATGCAAAATGCAATTTCTCACTAAAAAAAGAAAGAAATGAAATTGCCAAAATTCTGTTTCAGTAGAAGGAAGATATCATGCCTCTTCTGCAGCAGCGTTCACAACATTTAGGCTATTTCTAAGATCGGAAACCTACACATATATATTAGCAAGGTCAAAATGGAAATCAATTTAAATCCATTTTTCCCTACCGAGGTCGCTGGTAAATGGAAATCTTTATACCTGAGAGTGGAATTGAATCTTGAATGAAAAGACTCTGAGCTTAGATTCTACCCGTGGTACTTTCATCAACTCCATGAAGAACTGTGAGGAAAAAATGCAGTCTCCACCATTGAAGATATTTAACAAATGCTCAAATTCAAATATTCATACATCTAGTGATCTGGAAGAAGAGATCTAAAAGACCTATTCCGAAAACCATAAAACCTTCCATACCTGTTCGCATCTCCCTAATTTATCCTTTTCCCCGTTATAATTCTGTACCATGATAAATAAAAAATTGTAAGAAAGACGATACTCATCATGTTAAGGTACTTAAACAGACCAGAGTTGTTAACCATCATTATCTACTAACCTTGACTATTTCCATCTCCTCTTTCGTAGGACAAAACTTTATGAGGTTCTCAACCTGATCAGTATCTAGCGCTGACTCTTCTAGTGCTAACACTGAGCTCTGTGAATTTTTAGGGAAGCCATTATTATGAATAAAACTCATATTAGAACTTATCAAGTCAACTAGATGATTCCACTTCATGAACAATACTAGAAAAGAAAAGAAAAGAAAAGAAAATGGAAATGGAAATGGGCATCATAAGTCCCGGACTATTGTTATGGACTTTGACATAACTTCAGAGTCATAACTTCAAAGAAAAGAGGAACACTGTCATAACTTCAATCATAACAGGGTTAAACAAACCTTTAATAATTTCTTAAAAGCAAATTCAACTTTGGTTGAGACAAAAGTGATTCCAGAAGTAAATAATTAGTTTTGATATGTTTGTGTGTCCCCGAATATAATTGCTTTTACCTCCATAATTGATTTTTAGCTTCAAATTTATTGTTCAACTCATATTTATGTAAATCACTTTATATTCAATCCATTTTTAACAAAAATCAATTTTACAAAATTAAGTCATTTAAAATCAATTTATGTTTGGATACATTCATGTGAAAGTGAGTTAAATAAAAAATTTGAGGTTAAAAATCAATTGTAGAGACTAGAGACAAAAGCTACAAACTCTCTTTTGTTTAGTTGTTTTTAGTAGTTACTATTTTCACCTGTTGAAGAAAGTGTTTTAACTAAATCAGTTTTTAATATTTATGTTTTCCCAACAAAACTAATTGTTATAATTTTTATGTTGGGTATTCCCATCATTTTAGACATGTATTTTAATTTTTAAAATCCACTTTTTGTAAGAAATAAATTACACAGTATGAAAAATATAAAAACAAACAGGCCCACAATCTGCTATAGCAGTTTCTCAGTCTGTCAGAAATAAATTACATTGTAATACTAAGAGAGAGTTTCTTCTCCCACTCCCAATGCTCTCCAGATTGGTCAATCCAGAGATGTGCTTTGGAGGCTTTTGAGAACATAGGAGGTGGGAGAACAAGCTACCATTATTAAAATCTTGATTTTCGCCAAACAAAACTGAAAATGACAAGTTACAAGTTTTCCAGTACCACGTTCCAATTAAAGGATAGTTTTCCTATTAATTAGCACTCCATATTTCTTCAACAAAATAAATAGCACCCTATATTTTTTTATAAAAAAAAATAGGCTTGCCTATTAATAAATCTAAAATCAAACTCACCATTAAATCAGGCAATGGCACCTTCACTTTTGAAAGCATGATTTCACAATTATATGCTCGCCTATGCTCAACCTGCAAGGAGTGATAATAAAAGTCTATCAAAATAAAGAATATGATAATACCACTCTGATGGCATAGCCTTAAAATGTATATCAATTAGAAAATGATAAATAGATCTATTTTTCCATACTTGTAAACAATTACTAGTTCACACACTTGACTATACAAGTGAGCTCTAAAGACACAACTAATTTCAAGATGTGTTAGTTATATAGCAGAATCATCCTTAAACTTTCTAAATTAAATTTGTACACAACAATTTTGATACTTTGTCATCTGCAAAAGCTTCCATCACCGGCAAGCTGACATATGACACAACTTGCTCCGTTAGGGTTATATAGGGATGGCATAAAAGAATAACTAGCCATTGGTTAAAATTATGAGGAACTATACTAATTAATAGATATAGTTACTGCTAATTACTTTTCTAGATTTTCCCTATCATATTCAGATATAAACAACATGTAAATATCCTTAAAAAAAATCTCTATGCTGCTACGAACTACAGAAGCTAAATTACCAGTTGCACTTTCTCCGATTTAGGTCTAACTGAGCTTTGGACATTTGACTTCTTGGCAGTGTTTGAACTTGGGGCTGCTGCTGAGAAGAGACTCTCGAGCTCTGACATATCAATCTCTGGGGCTCTACATTAAGATAATACAGAGGGAGGTGAGACACTAAAATATTAGAAGTGCAATCTCAATTAATCCTAAAAAATGGAACATTAAAGTCAATCAACATTACTTGGAAGCTTCACTAGATTTTTGTGTCTCGTCCCACAAACTGCCTTGCACTGCTCTAGATAATTTCATCCAATGCAACGGCTTCAACTTTTTGGAGTTATTCTTTGACCCAACCGTACGTGATAGACTTCGTCCCTTTGGTCCTGTTGGTGAGCTAGATCGAGGTCCTGTAGTGCCCGAGACATTATTTCCATCACTTCCGACAGAAAGAGACATGGGAAAAGCACTGCCTGGTTTTAGACCTTCTTTACCAAAAGGAATTGGAGGTGGTGGAGCAGGTGGAGACTTTTTTAATGAAGGATTAGGGTTACCAGAGGAAAGTGTTGCAGAGGGAGGTGGAGGCGGTGCTGGTGGTGCTATAGTAGGACTAGCAACTTCCCTTGAATGACGAGGTGGTGGTGGAGGTGGTGGGGGCTTAAACGTAGCAGGTTGCTCCGCTTGTAGAGGAGGTGGAGGAGGAGGAAGTCCATCTCTTACATGTGGCTGTTCATTCATAGGAGATGGAATGGGAGAAGTAGGAGGAGGTCCAGCTTCAACATGTAGTTCCTTCTTGGGAGGAGAGGGAGGGGGTGGGGGTGGGGTTGGAGGTCCAGCTCTAATTACTTTGTGATCTTTAAGCGGAGGGGGTGGAGTTTGAGATTGTGATGGGGAAGACTCAAGTTTTGTTTTGACAAGTGGAATGTCATTCATAGATGTTTTGGAAG
>JBBPBQ010000002.1:1357749-1391138 GCA_037974755.1 Cicer yamashitae
GGGGGGGGGGGGGGGGGGGGGGGTTGGAGGTCCAGCTCTAATTACTTTGTGATCTTTAAGCGGAGGGGGTGGAGTTTGAGATTGTGATGGGGAAGACTCAAGTTTTGTTTTGACAAGTGGAATGTCATTCATAGATGTTTTGGAAGAAAGTGGGGGGGATGGCTGAATTGAAGAAACTGATGAAAGTGAAGGATGGGAAACAGTGGCAGCTTGTGACTTACTGTGGAAAGCAGATAATAGTTCCTTCTTTGGAGGAGGGGGTGGGGTTGGAGGTCCAGCTCTAATTACTTTGTGGTCTTTTAGTGGATGGGGTGGAGTTGGAGGTTGTGAAGGGGAAGACTCAAGTCTTGTTTTGACAGGTGGAATGTCATTCAAAGGTGTTTTGGAAGAAAGTGGGGGAGATGGCAGAATTGAAGAAACCGATGAAAGTGAAGGATGGGAAACAGTGGCAGCTGTTGACGTACTGTGGAAAGCAGATAATAGTTCCTTCTTGGGAGGAGGGGGTGGGGATGGGGTTGAAGGTTCGGCTGTAATTACTTTGTGATCTTTTAGTGGAGGGGTAGGAGGAGGGGGTGGAGTTGGAGGTTGTGAAGGGGAAGACTCAAGTCTTGTTTTGACAGGTTGAATGCCATTCAAAGGTGTTTTGCAAGAAAGCAGGGAGGATGGCTGAATTGAAGAAACTGATGAAAGTGAAGGATGTGAAACAGTGGCAGCTGGTGACTTGCTGTGGAAAGCAGATAATAGTTGGGTCCCAGGTGTAGAGCTAGAAACAGGTGAATAACTTATGTCTTCTGATTGATGTCCTGAATGCAAAGGCAAAATATGATGAGGAGGTGATTCTTTGTGAGCAGGAGAATCTTGAACTTCTTTGGCATGAGCAGTTGATGGAGGCCGCAGAGGAGGTGTTCCAGGGGATAGAGAAGCGTCAACTGAACCAGATGAATCAAGATTGGATGCCTGCAGTTTTATGTCACGATTTGATGACCCTCTTGCACATTTACTGGATTCCGATCTTCTTTCAGATGAGCAGAATGTCTGCTGACAGATGATATCTGATGTATTGCCTTGCTGTGGAATATCATCTACTTTGTTTGCCTTATCCTCTTTTCCACTCATATCATTATTTGGGGGTTGCTTAGTTGAGGACAAAGACTGTGTTGCTTCATAGAAATTCCTCTGAGGCATTTTAGAACCTGTTTCACGCAAAGAAGAGGCAGTTTCCACATGCTGATCAGAAACTTTATCCAACTTGTCATTCATGATAGCAGAAGTACTTATATGTTGGAGCACATTCAACGCAGCTTCTGCCTTTGGGTTCATCCAGTCCACATGGCTAAAGATCTCTTGAACCTTGGCAAATGCTTCAATCGGAAGTCCCTCTTTCTCCTCAAAGCATGATGTACCATCTGCAATAACTGATGCAGCAGCATCCATCTCTGAGAAAAGGATCTTAATACAAACATAAACCAAAAAATAAATTTAATGTTAGAAAATTGTGACCAAAAACAACATGATTATAAATGAAATCAAGTTGTACCTCAGCTCTGAAATCTTTTGGAAAGTGGTCTTTAGCATCCCATAGAACGTCAATTTCATCGCAATTAAGCATCAAAATATTGGATCTAACAAAAGTTGTGTTGAACATGACTCGGAACATCATCGTCTCATGCTCCATATCATCATTCAAGTTAATACTCTCAATCACGACATCACCTTGAATATGGCAATTGATATCAATTTTAATTAGTTCACACTCCCCCTGCAACACAGTAGCAAGGAATTCCATAATAACTACACAGCTCAGATCAGTTCCAGATGCATCTCACTCACAAGAACAAGTTGACAAACAATGGTTACTATAACAAACCATATAATCGTATTTACATACTTACTAAAATTTATCTGGAATGGAATCACCGTGAACTTAACTGGGTCCTTGTGAGGCCCGGAAGCATAAGGTATGTTAATCAAATCTGCTAAATGATGAACATAGATTATATGAACTTATTTTGTCTTCCTTCTCTTAAGTACTTTCCCTCTCTTTTTCCTTTCACGTTTCTGGTATATTGATGGCAAGTACGACTGGATCAAGTCCAAGAGTCTTAATGACACTCCAGTTCTTACATGTTCTTCATTAGTACAGGTTCATCCGTACATATGTATGCCAACATTTATAATCCAAGGCTCAAGCTACCAAAATCATAATTATTCAAGCTTGACTTAATAAGCAAGAAAACAACTTTGAGATGCAATTAAATGGTCTAAGAACTATTTGAAGTTTAAACTATGGGAAACTGTGCAGCATATTTCATTGTATTCAAAACAAAATGACTGAAAATAAACCATTCCCCCATTTCATTTCAAAGCCTCTTTGCTACAATTTATGAGGTTGCAAGTAATCTCAAGAATATAGCCACTCACAGATTTCAACAATTGTTTGCAACAGTAACTCTATACTCTATTTATAGGTTAAAAATAATTATCTGCTAATTGCCTTGAGATTTCATAATACATGGAATCAGTGCATGCCTCCTAAAAATGTAATGGCTCTGATAAAATCATCAACAGACAATAAAACCAAAATATGAGTGAAAAGCATGAGGTGAATTGACCTGCTTGTAGGCCCGGATATTTTTGCTTCTCCTCGGCGTTGAGTATAACATTTTAGAACTTTTATCTGCACTAAAAGGATCCTGTCCGTAGATTCTAAACAAGGGATGACAACCACCTTGCCCATCAAAGTTTGGGATGAATCTGAGAATAATGCAGTCCAACATGAGTGCCCTGTCGAGCGGAGGCCAATCTAAGGCCACATTCCTCCTGGAAACATACTGCAGATACCTCAGTTGGGAAGGGATTGGATTCAACGGCGTCAACAAATGCAAAAGCTCATTCGGCGACTGCCGATAAACCATATCCAAAGTCCTCTGTTCCCCAGTATAAACCTTTCGATAAATCAATAATGCAGCCAACATGAAAGCCAAAACCAGCCAACCACCACGTTCACAATGCATTAACAACACATTGTGGTGGCCAAGTGAAAGCCAGCTTTCACTAGACCTTAAAAAGTGGTGAATGAGCTCCATTTTGAGCACAGGGCAACCTTCATAGTGCCTAGGATAGTCCATTATAGTAATATCATACTCAGATATGATATTTGCCATCAAACTCTTAGTCTCTTCCTCACGAAAATTGAAAACCAAAATAGAAGCATCAGGCACATTCTCTTTAAGCTGACCAACTATACCGTCCATGTACACTTTATATTTCTCTTCACTCCAAGCTTCAGTTGTGAAACAGCAATCAAAAACTACATTCACACACCAAATTTCAATTTATTTTTACAATTCCAATAAACAATCACTCATTACTGACTCTAAAATTCGTAATAACAAAGTAAAATCAAAATTAATATTATTATCATTCCCTTTCAAATTCAATTGACATCATCTCTTTCCAGCAATTTTCCTAATGTTCCTCTAATTATGAATTACACAATAGTATAACGAAATTAATCAAATTTCGCGGCTTTTTTAACAGAAACGTGTAATCGAAGGAATTGAAAAAAAAATGATAAAGAAAGTACCGTAAACTCTCTCGCAGATCTCGAGGAGACCATCAGGAGGCTTACGAAAGAACAACTTGCGGAGCATAGCCATGTCTGCGAAGCTTCAGATTCGAGTTTTCGCTACAAGAATAACCCTACCTATCGCACGGTGCGGAAATTTTTTCATTCGGTGGAGGGAAACGATTTTCCGTAAGAGTTAAGAAAGAAAATCGTGAGGAAAACGGGGAAAATGAGAGAATGAATATTGAGAAGTGAGTTTGGAAATTTCGTTAATTTTCGTTTCTATTTCTGTGCTATTTTATTTATTTTTTTTCTCTTTGTTTCGAAGTGAAAAGGAAAAAACGATGAGGAAGATGGGTCCGTTAGTTTTGTTTCGTAGCTGAATAATGTGACTTCAGCTGGGATGACCAACCGACTCAAAGTGACTCGGTCGATGACGTGGACAACGTCTATGTGACACGTGTAACGTCATATCCGCGACGGGTAATTTCTGTTTACTGTGTGATTTTCCGTTTTCGGAATTTTTCTCATGAACTAGAGTTGCCTCAGAAAAACAAAATAATCACAGGAGTTGCCACTTTCACGTAAAAAAAATGTTAAAACTTCCATACAATGTGAGACACGTGTGTCCATCCTTGAAGGATCAGTGTTTGTTACACCTGCGCTTTCCTTCGATGTAACCTTTCCTCAAACCAAGGAAACGGTTTCAAATAATGCTAGCATTTCAAAATAATAATAATAATACTTAGTGCTCTTAACTCTTACCAGTACACATACTTCATCTCTGTAGTTAAGAAATATACGTAAATGTAATTAATTTTTTAAGTTGTACCTAAAACATAAATTAAATTTATTAAATTATTTTTTTAATATTAAATATTTAATTATTAACATTAGATATTTTGAATTAAATGAAATGTTGTTTTGAGAATAATAGTATTAAGTGAATCAATATATTTAACTTTATAATAATGATTAAGATTTAAAAATAAAAAATCTTATAATAATGACTGAAGGAGTACATATATTGTTGTAAATATTATTTTAATAGAAAAATTTTATTTCAAAATAAATAATATTTTTAGTTTTTAATATTATATTAATTCTTCTTGTATCTTAAAATAATTGTCGCATTTAATCATTTCATATAAATTAAAAATATGATAAATAAAAGAGAAATAAGAATAATTCTGCCAAACTATTTTTATAAATCATTAGTTAGATTCTAATTATCATAATTAATACAAAGTGGATAAGTGGATGTGGATAATAAATTGAGAGTGATGTGTATAGTACTAATTATAGGGTAGAATTGTTAACTAATAAATAAAGTTGTATTAGAAATCAAAAGCAACAATTTTTGTGGGACAATTTTTTCTTGCAAATGCCACAATTATTATGAAATAGAGGGATATTTTATTTAATTTATCTCCTAATTTATATTATGTGCATGATTCCAAACATTAT
The DNA here is from genome assembly GCA_037974755.1 of Cicer yamashitae. Lineage (NCBI taxonomy): Eukaryota > Viridiplantae > Streptophyta > Magnoliopsida > Fabales > Fabaceae > Cicer > Cicer yamashitae. The sequence goes on from JBBPBQ010000002.1 coordinate 1,362,785, forward strand.
ATTTCACTTTGTATTTAAGATAATAAGAAATGCATTCATAGCATCGTTCTCGTGTTTTTGACTTTCTCGTTGATCTCAAAATATAAATCGAAAATGTCTCAACCTACGATCAATTTAATTGCACTCTATTTTTGTTCAAAATTACTTCCCTTCCCCCAAAATGTAATTTTGTTCTCTATTGTGTCTCTCTATTTTGGTACACTTTTGTTCTCTATTTGAGCAAAATTTATCCTCTAAATCATAATTTTGTTATCTATTTTTTCCCCTCTACTTCTCTTCCTAAATAATGTGTTGACCCATTATTCAAATAACTCTATTTTACATGGATGATACACTTTGTGTACCTTTTATTTTTATTGGTTTACAGTTTAATGAGTTAAAATATATGATTTGTTATTAGAATACACAATCTTTTAAAAGAATGTATACACCTTTGGTATATTTATTTTTATTGATTTACAATTGAGTTTAATGGTATACATAAACAATGTAAACTATTTTTACAATGTGATTCAATGAAAATCTACAATTTTATTTATGTAACATTGTCAATTCGAAAAATCCTCACTAAAATAAAAGTGTCCACGAGACAATTTTGTTTGGCTTTGAGTAAACTCGTTGCCCAAATCAATCAAAGTATACATATTGACTAGGGTTTAATTTACACACTTTTGAGATAAAATTTGAATCAACCCTCTACTTCGCAAATTGATTTGGACAAAATTGATTGGGTAACATGAGTGTGTTCCAACTTATAATTTTCCCCCAAAATAATTCACAATTGTGTATATCTAATTCAAATATAAATTAATTTCTAAAAATTAATTCATAGTTGTTCAATGAGATTTGAGAGCGCACCATCACTATATTTGTAACTCTCGTTTAGTGATTATAAATTCGTGTAAGAAACTTAAAAGTATGCGTGTTATGCAATAGTAACTAAAAATAAATGCCGTGTACTTGTGTAATCAAGTCTCAAATCAATACAGGGCAACTCATTATATGGGTTGGGCATGTGGGCTTGATGTTCTAAATTTTTAAATTCATTGTCCAAACTTAAATTCATTTGAATTTCAATGGATTGGTTTGAATATAATATCGAATAAGAAAGTTGTCCAACTTAAATAAAGTGGATTGGTTTGATTTTGTCTGCACCATTTAATATTTCTACACAACAAATATAGCGATTTGATGAAATACAAATTTGTCATTTAATATCAGTAAAAAACTTATTTATAATTATAATACATTTCTTATTTCCTCTTTACAATTTTAGTTTTTTCATTTCTAAACTTAAAACTACAACCCAACATTAGAATTTTAGAACAAATTTTCATCATTGAATTTAGGGTTTATTTTTTTCTAATGTGTCAAATTTGAATTAAAGCCACTTGTGACATGAGTGCATTTTTTGGACTAAATCTTTTATTTTTTGCATGAACCCTAAACAAGTAAAATTTCCCAAATTTATGTATTGTCACATAAATCAACTTAATATTCAACATGATACATCAGATATAATAAGTCTAAAATTTTAAAAATTAAGAGACTATATATTGAATTTAAAAGTAAAGGGGTCATCGTAACTTAACAAAACAAGAAATTAAAAGTATATATTTTTTTAATTGATCCTCTAACGTACTTCATGGATTATGGTGCAGCCGCGACATGCTGGTGAAAATGACGTTAATGAAAACAGTCATTAAAATAAGTGTGAAAATGAATTATTACTTGATAAGTCACCATATGACAACAAATTCCTTAAGAACGCTTTTTTTTAATTAAATATTCAATTCATTTTATTCAAAATCAAATGGGAAATACAAAACAATGGATGATAAAAATCTTGGAGATTAGTTGTAAATGTTGTGGCCTTTGCCAAATAGTGGTCTACACAATTCAAAACACAAGGAGCTTGCAAGAATTCAAGATAACACCAAGCTCAAAAACACGATCAAGAGTTTTGTGCAGACAATTTACAATCCCCTAATTATTCAACTCAAAAAAGACATCATGGAGACAATGTTCTCTCACCCGTTAGAGAGCTCGAAAGAGACATGTAGCTTCACCTTGAATAATAGATAAACAAAAAAGAACTAAAACCATTATTGCTTTAGCAAAATTGCTATTGTGACAATGAATACACATTCCAAAACTAGTTTTTTCCTATGTTGAAAAAACCTGGTATCAATATTACATTTATAAAAACCCAAATGAGGGGCTGCAACGAAATTATTTTAGTCTTTAATTTCAACAACATCAATTTGCTTCTCCGTCTTGATCACCACTAAAAAAAATCATACCCTTTTTCCATAATTTAATAAGAAGAAAAAATATTATTTTCTCAATATTTTTTATTTCAAACACGTCAAATACTTTAAATAGTTTACACAAAAGGAACTCTGATATCATCTTATCAAACAATCAAATGTAAAATTATCATTTTGAAAATTATGTATTGTTTTTTTTTTAACACAAAATTTATACTTTTAAAATCCTTTAAAAGTGTTTAAACATATTAGGAAAAGTGTTAGCATAATAGAGTGAAGTAAAATGATTTATATCTTAAAGTTAAAAATTGATTAAGTAAATTAATTAACAATTAATATTATAAATATTTATAATTGATTATCTATTTTAATGATTAATATTATTGTGCAAAATAAATTGCTTAATTTATAGGAGACAAACTCGAAATGAAAAGGTAATGGATAGATAGATGCGACTGCGATGGTATATCGATTTGCGTCCACATTTGGTGGGGCCCACCCCCAAATCGCTCTCGCCTCATCTCTTCTAACATATAAAAACACACACGTTGCTCCACTTCATTCCAATTCAAATCCCAAAGGGAACAAAGGAACTTTATCTTCCTCAGAGACAGAGAGAGAGCACCCAAAGCAACTTGTAACAGTGAGCTCAATTTCATCTCTAAATGGCCTGCGCCCCTGCAAATTCATTACTCCAATTAAAGGTTTTCCATTCATTTATCATTTTAATGTCACTTTCAACTTTCAGCCCTCAATTTGAAATGCTTTAGTCTTTAGCTTTACGGTTTGGTTTTTCCAGGGTTCTTCCCACCAGAGGCCAGTTTTGAATTTGAGAAGAAACATCGCTGCTCATTACTCACCCGGTATTGAGTTTACTATTGTGTTCTTTGCATTCTTCATTCCTAGTCTGCGCTTTTGATTCTTTGTCACGTGTCCTTGTTGTAATTCAGAAATTAAAAAAATCATTCAACACTTCGCTTGGTTCAATGCATGCAATGCAACTCAATTGGATTTTGACTTCTATTTTTGCTACTTTGTGGATATGTATGCCAATGGCTTTGTGTAATGTAAGCGACAAAGGTTTCACTATGTTGTTTGTTTTTAAGTAACTGTGGAAATGATTAAGGAAGTTCAAGATGTTATACTAAATAGGGCATTTTGTTTCAAATTTCTCAATTGTTTATGTAAACTGCAATGTTCACTTTTCTGTGTCTTCTACTCACAATTTTTTATAGGCAAACGTTAGAGGTTAGTTTGTTAGGGGAGGAGGAATTAGTTAGCTACAAGGATCTCCTTTAGGGTCCCTGTTCATATCGTTGGGCTACATCTTTGGGGACAAAAAAAGAGCTCAGTGGTTCTACTCTTTATGATAATATCCTCAAGGCCAAATTTTCATACAGAATGATATATGTCGATATTATTTTATTTTCCCCAACGATAAAAGTTGGCTATTGTTTCTTGGTGGTATCACTATTACTCAATATCACTTGGTCCTTTAAATAGGGATTTCCTATACATAAAGTTGCAATATGTTTGCAACTTTTTGAAAAGGTTTAAGAATTTTGTGTTTACGGATTATCATTTGATAGGCCTGGCCTGCACTCTATAAACATTAAACAGTATTATGTGGTCAATTTAATACGCATGAAAGATATATGGGTGCCTTTTAGATAATTAATTGTCTTCCTGTCACAGGCTTATTTAACCTAAAGGGTAACGGGTTAATCCATAAAGGGTTCAGGCTTCAAAGTCAAAGACATTTTATACCAAGGAATAAAGTTACAGTTGTACAAGCTGTGGCAATTCCTGTAGAACCAGCTCCAACAGAAAGTACGGAGTACAGAAAACAAATAGCAGAACGCTACGGTTTTAAGAAGATTGGAGAGCCGCTTCCAGACAATGTTACATTAAAGGATGTCATCACTTCTCTTCCTAAGACGGTGAATTTTCTTAAGTTCTTTGTCATGTTTTGTAGTGTCAGGACTTTATCATTAAATTTTAGCATGTAGGGTCACTTCTTTAGATACTCTATTTCCTTTATTTGTTCACCTAAATGACATTCTTTAGTGTGTTTTCTTCTTGAATAAGAATATTAAGCAATTGTTCCTTATATCACGGTTGTGTACATGTTTATAATAAAACATCAACGATGGCAATAATATATACCACACTTTATGGGCGGGAAAGTGTTGATGTCTATCTATGATTATTCTGTTTCTAGGCCATTCTTGTTTTTTTTCTCTTCCCCTACTTTTGGTAAAAAATTACAGTAACCAGAAAGAAAGGATTTATCTTTCTTTTGTAATCATTCCATGGTGTTAAGATTTCAGTTTTTTATTTATATTAATGATAATCATTTTACATTTTTGAAGGTTTTTGAGATTGATGATGTTAAAGCATGGAAAACTGTTTTGATATCCGTCACTTCCTATGCGCTGGGGCTTCTTATGATTTCTAAAGCTCCTTGGTATCTACTTCCTCTAGCTTGGGCTTGGACAGGGACTGCTGTAACTGGGGTTAGTTCAACACATATTTTCCTTATGATTATATATGTTGCTGGCTTCTCAAATCCTTTTAACTCCTATCTCTCAACAGATCTTCTCCTCTTGAATTTTTACGATCCTCTTTCTTTTTTGCCAAACAGTTCTTTGTTATAGGACATGATTGCGCTCACAAATCATTTTCAACAAACAAATTGGTAGAAGACATTGTTGGAACTCTGGCCTTTTTGCCACTAATTTATCCATACGAGCCATGGCGATTTAAGCACGACAAACATCATGCAAAAACAAACATGTAAGTGGTGTTCATATTGTAAATAATCTGTAGCATTAAATGTATGTTGTAGAGGGACTGACTAATATTTCTATCCAATATATAAAGTGTGAAACTTAGTTGTTTTTTGTCTTTTAAAACCATTATTAATATATATTTCATTAGATCAGTCAAGCAAGTAAAAGAGATCCACAGCTTACTTAAAATTTTTAATGATGTTCCTGCCACATCATTATGTTAAATGTAATATTTCCTTTTCTAATGTACATGCATGATCTGTCCAATGTGCACTTAATGCTGAAAGTTAAAATTCAGGTTGCATACAGCAAAAGCATCGTATAAGATGTGTAATGTTAACTTCCATGTTATGGACTGAAGCTGTAGCTTTTTTGTTTCATTAATTTCAATTGTAAGTCATCTCCAATGATACAGGTTGAAAGAAGATACTGCTTGGCAGCCTGTATGGAAAGATGAGTTTGATTCATCTCCATTTTTGAGGAAAGCAATAATATATGGATATGGTCCATTTCGATGTTGGATGTCTATAGCTCACTGGTATGGTCAACTATGCCTTGAATTGTCTTCATACAGTTCCTAATTACTGTTTCATTAACTTGAGCAGCCTTGATTTCAATTTTTTTGACATTTAGTATTTTAGTTTATACCAAATCTTGATGTATCCTAATTTCTAACAGGCTGGTGTGCCACTTTGATTTGAAGAAGTTCAGACCAAATGAAATAAAAAGGGTGAAGATAAGTTTAGCTTGTGTTTTTGCCTTTATAGCAATTGGATGGCCATTAATTGTTTACAAGACTGGAATCATAGGGTGGATAAAATTCTGGTTGATGCCATGGTTGGGCTATCACTTCTGGGTAATTTCACTTGTCTCTTAAATTTATATTTTGTTTATCAACATTGTCATTTTTGTTTCTTTTGTTTGGATGGATTGTAGGGACTGTTTAGCCGAGATAGAAAGGAAACCAATAATCAGGCATTGGATTAAACACTGATTTATGTTTTTAATTAGAATTGGTTACCGGCTAGTACTGAGCTTGAATGTATATATAGAGCCCACTTACAATCTTATATTAAGGGAATGAAACGATACCAAACTATCCCTAGTTGCATGGATTTTATACTGCCGGAAAATTTAAGGCGATGTAATGGTTATAGCAAGGGATGGATTGGGGAAGTCCAGCAAGGGCTCTGACTCCCTCCAAATGATGGCTCTACATTTATATTTTCCATTATATTACACCTTGTATAATTCTTATATAAATAAAAAATGGCTCATGTAATCACTAAATTTGTAGGAGAACAGCCATGCTTTTTCCCACAAGCTATGGTTAGGTACGTAGATCAGACAAAGCCATGATTCCATATCATATATTAGGTCAAAAGATATACCATTTACCTCTAAATATCTGTAAATAGTTTATTGTTTTTCTTGGTCTCTCTCTCTACCTATAGGTGTTGCACAATTCTCCATCTGGTCAGCCCTCTTTATTATTGTTCCTCCTAACATGTCTAACCCTCCTAAGACAAGATTCTATTATCTTTTCTATAGTGGAAGCTAGCCTATGGGTTGTATTTTTTACAATTACCTATGGCCACTAAATTTATATTTAGTGGCTTGTTTTATTAATTAGAAATTAGTTTTCAGTCCAGATGTAAGAGATATAAATAAGTAAAAATAGAAAATTGAAAGGAAGGTTGCAGCATATCCAAAGTAGTGAAGATTGATTTTCATGATAAACTTGGATGAGTATACGGTATATTAAGTATTAAACAACTCAAGGCAAATGAATCAGAGTATTCAATTAATAGCTAGAACATAAAATCAACTTCCCTATCTTCATCGATTTTTTTTACAATGATTCATAGATGAAATTTATAGTGCAAGTTCAACATATAAAGTTATATGTTACTTTTTAACTTTTAAATGAAAATTGTCATTTGATTTTATTGACTTTTATATCTTTGCTCTCTTGGTAAATTTGTTAGTACTTACAATTTATTAATTACTACTATAGAGTAATATAATATTATTTATTTTTACAAAATATAATGATTTTATTAAAGGTTATAACAGCGCGAAAACTAAAAGTTTATTGGCCAATTGGAAGGCATGCATTTAATGTAAACCTCTAAATATGTTTTACCAAAAGGATAGACTGTGCCCTCAAAATTGCCTACATAGGTAACAAGGCTAGGCAAAGTCTAGTCTATTTCCACCTCTTGTTGCAACGTCATGCTTGTCTTTTTTTTTAAAATTCTATTTCCACCTCTTTGCTTGAGCAGTGTTTATTTATTTCGTCCCAAAATATTTGGACTGTAGCTGAATATGAATTTTCATAATGCAATCAATACTTTGGCCATGTATCTAAGAGGTATCCTTTTGCTTACAATCATAGATGAGTACTTTCACCATGGTACATCATACGGCACCACACATACCATTTAAACACTCAGAAGAGTGGAATGCAGCACAGGCACAGCTTAATGGAACTGTTCATTGTGCTTACCCTCAATGGTAATATATTTTTTCTGCTCCTTGTATAATTTATATTCTGATGTATGTTTTTCTTGCCAATAACTAGACCCATGGATGTGGCATATGCGCCATAATGGATCAGCTACTGTTGAATATTTTTTTCTTTCATTGCTCTTTTAAGATGACCATTCTTTGATTCTGTGGATAATTTTTAATAACTTATCTGACTTTGCCCCACCTATTACTTATTTTTGCACCATATTAAGGAAAAAGGACAAGCAAAGTACATAAAAATTGATCTGAGAAAATAGATAGTCAAATGTTTCCATAGAACAAGATTACTTGAAAGTACCATCTATATTGTCATATTGCAATTGTAGATCGTATTTGAAGTGAAGGAGATTTTTATAAATGCCCATGTATTGCATTATACAAATGAATCCATAATTGATGGATGTTACCTCAGGTTGCTTATTATTTCAATTATAAATCATCTTAGACATGTTTTAATGCTTCCAATATCCTAATATCCATGTAAATTGCTACTGCCAGTGAATTGTTAAACTTAATCACCTGATTCTCCTTATGTTACACCCCCCGAATTACTCGCATTTATCATCATTTTTTGTTTTTGCTCCCCTTCTTCCCATGGTGTCATTAAAGTGCAGGTTTGCAAAATTTACTTGATGGCCATAGGATTGACTAACTGATATATTCTGACTTCTTTTCTGAACAGGATCGAGATCTTATGCCATGATATTAATGTCCATATTCCACACCATATATCCCCGAAAATACCGAGCTACAATTTACGAGCAGCCCATAAATCCCTCCAAGAAAATTGGGGAAAGGTAAAGATCAATAATGCTGATATCTTTTTATGCTTTTTCGTGAAAGGAATGAGGGCCAGCATTCGGTTCTTCTTTTTCTTTTTTCCAGTCTTCATGTTAAGAGAAGTAAAGAAAATGTTAAAGAAGAATAATGCTAATAACACACTCTTTAACACACACCAAATTTATTATTTATATGGGACCCACATATTTTGGTGGAACCTATGTAAATTTTAACCAATCAAATTGAGTGTATTGAAAAGTGTGTTTTTAGTACTCCTCAAAGTATATTTGCTTTGCCAATGAAACTTACATTAGATATAGTCCAAATAAAAGATTTGGATGTTTTGTTTATTCCAATAATGCATATTTGTTTGTGCTTAAATGTTAATCAGCTCTAAAACATTATTTATGTCCAACTAAACTCTAATTCCATATGGTTAAAATATCTAAATAACATTGTTGCTAATTATTTGTATTTTACTTTGTTGTGTTGGAAAACAGTATCTGAATGAGGCTAGTTGGAATTGGCGATTGATGAAGACAATCATGACGGTGTGTCATGTGTACGATAAGGAGCAAAACTATGTTGCCTTCGATGAAGTCGCCCCAGAAGAATCTCGTTCAATCAAATTTTTGAAGCAAATAATGCCTGATTATGCTTAATTAGGTCCAAGTTGGCTTAATCTCATACAAATTTTTTATGTGTCAGAGTAGGTAGGTACACCATTCATTTTCATTTTACGATTTCAATCTTGTTCAATGTGGTTCCATTTTTTATTTATATAACAAGGGGAAATTGCTTGGAGCTCTCTTTAAGTTCACGTTTTAAGCTAATCATTCTATCTAGTTGCGGATTGTGCAAGAGCAAGCCTCCAAGAGACATTCATTAGGTTAATGTAGATGCTATATAGCAATCTAAACAATGAGATTCTTGTTAGATGATCACGTTGGAGGAGTATTATATATTTATATTATGCATAAACATATGTGTAACGGATTAAAAAACATGTGGAGTGTAGCACAATGTTTTGAGCTTAATACTGAGTACTGACATTTTTTTATCCGTTGTTTTTATATATTATTGCTGACATTTAAGTATTTATTTTCTTTTTGGTCTAAGAAAAGTTCAAATCCAACCATAACTGTTGGCAAACTTCAAAGTGGAACAGTATCCTAGACAAATGCATAAACAAAGACTTCCTTGTGGAGAGACAGAGAGCACATTGATATTGTTATCTTCTGCTCTGCTGCATAATTTCTAAGTTTGATTAAATTAATATTTAGAACTTCTGCATAGAAGATGTGGTTTGGCTGACTACCACCTGTTAACATCATATGTAATAATAATTCGAGACCTTGGATTTATGCAACATTTGATGGATTTGGTGCAATGCAACTTAAAGAGTCCAAACTTCAAAGTACTATATTTTTTATGTAATATTAGGAAAACATAAAGTGACCTAAAAGCTGCAACTCAAACCACCCACCCCACCACCAGTGCTACTTTTAGCTGAAGAAATTCTATTCAAAGTAAATCCATTAGGTATAACGTTTACAACTTTATAACTGCTCACATGCTAAGTGACTTCTCATTATTCCCTTCACCATTCTAACGCCAGCAAAGGGACTTCTTCACCACCTCATTTACTCCACGTTAGTTTTCTTAAAGAAAAGGTTAAAAGAAGGTAGAAAAGTGGATATGACCATTTCAAAAGAAAAAGAAGGAATAACTAAAAGCCGGGGCGAATTTAGAATCTTCAAGAGATATGAAGTGATGTGTGAAATCTGCTGATTCAGTAGTATAGGAAAAATAAGCAATCCACATATAATATATTTTCTGTTGATATACACAAACCTGATATCACCTTTAAACTACAACAGTAGTAGTAAAACTACATGTATGTATGCCAAGTTAAAAACTACTCAACCTCTTATATACAAGGCTTAAATTCATCACTATCTAGAAAATTGCAGAAGCATTCTGGTTATGGCAAACTAGGAAAAATAATCTTAAACTAAACAAAAACACTCTATGAACTAAATCATATAATTGGTGGTGTTGGAGTCTCCCATATATCAAAAACATTCTCCTCACTATGAAGAGCAAAAAGCCTATCTCCTCCAATTGAAAAATCACATATTGACCCACCATAGCTACGCCTAAGCCTGGAAGTCAAAACCCATTCAGGACCACAGAACACTGAAATGCAATCATTCATGGAAGAGAAAAGTTGTCCACCATGAAGTGCCAATTTAGGATAACAAGGTTCCTCAGGCATCTTCCCTTTCATCAACCTACTTCTAGAACTCCACCTCACACTTGTAGCAGCAGAACTTCTCAAATCCATAAAACCCAATTCCTCAAACTCATTCACCACACAAATGGAACTATTATCCTCCATTGCTATTGCATCCCTCACCCTTTTCTCATCCACAGTCAAAGGAGCACCTACATCCGACCAACACCAAACCATTTTCTTCTCTCTAAAATCCAATAGACTAATGTAACAGTTATCCTTTCTAGGAAACATAGTAGCAACTAACAAACAGTTACTACCTTCTAACCATTGAAGCTTATCAGCATCACCAAGAGACCAACCTAAAGGCTCATAAAAAAAATCAATTTGTTTACCAGTAACTTGATCCCAAACACCAACACCATATTCATTACTCCTTCCTTTACAACTAGAAAATATCTTATAATCAGAACTAAAACTCAAAGCACCAGCAGTGTAACTCTTAACATGATTTTCATGACTAACTTGAAATTTATATCTAAGTTCTCCATTATGAGAACTAAACAAACCCATTCCACCATCACCACGACCAAGTCTTTCACTTACACCAATTACTATGTTGTTAGGGTCAACCCAACCAACATCGTTGACTCTTTGGTAATCAAGATTAAGAGGATTATGTTCATCTAACATCCAATCATAAACATGAACCATGCAACCATGAGCAACACAACAACCACCATCAGGACCAGCTCGAATAGCTGTTCCATCACCAGGTGCTTGTCCTTGTACAGACCTAGACAACCTTAACCTATTACCATCGAATTGACCCCATTTTGCTGAACGAACATGATCAAGAACACCATAATACAGAGCTTCTCTGTATAGAAGCTTCTCAGGGATGTTTTGAGGGATGTAGAGTTCACCTGTTCGAAGCAGATCCAAGAGAACAGAGAAGCAATCAGGGTTGCGATCTATGAATTTCTCACTTTCTTTATCTTGTGATAAAAGATTCCAATTCTCATCTAACATTGCACCCAACATAGAATTTCGCCCTGCATTTGCAAGTGTTGTTACTGTTGTTTCAAATACTCTGCCTCCTACGTTGAATTTCACTCTATCGTTTTTAATCCCCATGATTTGTTTCCTTCAAATTTCGAAACTTTTTCAGAAACCCAGATGGGGATTGGGTTCAATTCAACAACTTTAACTAATTAATTGGGTAAATAATCACAGGGTTTCGAGTTTTTTTCTATAGAAGAGAAACGAAAAGCAGGGGTGTAATGTAATGTAACAGACAAGAAATGTTGAGAAACATATAAAAAAGTGTGATTTTTTTGTGGGACAGAACAAAAATTGATGATTGTGTTTGAAGGATTGAAATTGAAGGGAAAGAAAATGGGTATTTATGAGATCAGAGGATAGGGGTTAAGTAATTTAAAAATGATGGGGTTGTGATAAAACCAGACATTGATGTGCATTGAATTTGAAGGGGATATTGTGGCTTTAAAAAAAAAAAAAGAGGGTTTTTAAAATTGAGAGATTTGGTGAAAGAAAAGGGAATCAAATTGGGTTGTGGAGCGGTTGGAATTCAAAACTGAATTGACTCAGTTTGATCTCCCCCTCTTTAAACACTCTGTTTTTCTTCTCTCTCTGTTTTTCTTCTCTCTCTGTTTTTCTTTTCTTTTCCTTTTCATTTTTTCTTCAAAAATTAAAATGGAAATTTCCACGTCTCTTATGTCCTTTGGGGATCATGATTTGTTGTAGTTGGGGACCACGTAGTTTCATGCAATATTTTATGTTGAATTTATACCGAACATTTTAAATCACATAAGTCAATTTTATTGCATAAAATAATCTCAATAGTCGATTGAAACCATACATCTAATGGTTATAACAATATTTTAGGTTTTTTTTATTTATTGGCCTCATAATTTGTATTGTTATCAATGTTCAAATATTTAGACACTCTCATATCCATTGTCTTTTATAATTACACTAAAATATATTTTCATTTGTTACGTGTTTTAATTATATTCTCAAATTCAAAACATCATAGATATATGTGAATTTTTTTATTATTTCATCTAAAAAATGAAATGAAAAGTTAAAAAGTTACCCAAAATCACCAATACCATATCAAACGGCTGTGGTGAAATGATGGTAGGTTGAAATAAGATGTGTTAGGTTGCATGGGATAAAAACCCTTATGCAAAATGAATTTTGTATTTAAATTTTATGCGCTCCTTAGTTAGTTCTTCACACGAAGTCAGCTTTCCTGCGCGGTCTTGGCAGTAAAGAAACCGCGTCATGATAATTTAAGTATTTGATTAATTAATAATTAACTAAAAAGAGTTATGAGAATGAGTCAAAAGAACTTCACCAAAAAAAAAAAGAATGAGTCAAAAGAAAAACTTGTTTTATTAGTAGAATATTTTTTGCTCAATGTTATAGTAGAATTTCGGGACTTGTATTTATTTATTGACACGTTTACATGTCAATATCATTACTTGATTCAAAGGAGTTTCACTCCTCCTCTTACTAGTGAAGGTAGAGGAAGTTGCACTATCGTTTGTGTGACATTTGAAGTGCCAATTTTCAATAATAGTTATTTTCAACAACAAAAATGCACACAAGATTGTTTTAACTCGATGATCTTGATAATCTCTAACGCAAAGTGGATAGTTGAAGATAGATAAACACAAGATAAGTTTATGCGTCAGACTTTATCAAGTGGATATTGACTTTTCCCTTTTGTCCTTTCATACTAAGATAAGTTTCAATTTGTCTAATACAAGTTTTTCCTTAAATAAAAATTCATACTGTATGCAGTGCCCCTTGATTATATTAATGAAGCGATTTATTTATTTTATGAATAAATACCCAATTTGTTATATGAAATGGTAGAATTATATTAATCTAGCCTCTCCCATTATCAGTATTTTTTGAATTTTTAAAATATTAGTCAAATTTATCCTTATACTAGTACGTTAATGTTCGCAAAATTCAACGTAGGAACTACTCTTTCCATTATAAATAAAAATAAAAATTTGGAGTATTGATTATTTAGTCTTCATTTGATTAAATGTGAATGTGAAGTTAAATTCCTCCTTGGTTTTATTGCGTTGGATTACTGAAGCTTTTCAGTAAAAGCTGACCCACCGCTTTAACTCCAAGTAGCGGGCCGTGGACGGCAAAACCTTCACAACGAGAGCACCAACTTTACCACTTAAGCATATAATACTCCTAGTATTATTATCCATTTTTATATTTTTTACACCTCAAATTTTTAATTTTTATTTCTATTACATCATTATCTATATTTATTTCTAGTAGTTAAACACGTGTTTGGATATATACCAAACTTTCTAAAATAAATCGTCATTTTGTATTTTAAAATTGTAAATCTCGTTCAATTTAATACTTTAAATTTATGAAATATCAAATTGTTTCTTTAAATTATTTAAAGCCACACAAAATGTTTCTTTTGTCAACTATTTTATGAAATTTTTCACCTACGTATTAGAAAGTTCAAGAAACATGTAGAGATCTACGGTAAATTTTAATATAAGACTTTTTAAAATTTATTATATAAAATAATTAATTGAACTAATATAATTGATGTCATATAATATTTATTTTTTAATTGATTTAATATTGTTGAGACATTTTTAAATTAGATAAGGTTTATTTATTTAAATTTGGAAAAAAATATTAGAATATAAGACATTTTTTATTAAGTATTGTTTTTTAGATTTTTTGGTTAAGTACAAATTTTGTTTCTCCATAAAACCTAAAGCAGTTGTTTTAATGGTTTTACTCTCGAGTCGACTTTTGAAATATTTCGATTGATCTTAGACAATTTAAAAGAACAACTTAATATTTCATAAATATGAAGTTTCAAATTGACTGACGTTTGATCTGAAATGATGATTTACTCTAAAAATTTAAAATTGTTACACATCTTTATATTATTGTGTGTGTGAGAGAGAGATTAAGGTTAACAATATAATGATAATCACGATAAAATATAATTACCTCAATGTTATGTTATTTATCTAATTTAAAATAAAAATATTATATTTATTAATTTAAATTTATTTTCAATCCCCACATGTTTCAAAAAGTAATTTTTTAGATCAGAGACTAAAATAATTTTAAAATGAAAAACACTATATTTATCAAATGTTAAATGTTCAAAAATAATATTAAAAAATAAATTAATTAAAAAACTTGATAAAATCCAAAAAAAAAATTGTTTACACTTTTTTTTTATTTCACATAGTTTCCTCCCTTGGAAGTACAAGTTGTTTACGCTTTGTTTGGTTGAGATGCGTAACACTATCAATGAGCATATCCTCATAAACATGACATGGCGAGTGGACCTTGCTTTGATAATTGATAGCATGACAATAAAATTTCAGACCATATATTGCCATTTAAAGTTTGATTTCTGACAAAGTTTGGTGGCTATATGGATGGTCACTATCGTCCTTTCCATTTTAACTTTTGAGATAAGGGAGAGGAACGAGGATGAGATCGAATGCTTCAAAATAAAGTTTTAACATACTAACAAACTTTGGATTTAGCTCAAGAATTCCTAAACTTCATAAAGACTTTTCAAAATTGAAAATTTGTTTACTTAAACTTAAAGCTAGGCATTATTATGGTAATCATATTTTATTATCTTCATCTTATCTCTCTTTTGGTGGGTACAACTGAACATTTCACTAGCAAGTCACAAGTAAAGTACCTCGTCAATTGTCATGCCAACATTGTCTGGTAATGTTTGCTGGCAAGTTTAATATTTCAAACTGTGGCAAAAAATTTCATATGTTCTGTCTAATGGTAATGCATGTATCTTGTAATTTTGCTTTCTAACAAATCATTACTTAATGGGTACGTTAACATTTGCCTTAATTACTTAATTTCAAATTACTAACAAATATTTTCTATTCAATGAATTGCGAGAAATGACTAATGTTTTAAAAAAAAATTAACTATCAAAATAAATCTTAAAAAAAAAAAAAATACAAGATCCAAACAAATATTA
Organism: Cicer yamashitae; assembly: GCA_037974755.1. Taxonomy (NCBI): domain Eukaryota; kingdom Viridiplantae; phylum Streptophyta; class Magnoliopsida; order Fabales; family Fabaceae; genus Cicer; species Cicer yamashitae. Next base: position 1,378,448 of record JBBPBQ010000002.1, read on the forward strand.
AATAAAAAATAAGTGTCGTACTTATATTGAAGTTTTTGTTGTTGCTGTATATCTTCATTATTGAAAAAATATATATCGATAATTTGAAAAATTGTAGTTATAAGATGTGTAAAAGTATATAATTATAGAAAATATTGTACAATTTTGTTTTTGACAAGAAATGCTCAATAAATTTATCATTTCAAATTGATTCAATTATTATATGCTATAATTGATTAATGAACCAAACCAAGCGATTGACTTCAAATAGATTTATTTGATTTGGGGTTTGTTCAACGTGTGTAAATAAATATTTATAGGTCTATGTCTCTATCAGATCATGAGAGTTATTTTGCATACTAATTTAGCTTTTAAATTTTATGTAAAAATGTCAACCGCTTTAATTTCTTATTTGATGAATTTTATTTTCCATTCCTATATTCTCAAAAGTCTCTGTCATCCAAAATATATATATAAGAATTGTAGCCACGTTTATTTGCAAAAATACAGAATTTTTTTCATTCAAACAAATAGTTGAAACGCTTTGTAATAGAAAATCCCTATCCCACAAAGCTTTGATCATCGCATTAAACTCAAGGATCCTAAGTTTTTTCATTTATTTGTGGCATATAAAGACTTTATTTGTTTCTATGTATGTACAAATTGACTAATCTAAACAGTGTATAGATTGACTAATATGGATGCACAGAGTTTATGAAAAATCTGAAGAAAAAAAAATTAAATTATGTATTTCTTTAAATACATGTTTCCTATGGTACAAGGATAAGTTTGAAAAAAAAATAGGTTTTTGAGAACATAAGTGAACAAAATGCAAAGTATTATACTATTATGTTTTATATTCTTACCTCTATCATTGCACTAACACTGGTTCAATTCAATTATGTTACTATGGTCTCCACACAATATGAGTATATTGTTCTCAAATTATTACTTGTCTTATGGTGTATGGACACAAACACCGTTCTCAATTTTTTGGGTCAATTACACATATATCTTTCTTATGTGTATATAAAGACACATATTCTCACAATGTGCAAAACAAATTTTAGATTGTTGTTGCTATTGTGGTCATCAGTGGTGGCGTGAAAATATCTTTGTTTTATATTAAGTACATTACATGGTCTGTTGATTACATATATGTGGAACACCATCTTAATCTCTAGTTGGCTGTCTCTTCATTGTAGCTATTTCTTTAATGATGTATGCCCTTTATTGCACGTATACATCCAATTTTTTGGATCCCCTTGAGACATATGCATATTTTAGGTTCCCGTGCTTATCCTGTTTGTCATGTCAAATGTGAGGGACTAGGAATTAGGATATGATGGCATGCATTTAGTAAAGAGTCAATATCGGGGAGGGGGAGGCAAAAATTGTTGTTGACTTGATTTAGTTCCACGCCAACGTAAGACACACAATGTTAAGCTCTTTATGGACAACAATATTGAAATTGTGTGCACATATAAAGCGCGTTGTTGTTCAATATCTTTAAAATGTAAAATAGTTTGACTTCTAGAGCATCCAATGTGAATAATTTTTTAAGGTCCTCAGGGCACGCCATTCATCAACTCATATATAGATACGATCGTCACTCGCTTATGAATCATATAGAAAATGAATTGTCAATAATAAATTTTTGATATAATGTTTTAATGAGTACATCAATTTGTTTTTGGTTCTAGGATCATAGTAAAATAAATGTGGTTAGCGTTGGAAAGAGATAGATAACAATGATTGAAGATACTCTCATTTCTTCTATTAAATAGTTATATTCAATATTAAGTTAAAAAGTAATACATACAAAAATACGAGTTTTGTTCGTAAATTTTGTGAAAAATGTTTGATCCACATACAAAGTCAAATTATAATAATTTGTAATAATAACGGTTAGATAATGGTATTAACCATGAGGTAAATGAAAGGAGATGAGATGTAACACAATTATTTTGAATGATAAATAGTTGGTTTAAAAATAATTCTGATAAATAGTTGGTTTAAAAATAATTCTTTAATTTCCATAGTCATTACCAAAAGAATTTGTAGTTAACTATAAGAAAAAAAAAAAAAGAATTTGTAAAAAGCATATTACTATCTTGATAGTAATTAAATAGGAAACAAAATTTGGGGTGGAAGTAGCGGTGGTTGAAATTCCAAATATTACTAGTACAAACATAGTGAGCAGACTTATATAACAAAAAAAAAATGTAAGGGCCAAAACGGAGCGGCCCAATTATCAAATACAAGGCTAAAGTATGGGCCCGGGCTAGGCCCAAATATGTATACTTGGAGAGAAAGGAACAGTGCAAGTTTAGTGTGGTGTGTGTTGCTGGCAGTGTAGGGTTTAATAGCAGCCACCATTATACGCACTATTTCTCTTTCACAGAAGCCGAAACCCTTTCGCTTCTGTTATGCTCTGTTTTTCTTCCTTCTTTTTCTCACTCTTTCCTCTTTCAACTTTCCACTTTTCATTCCCAAATCGAATTAAATCCACTAATGGCTGAAGGTTTATTAACCGAAACCGAAACACCGAAACAACACGATCCATTCCAGAGAAAAATCGATTTCATCCCTGTTAAGAAACCATTCAAAGGCTTCTCCAATGATTTTCATATTGAAACCCTAAACCCTACCAAATCCGAACAACGACAGATAGTTTCCGCTAACGGTACTTCGTCGGGAGTTTCCAAGAAACGCGACGCTTCGGAATTCTCGGAGTACGGCTTGGATCCGGAATTCAGCTTTGGGATGACTGTTCGTAGAATAGTGAGTTTTTTTTTAACTGTTTCTTGAATTTGGTTGCTTCGTACGGATAAAAATTTGGTCGGTGATTATCTTACCGTTTGGGAATTTGAGATGCGAGTTGGTTTCAACTTGATTTGGATTGTTTAATTCTTTGCCTGCTTCGTTTTACTGTTGAGCCTGATTTTTTTTTTGTTGTATAATTGATATTTTTGTATGTTTGAATTTGTATTTTATTTATTTTTGTAAAAATTGAGCTGCTATTCTAAAATGTTTTGACGTTTTTGAGAAATAATTACACTCTGTTTGTCCTTTTAACAATAGTTAAATGTTGTAGAATTGAAATAAACTCTTTTTGAGATTTGATTTTTATGGGCACAGTTAAAAAGAATATGTTATTGATTATTTTCAGGGAGCTGGACTATATAATCTTGGAAACACTTGTTTTCTAAATTCAGTGTTGCAATGTTTGACGTATACCGAGCCTTTAGCTGCGTATCTGCAAAGCGGCAAGCATAAAAGTTCATGTGAGCAACAATCCAATTTTGTTCTTCTTTAATCATGCATATTTACTTCTGTGATACTTGCTTTTGGAACATAGAGTATGCGAGAGTGTTAATTGAAAAAAGTTAGAGTCCCTCATGAGATAAATTGCACACAATACTATTGTGTATATTAAGTGGAGTTGGAAAAATTGGGGCATTCCCCAAAAGCTACGAACTTGACCAGTACACGCGCTGCGGCGCCGCCGCCGAATCGGCTTGTCGTAGGATTGAATGGTGTACTATCTTTTAGAGAAACCAAAATTAAAATATTATTATTAAAAAAAAAATCTCAGTCCACGTTAGATCCCCATCACGAGTTCTGCACACGTTAGGCGTGTGAACGCCACACGCCTGCCTGTGCCCTCCTCACTCTCTCTCTCTTGCTCAACCCACTTCCTCCCTTTATTTTGTCCATTCGAGTATAAGAGTGGTCCTAATACCACCGCTTCTTTGGTTTCAGAGTGGTCCTAATACCTATGTCCCTTTGGTTTGCGAGTGGTCTTCGTACCATAGTCTATTCGGTTTGCGAGTGGTCTTAGTGCCATGTTTATGGGTGTAATTCTAGAACGGTTCCTACATTGCAGGGGGAGTCCGATACAGTTTGACAAAATTGTTTTATTTTAGAGACTTCGTGGTTGATAGTTTACTTGCACAATTTAGGACAGTGCCACAAAACGTCTTAAAGAGAGTGATCTAGTACGCGACTCATCCCAATAATCTCTTTGGTGGCAAAACGTCTTTCAAACCATTTTATTTGAAAAACAGCAATTGCCATATGTTGATAGAGATATTTTGTCAGTGATTTGGTTTCACTTTGATGTACCTTTTCGTTTTAAGTAATTGAAGTTAAACGTTTTGCTTTTGTAGTTTCCCTTTACAGATGTGGCAATGACCCATAAGGATGTATAGAGGATATTTGAGGAAATTTCAGTTATATTGAATTTCTGATGACATTTTGCAATCTTTTATAGGCCACGTTTCTGGGTTTTGTGCTCTCTGTGCAATTCAGAAGCATGTTAGCTGCGCTCTGAAATCAACTGGGAGCATATTATCTCCGAAAGATCTGGTTTTAAATCTGCGGTGTATCCTTATGTTTGCATTTTTTTAGTGAATAATTAAAGTTCACTAATGTTTTTTCCACGAGGTTTTTCCGTTTGTATCTTTTTAGGATGTTCGCAACCACTCATTTACCTCTCTCAGCATCTTAAAACCAGGGAAGATATTGAAAAAGCTTTTTATCATTGTTATAGTTGATAAGGTTTCTGAGGCTAAGAAAATATTTGATTACTCCTCTAAATCTGGCTATAGTATATACAACAAGATTTAACATGCTTCATTCTGTTAGCTGGTGCTTAATAACGTTTTTAAGTTAACTTTTTGGCAATTGCTTCTTTGTTTTATCCACGAGTATCGTTCCATTCCCCCACAGATTTTTGTTAGAAGTGCTTCTCTATGTATTTGATTGGATACTTGTACTTCCTGACATTAAGATTAGGCATATCACGTAATTTCGGAAAGTCGAGGCAGGAGGATGCTCATGAGTATATGGTGAACTTACTTGAGTCAATGCATAAATGCTGCCTTCCTTCTGGGGTACCAAGTGAATCACCTGGTGCTTTTGAGAAAAGTTTGGTTCATAACATATTTGGTGGTCGTCTTCGTAGTCAGGTACTTGTTTCTTGAAGATGGTTCCATTGATGGCATAGCTTGTATAGAACAAGAGTATATATATTGATTTCAATAGATGGCAACAGCTCAAAAGTTTGTTGGTCACTTTTCCAGGTGAAATGCCAGCAGTGTTCTTATTGCTCCAACAAGTTTGATCCATTCTTAGATTTAAGTCTTGAAATCAATGCAGATACACTGCATAAGGCACTTGCAAATTTCACAACTCCGGAATGGTTGGATGGAGGGGAGAAGCAATACCATTGTCAACGTTGCAAGCAGAAAGTGAAAGCTCTCAAACAGCTAACAGTTCATAAAGCACCTTCTGTGCTAACAATTCATCTAAAGCGATTCCACGCTCTTGATCCTAGTAAAAAGATTACAAAGCATGTTCGGTTTGGCTCTGCACTGGATTTAAAACCTTTTGTCAGTGGCTCATATGTAAGCAATGCTGTTTTTTTAGTGATGTTATTTATCTCACTTTCTTTAATTGTAGCTCTTTGGCTCTGTGCTATTCATGCAAAAGTCTTGTTACAGATAAAATAGAAAAATTATGTCCGCAGTATGTTATTTGTGCTCTGTAGTAAGTAGCGATGGTAGCGGCCGCAATTGCGGCTTAGCGGAGGTTTGATGCTACGCAAAACGCTGTGGCGGAGCGGATCAGCATAGCAGCTGTAGCGCTTCTCTTGGTGGCGAAATCGCAGAGGAATGGCGGAGAAAGCATGGAGACAATGACCGCAACAGTGAAGACGGGAGAAAAAGACATACGGGCCCACTTTTTTATCCCAAAGACTAAAAGACCCTCATTTTTTATCACCAAAAGATAAAAAGGCCCCTTATCTATTGTGAAAAGACAAAATAGCACCATCATTTATTCTGCGAAAAGACAAAATAGCCCTTGCGTTTTATTCTTTATGAACCAATTAGTGTTTTTCCTTTTGCGATATCTTTTCTTCTTGTTCATGACCTTTCATCTTCTCTGCTCTCTGCAACTTTACCTGCCATGTGACTCCTGCACGACTATGGATGACTCCGGTGCAACCTTTACTTCCCTGTTCTCTGTACCACCTAACCTCTTCTGCTCCCCGGTTTTTCTCTCCCCCAGACTTGAGTGTAGCAGCCATACTGCTACACGGCAATAGCATTTTGGGGATCGTCCGCTACGCTATCCACCATTGACTACATAGGATTTGTGAAGGAATTACCGTGTTCAAACGAACTGGCTTGGGAATTATTTCCCTGATTCATGTTTAAAAATATTTGTTGACTCAATGATATGATGATGTTATTCTTCTCACTTTCATGTTTCTTCTATTTGGCAGGATGGAGATGTGAAGTACTCGCTATACGGAGTTCTGGTTCATTCTGGTTACAGCACTCGTTCTGGCCATTATTACTGCTATGTTCGCACTTCCAATGGCATGTGGTATACCTTGGATGACAATCGGGTACTGAAAATATGCACATAACCTTTTCTTTTTCTAGTGTTATGAATTTCCTAATGGTTGGCATTAATTTTATAAATATCTATAACCTGAGATAAATCGGTCAGTGTTAATCTGGCTGGGGCTAATAAGAAAAAATATTATTATCTAGCATAACTTCCATTTCTGGAACTCTAGTTTGTCTATTCATAATAATTACCTTCCTGGACTTTGACATTATTATGAAGTCAATATTTACTTCAGTGACCTTTACTTCAGTGATTTTTGTGTCTCACTGGAAACTGAGATACCTCCCAATTTCTGTTTAATTGTTTTTTTTTGTCAGAACTGGCTATATACATAATCATGATTTGAAGCACAGAAGTCTGATGATTGTATGTAATGGATGTCCTACTTACTAGGGTGCCCTGTTTCTGCTGTGACATTAAATTCATTCACCATTTTGACCCTATTTTTACTGTTGCAACAGGTAAATCATGTTAGTGAACGAGAAGTTTTAAATCAGCAAGCTTACATGTTGTTCTATGCTCGTGATAGAAAAAGTATACCTCCAGCTCCAAGGAAGCCTGTTAGTACTGCTAAGGAGGAGAATATGAAGACTGATCTCATTGGAAATATACATTCTTCAACTTCAAACAATGCATTGAAAGAATATCCAAATGGTCATGTCGAAAATAAGTTATGTGGCGAAACTTCTTTGACCGCTGAAACTCAGAAAAATTTGCCAAATGCTGGCCCATCAAGTGTTTCATGTGTGAAATATGATCTGGTTCAGCAAAAAAACAGTGACATATTAGCAGAAAGCTTAATGCACAAATCTGTGTCTGAACTTCCTTCCAAAGAACATACACAGAATAACTCATCAGTAGAGCTCTCTGTTGCTAACTCAGAACTTGAATGTTTGTCATCCGTAGATCACTCTGGAAAAGACAAAATCCCTGGTAATCAGAATTGTTTAGCTGCACCAGCTGCAGAGAGGCCTAATTTGTTCAATGAGGATGCCATTTTAAAAGAGGGTGTCAAAAAATCGCCTTTAGTGGTGCCAACCCTCAGTAATCCCCAGACTCTTAATGGTAAACAGGCTAGTGACCGAACATCACAGTTGCAGGAGGTATGTGATTTGAAATACTTTCAGTATCCTTTTTGTGCCAAACTGGTGTTATTTCAGTTTTCTTGAATACTTATATGTGAATTTGCTCTCAGAATAATTCCCCTGCTGAGGTTGATGCTGTTGCCGCTAAAGATTCATCCACAAAATTGTCAGAGAGCACTGGCCTTGTAACTACAGTAACTCAACCTAATTTTGTTCATATCCCCTTTTTTCCCATATCTTGGGGCCTTATTGTTTTGAATTTTGATGTATATACCTTACTTTTTTTTAGGTTGGAACTTCGACTAGTTCGGTTTATGCGGAAGCATGCACTTTATTTTGTGAGAATGCAGTAGTTTCTCAGGGACTGATTCTTAAAGGTTCATCAAATAGATCAAGTATCTCAAGTCTTAATCAAAAGCAAGTGAAAAAACCAAAAAAGAAGTTTCTAAAGTACCAGCTATTGGGCATGCGTATTCGCCCGCTCCTCTGTTTGATGACATACTTAGGCCCAGCCAAGAAGAATCACACAAAAAGTAAACGCCACATGTTGCGTTTGAAGTATCATAGTAGAGAAAAGTTGAATAAACATGCTATCTCATCAGATGTTGGGCCACCTATACCTGGAAAAGCTCATTTGCCCCCCTCTGTCACAAGTTATTCAGAAAGTAAAGCAACTATGGATGGTCCAATACCTGATGCCAATATTAAATCTAATGATGTATCTATGATGGAAAACTTTGCCGAACATGAGTTTAGGAAGAGAATTGATCAGAACTGTGCTGTGCTTGCAACAGCTACCCAAGCAGAAGATATATCCCGATGTTCAATGGTAAATGAATTTGAAGCTGGACAAGCTTATAGCAGCGTACAGGATGATGAGAGAGATCAAATGCATAATAATGTAATGAGGATGCTCACTCGAGGTCTAGAGGAGACAGTTGGTATGTTTCTATTAAATGTTTCCCTTCCAGATTTGTTTGGCACAATATGAAAAATTGAAAAGTTTGTGTTACAATTCTTTGCAGTTTTATTTTTCAATATAGGCTTGTGCAAGATTTGTGATATATGATTAAATATTATATACTATCAATTGAAAAGTTTGTGTTACAATTCTTTGCAGTTTTATTAATATGTACATTTAGCAGGTTTATGTATTTCATTCAAGTTGACCTAAAAATACTAGCATACTAGTTTGGTCACACATTTTATTTCAGGATCTCTGATTAGATGATATTCACTCGTAGGTAAATCTTTTTACTGTTCATGCTCTGGTAGTTTTTAATTGATTGGCGTAGATATGTATGCCTTAGCCTAGTCTGTACCAAATGCAGAATCCTGCTACATGCCAAATCCCTTGAGTTAAAACGAAGATATTCAAATTTTACCAAATGTAGTGATTTGGTGTCATCATCAATGTGTTGATCAGGTTATGTTGTCTGTAGTTGTACAACTAACATTAAATAGATACTAAATAGATACTGTGCCTTGAAAATGCTTTTTGGAATATCGCCCTTCATCTCACATGCTTAATGCCATCCTTATATAGCTAGCTACTTCAATTTTTTTGAAGATATAGGCTACTTTAATTTACTAGCTCAATTTTTCATCTTATGTTTGCATATTTGTATTTCTTTTTCTCCTTTTCTGTACAGAGTACTGGCACCTCTATGCTTAATATATAATATATTATGTTCTTTTTGCTCAGTTGCACGTTGGGATGATATAGAATTACCTTCATCTCAGCCCTTGGTGTCGAAGAATGACCAGATTGCCAGCATTGGATATGTTGGGGATGAATGGTGAGCTCAACTATATATATTGTTGTTCCTTTTCCTTGTTTACCAGGGAAGTAATTGAAGTAATTTGCAATGTTTTTGTTTGTGCTTTCCTGTGTCGGAAACAATTGAATGCTTGAATCATTTTTTGAAGGCCGTTTGAAAAAATTATGAAAATAGCAATGTATGTAGTTTTGGTAGGGTAGGCTCAATGTGACTATTTTGATGAATAACTGCATGTATATCTGTTAATTTGTATCTTGCCACCTCAAAATTTACAGGGATGAGGAATATGATAAGGGGAAAAGGAAGAAGTTAAGGGAGTTGAAGCAGAGCTTTGGTGGGCCAAATATTTTCCAAGAAATTGCTACTGAGAAATCCAAGTTAAAAAGGGCAAAAAGGAACCATTCTACGTCAGGGAACCCTCCATTTAGGATATGACAAAAATTCCCTTCTATCCTATGTGGGTTTCTTGTTGCAATTATCGATTTGTCAAACACTGAAAATGTGGTGAAGAGAGCACATACCTTATTCTTTTTTCCAGTACAAATTCTATTGGCTGCATCATATTGTCTTTGGAGCTGAGCTGCGGAGGATTAGGTTTTTTTATGTACCCCGTAGGGCATTTCTCATTTTAGAGTTCAGACAACTATTAGCTGCGTGCATGTTTGACAAGTAAAAAATGAAACCCATTGTATTTCTGCTGTAGTAGCTGCCTGTCGTAGCTCAAATTTTGTTCATGAATTTAATTTAAATTTTTTTACTATGCATAATGTGTATCTTAGACTGAAGTTTTTATTTGGCACATGGCTTGAGTTTGATTAGGTGCGAAAAAAACGTTAAATGTTGTGTGGTTTAATTTTAAGAAAATAAATTCAAGGTAATTTATTTTGTATAAATTCATAAGCTGTTGAGAAAAATTTTGATTGTATTTTTCTTAAATGACTTTTTGTGCCCTTTATTGAACTGGTTATAGTAGGATTTACTCCCTTCGTTCCATTATAAAATATTATGTTTGAACTTTGAAATATGTGTCTGTTTTGAATTATTGTTACTTAAGAATGTTATAAGACAACATAATTTTTTCTCTCTATAATTCCATGTTATTAAATTGTTCATCTAACTACCTAGAAATTAACATGTCAAATATTTTTCTTAGGAATGTGAATTATTTTAAATGACAGGTTAGGAGTAAAAATAAGAAAAACAAGACCGAGTCTTTTATAAAATAATTAGAACATTTCGTTGGGGGTTAGGGAGTTGAGTTTGAGTGAAAATCGTACTCATTCAGTTAATCGATTGTGGTTATTGTCACTACTACCCACATTAAATAGAAAAATTTAAAATTTTCTGACGTTGACTTTCAAACAACACATAGATTACTCTAATTTAACGTGAACTTCAATTCAACCGTCAACTGTTCCTTCCAACATTTTAATTTTTAAGGATGACTCTATTTTTACCAAGAGAAAATATTTTTTAACTTCAAAATTTTGATGTCAAATATTTTTTTGTGTATTTTTGAAATAGGCTTGTTATACGATCTTGTTTGGTTATATGGAATGCCACCATTTAAACTATGTAGATGTTAGTGCATAATATTCCATCATTTGGTAAACTTTGAAAAACTCTTATTCAACTTGTGTGATCACAAGGATTAGCAACTCAACCGTTTGCGTTAAAACTTTGTCCAACAAATAGATGGAAAGTTCCAACCCAAATGAATGTTCTTATATGTTGTGAGCTTATGTTCACTTGTTGATTTATTTCTTTCATATTGTTTATTTGTTGGTTGCTTGAATGACTTTTGATTACTATTCCGAATACAAGTCAATTTTTTTATATATTGTTCACTTTGAGTCGTATCCATAAGGTCTCGCAGTTTTATCTTTAATAAAAAGTGTTTTGGTTGGTAGAAGAGTGTAAGTGTTGTTTATAAACTACTCTTATTCTTGATTTTCAAGCGATGATATGTTATTTTAGTATTTACCTGAACAGTAGCCCCCTAATTGAGGCTAAGGAGGTAAAAGGGTTTGTCAGCCCTCGAGCGTGGCATAGGTTATACCCCTATTTAGGGCGCCAATGTTCCAACCTCAAGCTATATTTGTAAGGTATTGTCTGCTTAGGGTCATGTACGTAAGGTTTCACTGTTTTGTCCTTGGTAATGGAGGCTTGAGTAGGTAGAAGAGTGTGAGTATTGTTTATAAACTACCTTAACTAAGACTCAAACCCCTATCAATGTGACATTATTTTGGTGTACTAGAATAGTAGCCTCTCAGTCGAGGCTAAGGAGGATAAATGATCTGTTAGCACTCATGCGTGGTTTAGACCATCATTTCCTACAGACAATCCCATTGTTTAGATCTCAAGCAACATTTCCAAGGTATTGTCTACTTTGAGGTATTGTTTGTAATCTCTTATAGTTTTTCCTTGGTAAAATGCGTCTTAGTGGGTTGAGGAAAGTATGTGTTGTTTATAAAATATCCTTAGCCTCGATTCTCAGTCAATGTGATACATATTTTTGTGTACCGAAACAATGGTCTCCTATTCAAGGTTAAGAAGCTAAATGGTTTGTCAGCCTCATGTGTGGTTCAAAATCCTATTTTATTTCTAAGGTATTGTCTGCTTCGAGTTCTGTGCATATGGTCTCACAATATTGTCCTTATAATAGACGTTACACTACAGAAAAATAGGCTCACATTACTTGAGTGTAGATGCTCAAGATAATTTATAAACAACATCTACACTCTTCTACCAACTAAAGTATCTTTTACTAAGAATAAAATCTTGAAGCCTTATTATTCTACGAACAAGACCTAAAGCAGATAGTACCTCATAAATGTAGCTTTAAGATCATAACAATTATTAATTATTAATGTTTTTAATTATGATAGAGATTAAATGAAAGTTAATTAGTATGATTTACATCGTAGTTAATGGGTGTATTTATCTTAGAATATTCCATGTTTGTATTGTGTAGTTCAAATTTTTTTGTCATAATGTACTAATGAAATTCTTGGATACCTTGTGCTTGAATGAGATCAATAAAATCACCTTAATTTAGTTTTGCAAAAAAAAAAAAAAAACAGATATAATGAATTTTTGAAAATATTAAAAACAATGTTTTTACGTTTTTTAGAATTTTAAATAAATGTTAAATCTAATTTTATATTACATTTTTTAAAACTTCATTAATACTCTCTCAAATATTTATTTACATATATGTGAAATAAAGAGAGTATGTTGTTAGCACCTCTTATACAAATGCCATAAGTTTCATTAGAAATTATTGAACTATTATGTTGTAATTTGGAGTTTTAGGTTTGGAGTGTTTTAATTTGTATAAAATTTTATTTATTTGGGTCCCCTTTCAAGTGGTTGAACTTAAGAGTTTGAATATGAAATAAAAGTGATAAGATATAAAACTGG
>JBBPBQ010000002.1:1391654-1427403 GCA_037974755.1 Cicer yamashitae
GTAAATAACAAAAATTACCTTTATAAACAAATTGTATTTATTTTAAAATTTCAATATTTTCATAATTGTGAATAATAATTTATTAAATAATAAAAAATAAATAAAACTACATTTATGATAAAATCATAAATATATTTTGAATTAAATAATAATATTTTATTTTTAAGTTTAATATCAAATTCTATCATTTTTATATTTATGTTTTATTAGATTTAAATTTTATTATATTTATATTTTAACCGAACAAATTACTATTTTTATCGTATCATATTATTTTAACGTTACTCAATTTTAAGTAAAGAGATATGCTATAATAAGATATTAGATTAATTCATGTCATGTTTCGTTAAACATTAAATTAAAATATAATATAATAATTCATTTATATCTTGTGTATCTTATCAATCAAACTGGCGCTAAACAATTAGGAAACCATATCCCTTTTTATCAAAGCCAAATTTGAAAAAAATTAGCAACTTTTGTTCTAAAGCTAAAAAATAGTATATTAAGTGAATATTACAATAAAGCATAATTAAAGATAAACGACTATAAGAGCACACAATAATATTCTAGTTCGCAATTCTCATCTAAACATTTTTTTAATAGTGATGCCATTTTTTGTATGTGAACTCGTGAAATGGTCCCAGTGGTACAGAAACACTTATTTAACGTGGTTTGGAAAATAAGTATAGATGGTGGCATGGCATGATTAAGAAAATGGATATGATGCACAGAGTATGCTTAAAATTACTCGTGGGGATGCTATCATTATTCATAGTAATTTTGTCGTCGATTTCAATGTTATATATAATCGAAGCTGAAGGATTATTATTATCAATGCAAATCATTAGACCCTCACGCTGCTCTATTTTCATCGCTTCTATCAATAGTAAAAAGTTATTTATAAATTATTATTTTATTCAACAATATAAATATCAAAATAATGTATGCATATACAAATTACTTTTTTATTTGATGTATATTTATTGTTTTAATTTTTTTAGGAATAGATCTGAATTAGCTTTGTTGTATTCTCAAAAAATTTACGTTGAATTTAATTGGTATTCAGTATGCATTATCTATATAAATATTTTTTTTTGACATAATTTAATTATAGTTATTGAATCATTAAAATATTTAATATTATTAAAATTATCTTAAAAGTCAAGTCAAATTGAATTGATGTATTATATAGAGTATTAAAATTAAACCCAGTCACTTTTTTATATAATTTATTTTACACTAAAAAGTAACTCAATATATTTATGCTTATTATTGACCCAACAGAGAGGTTTATCAAAATGTGGCTTTTCGCGCATGTTTCACAAATAGGCCAACTTGGCATATGTGATAATGTGAAAACCAAATAATGCATGCATTTCTTGTAGGTGAAGATTTGTCGTTGTAAAATAAAGGGAATATTGAAGTCATAGAGAAAGGAAGGAGTTATATATGGTCTATGGACCACAAAAATGGTTAGAAAAAAAGAGTGAGAATACATTAGACAGGTAGATAGATGTCTATGACTTAACTTATAATAGATTTATTATAAGCGAAATCATTTCTTTTAAACACCAAAACTAATTACCGAAAAAACTCTTATAAATTTACTAGGTAGACCTCCTTATTCAATTATAAATATTTTTTTACTATACAAAATATAAATAAATTTTATTATTATTACTATTTTAATTTTTGTACTTTATATTAAATTTGTTAAATTTTTGTGTGACAGCTTAGACTTTCAGGCATTGTCTGATAGGTATGACAATAGGGCAGTTCAGCGGCGTGTTTTGACTCCACCATTTCCGCATCTGACTAGTCAAAGAAAATTTGTATTTGTCTTTTGTCGGATTTAAAATTTGGATCCCTATCTCTGTTCCTGACGGGATTCAGGTTTCCTCACCACGTACTTGCACCCGCTCATATATATAAAATAATAAATTTAAAAATCATATTTATTATAATTAATATAATAAAGTAATAATTTTTATACAATAATAAAATTTAAAAATATTAAAATCATATTTTCTATAGAAGAAAGATTAAAAAATATTAAATATAATGAATATGTACATGTATATAAAATTTAAAAATAATAATTAATATTTTATCAGTGGAGTGAAAGGTTCAGGGTATCAATATCCTAAATCCGTTTTCTATTCCTGAATTTTATTTTCGTGGAAATCTTACACCTTTGCCTATACTCAATTAAAGCAAGTTTTTCCAATCAAATCACACTGAATTTAGTTAAACACATGTAAATGCGGATTATGTTGTATTTTTATTGACAAATTTAAAAAAGTGTTAGATTAAATCTTTAACGGACTTATGAAAGATAATAACTCGGATGTTGCAAAACTTAACCGAAATACTAACCTATTTGCATTTATAGTAGAACATGCTATAATTGAAACACATAGATAAACTAAAGCAAAAAAAGGACATTAGGCAAAATAAAATTAAAATAACATGGAAGCAAAGAAAGAAACCCAACATGAATTATAGGCAATATATTGGTCCCTGTTGAATAACTTCACGTGATACGACAAATTGGCCGAAAAGGGCTCAAAACTCCAAAAGTGAAAATGGATGATTGTTTATAACTTTAGAATTCACAAATTAAGAATGGTCCACATGATAGATTATTGGTCACTGTTACTACCATTGTCCCTAGAGCATGACATTCACAATGGTCCCCATTATGTAATTAAGTGATTTATTTTGTGTATTTTCTATGGGAAAGATGGGAACTTTTTCCTATGTTTCTAAGTCAAAAAAATACATTTTATTCTACCGAGAAAAACCTAGCTAATCCATTGAAAATTACTAGTATCATCATCACCATATTTTAAAGATTTTTTAGACTTAGTGGGTTGGGAGACCATGATGATAATATAGCTAAGATATTGGTAGCAACCGTGAACTTTTCCTTGTACCAACAACATTAATTGCACATACAATTAAATGAATAAAGAGAAGAGTGGGAAATAGAAAACAGTGACAGTGACAGTGACACATACAATTAATAGTGGGAGCAGCTGGATTATCCATGTTGAAGTCACGGAGTTAAGGATATTATTAGCTCAACATGACCTTATTTTTAGGATGAACAAACAAAGATCCAAACTCTGAATTACTACTTATTTTGAGTTTAGGAGTACTTATTTGTCATGCTTTTATTTTTTAATAAATATTTAAAATTTAATAAATAGGCAACCAAGTGAGCACAAAATTGAATTAAGTTATTTTGTGTATGTTTAATTATATTTTTGAATGAGATGAAATTAATTTTACATGTTTGGTTGTTTTTTGTAAATTAATTTTACATCAACTTTTTATTCTAATTTAAAATTAAAATTTATTATTTTTTACCTAAAATTATTTTTTAACTTCAAATTTGTTATTTAACTCATTTAACATAATTATTCAAACATACATTAGTTTATCTCCAATTCACTACATAGTATCAGTTTCAAGGGAGCACTAAAACATCACAATGACCAAAGTTCACATATTTACTCTATCATCAAATTTGGGTTGCTCAGGGAAAATTAAAGTAATCTAAGTATTCCATGTAAGTATTACCTCTTTGTCTTTTTTATTCATTTATATTTGTATATTGAAAAATAATATTTATTTTAAAACAATTTTTTTAATTAATACATCACTACAGAGAAAATCCTCCTTTTATTTGGATAAAAAAAGGAAGAATTAATTATTGTATAAAAATTCAAAAAGATTTTTTCCAACTAGCTAAGGTGGTGATGATAAACACACTCACTCACTTGACTCAAACAAAGAAGCATTAAATTCACAACAACAAATCTTTAATACTATATTTACAATCACCAACCGTCATCCTCGACAATATTTGAATTCCATTTATGAACCTCAAACCCACTTCACTGCACCACTCAACAACATTCATCTCATCTTCACTTTTTCCTTAATACTATCTTATGTTTTTACTTTTCTATATGAAGCAACTACTGTTACATAAATACTAAATACGACATTGATTGATATTAATACGTCAACACTATAATAATATAAAGAAAGTTAATTAATTAAATGTAAATAATATATTGATGGTATAGAAATACATATTGCAACATTATAAAAATAGTTACACTTGATTTATGTTTAGTTTGACAATAGAAATGGAAAAATCACAATAAAACATTGCGATTTTATTAATCTAACCGTAAAAACTAAAAAAGCACTTACACACATTGCTTGCAATGCATGTACCTCCTTTGAATGCGGAAAAAGCAAAAGCCCCTCCTTAAAATTAAGTTTGTATTTCTATGACAAAAAAAGTCATTCCACCAAAGTTAAAAAAGTATCACAACTTTTCCACAATCTTGAGTCTACATAAAGACAATACTAATGTCCTTCTTTTTTGTTAGTTTTCCTGGATCCTCAAATCCAAACAAATCTTCCTCACATTCTCTTGTTGTTATAGTCCACACCACAACCACAAGTGAATTTTGTCAACTTGTTTTACCTTTAAGCTTGTTTCAGCTTCTTCTTTTTACTCTCCCTGCTATGTAATTTGTATCCTTCTATGTTAGATACACTTTGCAGTAAAAAAAATCATTTTTTTTTTCTTGTCTTAATCACTAATATCCTTGTGTATTGTTGTCAAAGTTCATGAACATTCTGAATGCACAAAAGGGTTTCTTTTCTGCATAATTTATAAGTATTAAATACCATTCTTTAATGGGTTTGGGGGTATTTGGATCTGTTCTTATTTTAACATTTTTTTTCAAGCATTTAGCTTCTCAGCAACCAAACACCGATGAGTACTTTGTGTCTGAGTTTTTGAAGAAAATGGGTTTAACATCATCCTCCAAAGTTTACAACTTTTCTTCTTCTGATTCTGTTTGTTCATGGAAAGGGGTTTTCTGTGATGCCAACAAAGAACATGTTTTAGAGTTGAAGTTTTCTGGTATTGGTCTCACTGGTCCTATTCCTGATACCACTTTAGGCAAACTTAGCAAGCTTCAAGCTTTGGATCTTAGCTTCAACAAAATCACTGCTTTACCTTCAGATTTTTGGAGTTTGACCTCTCTCAAGAGCCTTAATCTTTCCTCCAATAAGATTTCAGGTTCATTGACTAACAACATTGGTAACTTTGGTTTACTTGAAAATTTTGACTTGTCAAACAATAGTTTCTCTGATGAAATTCCTGAAGCTTTGAGCTCACTCATGAGTTTAAGAGTTCTTAAACTTGACCACAACATGTTTGTTGGAAGGTTACCTTCTGGTATTCTAAAGTGTCAGTCTTTAGTTTCAATTGATGTTTCATCAAATCAGTTGAATGGAACACTTCCAAATGGTTTTGGTTCTGCTTTTCCTAAGCTTAGGAATTTGAACCTTGCCGAGAATAATATCTATGGTGGTATCTCAGATTTTTCAGGGTTAAATTCCATTGTGAGTCTCAACATATCTGGTAATTCATTTCAAGGTTCTATCATGAGTGTCTTTGTGTTAAAGTTGGAGGTTTTGGACCTTAGCAGAAACCAATTTCAAGGTCACATTTCTCAGGTAGAGTACAATTCTAATTACAATTGGTCTCATTTAGTTTATCTTGATTTGTCCGAGAATCAGCTTAGTGGTGAAATTTTCACAAACTTGAACAATTCTATGAATTTGAAGCACCTTAATCTTGCATACAATAGATTTACTAGACAGAAATTCCCACAGATTGAAATGCTCTCAGGATTGGAATATCTGAACCTGTCTAAAACTAGTCTTGTTGGTCACATTCCTGATGAAATTTCACAACTGAGTAGTTTGAAGTCATTTGATGTTTCGATGAATCATCTTGATGGGAAAATTCCATTACTGAGGAATAAGCATTTCCAAGTTATTGATCTTTCACACAACAATTTGAGTGGACCAGTACCTTCATCTGTCTTAGAGAATCTCTCAAGGATGAAGAAATACAACTTCTCGTATAATAACTTAACCCTTTGTGCTTCAGAAATCAAACCAGATATCATGCAAACATCTTTCTTTGGATCAGTTAACAGTTGTCCGATTGCCGCGAATCCGATTCTCTTCAAAAGAAGAGACAATGACCACAAGGGAATGAAACTAGCTCTAGTATTAACCGTCTCAATGATATTCGCGCTTCTTGGCCTTTTGTTTCTAGCATTTGGTTGCAGAAGGAAACATAAAATGTGGGAAGTGAAACAAAGTTCATACAGAGAAGAACAGAATATCTCAGGTCCATTTTCATTCCAAACTGATTCAACAACTTGGGTGGCTGATGTAAAACAAGCAACATCGGTTCAGGTAGTAATCTTTGAGAAACCATTGTTGAATATTACATTTGCAGACCTGTTATCAGCAACTTCAAATTTTGATAGAGGTACCCTTTTGGCTGAAGGAAAATTTGGACCTGTTTATAGAGGTTTTCTACCTGGTGGTATTCATGTAGCAGTTAAAGTTTTGGTTGTTGGCTCTACATTGACAGATGAAGAAGCTGCAAGAGAGCTTGAGTTTCTTGGTAGAATCAAGCACCCTAATCTAGTTCCTTTAACTGGTTATTGTGTAGCCGGTGATCAAAGAATTGCTATATATGATTACATGGAGAATGGTAACTTGCAAAATCTTCTTTACGATTTGCCACTTGGTATGCAAAGCACAGATGATTGGAGCACTGATACATGGGAAGAAACTGACAACAATGATGGAATTCAAAATGTTGGGTCTGAAGGATTACTCACAACATGGAGATTTCGCCACAAGATCGCTCTTGGAACTGCAAGAGCGTTAGCATTTCTGCATCATGGATGCTCACCTCCAATAATTCATAGAGCTGTCAAAGCTAGCAGTGTTTATTTGGACTATGATTTGGAGCCAAGGTTGTCTGATTTTGGACTTGCCAAGATTTTTGGAAACGGTTTGGACGAAGAGATTGCGTGCGGTTCGCCCGGTTATGTTCCGCCAGAGTTTACTCATCCGGAATTTGAGTCTCCAACGCCGAAATCTGACGTGTACTGTTTTGGAGTTGTGCTCTTTGAGCTACTAACTGGAAAGAAACCGGTTGGAGATGACTACACTGATGATAAAGAAGCGGCAAGTTTGGTAAGTTGGGTTAGAGGACTTGTAAGGAAGAATCAAACTTTGAGAGCTATTGATCCGAAAATTCGCGATACGGGATCGGATCAACAAATGGAGGAAGCTCTTAAGGTTGGATATCTATGCACAGCTGATCTACCTTTTAAGAGACCAACCATGCAGCAGATAGTTGGACTTCTAAAGGATATTGAACCTACAACTAGTTAGCATTTAGCAACAGATCATGGAAAAGAATGATATTCCTTTTATTTAACTTTTTTTTTTTGTTTTTGTTTTCTTCTTGTGTACTTGAGATTGAGAGCTTCTAATGCAACCAAGGAGAAAATGTGGAGAAGTTAAGTTCTTGAGTACTGTTTTTAATGTTAATCTTTTTTTTCTAGCTTTGATGAATATACACCAGAACTTCGTCTTTGATCATGACATGTTACTGCAGCTTGTAGTAGTGCTCTTGTATTCACTTTACTTTTACTTATTTATATACTTTGCATCTCAATGTAATCAAATATGTTTTGTTTGGTTTTGTAAATTGCAATTGCAAAAGTACGTTTGTTTCAGAAGAACTATATAGTTACTTTAGGTCCCAAATGTACCCAAATATGTAATGGTTGGTTTGCAAATTCCAATCTCAAAAGTACATTAATATTTCAAAAGAACTCTGTAGTTACTTTACATTTAAATGTACCCAAATATTCTGACATTCAGATATGTTTGGTTTGCCATGGAGAATGTTCCAAATCACTTTATGTGATTTGAGAATATTCCAAACATACTGTTATACTGACCATTAGTATTGATTTAGGATCATAATATAATACCAATTGAGATCTATACGATTTTTTCCCAATTGTTAGAAGCGTGAAAGAAACATGAGGTTCTTGGATATATTGATGGCGCTTTGTTTGGCTTTGATTGTCACAGCTCACCACATATTCATCTTCCACATTTTTTTAGCTAACATAAGAAATTCTTCATCACAATATTTATTTACAAGCTTCTAACACTACAATATATTTAGCTTCAGCTGATGGCAATACAACACACTTTTGATAGTCAAAACACAAAGCTCCTATAAAAGTAATTAGATATCCTAATGCATACTTTCTTGAATCCACATCTCTTGTCATACTTGCATCTGCATATTCAAGAAGCATTAGACACTACAATATTCAATTTCACAACATTAAAATATTCAAGAAGCATTAGAGACTACAATATTCAAGAAGCATTAGACACTACAATATTCAATTTCACTGCATATTTGATTATGTCATATATTTTCTCCTCATTCTTAGGACAGTCTGACCTTCTCAGTTTGAAACAATAGCAAATCTTGCTTGGAGCGGAGGGAGGTCATGGCACCCCCAATTATTATTTATATATAATATCAATCTCATCGGTGGCTAGTTTTGCATCTCAATTTTTTTTTTCTTGAGCAAGAATAACAAAGGTGTTGTGCCATTATTTAGTTCTTTCATTACTTAATTTTTTTTTTTGTTATATGCTTAAATGTTTTTGGCCCCTCGTGAATTTATTGCAAGGTCCGCTTTGAAATGTCTAAGTAATGGGACATGTACATGTTTGACATTGTTCGTCTTTAATTTTTCAATAAATTTCTCGATATAATTTTTCTACAATGATATCTAGTGTTCTTCATTTCAAGATTCTCTTTTACCGGACTGATATCTTTCATGACAAGATACTTGTTTAATGTTTTTTTCTTGAGATATGCTATCTTTGTCTTATCTCTTCCAATAATTCACATGGCATCAACATACAAAAGAAGTATCATAGACTCACAATTATAGTATTTCTTCATAAACACATAATGGTATGCAGAGGTCTTTTCAAAGTTTTGTTAGGTCGTAAAGAAATCAAACTTCTTGTATCATTTTTTTGGAATTTAATTCGGACTATAGAAATTTTTCTTCATGCGTTACACTAAGTGTTCTTTAGCCGCTTCTTCAGAATCTCCTAGATGTTTCATGTAAATTTCTTCCTCCAAATCTCCTTGTAAGAATGTTGTTTTAACATCAACTTGTTCTACCTCCAATTTTGGTACAAATCGAGACTTTATTGAAATGCTAACAAATTTTACGGATACACTCTATGTGTTATTATAAATTTTTCTCCAAAAAATGAGTTATAAAATCAATTTATAAATCTGAATTTTTATTATTTTGTTTTCTTAAGTTCTGTGTCGCTTAAAAATTTATACTTAATTCATTCCTTGTTAAAATATTTTAAAATTCTATGAGAGAGATATTTATCATATTTTAAAAAATTCATACAAAAAATTATTCCAAAAATTAAATTCTGCACAACAGTTGCCTTAAAATAAAGACTAAAACAGACATAAAATATATTCGGATAAAAGTTGAATAAATTATTTTTACAAAAATTAAAAAATAAATTTTAAATTTTTATAAAAAAAAACAATATATAAACACTTTTAAAAATTAATACAACAAAGTAACACATTGATTTTCTTTTGACAAAGTGAGACAATGATTGAATATGTATGTAATAAGTATTTTTCACACAATGTGTACAAACTAAATTCTTAAAGTAATTAGACGTATGTAAATTTCATTCAAGAATTACGTAAGTGTTGAAAATATTATTTTAAATAGTGTTAGAAATGTTAGAAAATATCTAGCTAGTACTACTAGTTCAAAAAAAAAAAAAAAGAAGCGTAGAAACGAATGTTAATCGGAGGGCCAGGATTGGATCTAAGAATATTAGGTTTAGAATATAAAGAGAGGGACCACTACACCGCAAAGTCTCCTAATTCTTCTTCAACTCTGTGTTCTTCTTCTTCTCCTCACACATTCCACACGCAGAGAGAGAGAGAGAGAAAAAAAAATCATCAATCAATCATGTCGGACGAAGAGCATCACTTCGATTCTCAAGCAGATGCCGGTGCTTCCAAAACCTACCCTCAGCAGGCCGGTACCATTCGCAAAAACGGTTACATCGTCATCAAATCCAGGCCTTGCAAGGTTTTTTTATATTTTCCCCCTTTTTCTATTTTGTTTACTATTTTTTAGGTCGTAATTAACATCTAGATTTGTATTTTTTATTTTCTTATAAGATCCTTCGTTTGTTGTTTTGGATTCTCTGATTGTGACTTTCGCTGTTATTGTTTCACGCATGGATAATGAACTTGCAATTTCTCTCACAAAAATCAACGTAGTTGCTATTGTTTGATTAGGATCTCTTTAAGTTTTCTCTTTTCTGATACTAGTTAACATGCTTCTGTTTATGTGGTGTTGATTTCGGTTGATTGGTAACTGGTAACGTTTAAACACAAAAAAGATTGAACTTGAAATGGATTGTTTTGATTTGATTTGATTGTATGAAGTAAAGAGATAGACATCTGATGTTTTACATGTAATATTGGTTGTAATAACTGGATTATCAATTATGCATAATAGAGATTAAAGATCTATTTGGTTTAAATATGTTTTTTGTTTGGTTCGATGAGGGAATGAGAGAGATAGATGAAAGTGCTAAGTGTCAATTCCTTGACAATACGGACAATGGAATTTTAGTTTTGTTGTAGTATTTATTTGTTATTATGATTATACATATTCAATTGTGTTAACTTTCTTTTTGGGGTGACATGTTTGTTTCTTGATTCTTGGCAGGTTGTTGAAGTTTCTACTTCAAAAACAGGAAAGCATGGACATGCTAAGTGTCACTTTGTTGCAATTGATATTTTCAATGGGAAAAAGCTTGAAGATATCGTTCCTTCATCCCACAATTGTGATGTAATGCGGCTTTCCATTCAATTTTGTATGTAATATATGCTTGCGAAGCATTTCTCCATAATCATTGCTCTTTTTTGCAGGTTCCACATGTGAATCGTACTGACTATCAGCTGATTGATATCTCTGAAGATGGTTTTGTAAGTTTTCTTTTACTAATGACGGGTGTCATGGAAGGAAATTAAATTTAGGCTTTTGAAATGGATAATATAAAAGGAGAAATTATGATAGATAAGTAAATTGTAGGAGGGCACTTCTTTATTTATATCGGCTGAGTGCCGAGGATACTACCATGTCCTGAAAGTGAAAAATAAAATTATGTCTTATGGACGGTTGCTTAAGGAGATAACAATAGTCTTCTGGCAATGTTTTCTTTTACATATAGGAATAAAGGAATGACTATAACATTTTCCTTTTATGACTTTTACAAACAACTCTAAATTCAATTCAAGATAAGTGTTTTTTGGTACACATAAGTCAATATAAGATGACATAGTTTGCATTCCCAATATTATATTTTTCTCAAGTTGAATAAATGTTACTTTGTTGATTTGGAAAAGAAAAATAATGAAGAATTATTACTCGAACTGCTGATGTGAAGACAAACACATCCGCAGCAAGAAATACAGACAGATAGATTATTCAGATATTTTTCGAGGCATTTCTTAACCTATTAGTGTTTCTCTTAGGTGAGTCTGTTGACTGATAATGGAAGTACCAAGGATGATCTGAAGCTTCCCACAGATGAGGCACTGCTTGCTCAGGTATTGGGTTTTATAATTTTATTTATGAATTTATGCTCTTATGCTGCATGTATATTTTGTGCCCCTTTAATTGATTTCTTGTATACTTTCATTTAGATCAAAGAAGGGTTTGCTGATGGAAAAGATCTTGTTGTTTCTGTCATGTCCGCAATGGGAGAAGAACAGATATGTTCCTTGAAGGACATTGGTCCTAAATGATGCTCTGGTTGTGGCTATGGGCGATGGCACGTATTTTCTTCTTATGTTTCTTCTTATGTTGCTAACAGGTAGTATTTTTTCTTATGCATGTATGCAAAATAAACTTGAAAAAATGGAAACTGCCTTGAGCTTGAACCTCATAAAGCTTGTGATGGGGAAACTGGCACCATATAGCTTTCGTCCTTTTAATTATTGAACCCTGCGGTTTTGGCTGGATGAATTTATCATAAATGTTCCTTTTAACTTTATGTTTTTATTGAGATTGATATTGAACCCTACTCTCCTCTTAGAGCATTTGTCCGATAATTGACTGTGATGTGTGTTGGATCCTATGCATCAATACTCTATACATCTCCCTTGACACTCTTATCTATCTCTCAAAAATTCTTTTCTCCCCTAGTAGTGATGTGAACTAAGAGCTTTTATAGTTTTATCTGTTGTACAGCGGATCAGTTGTGTCTAAAGAGATGTTAAGGTATATAACTTAATTGAAGAATCAATTTTTTATTCAACAAAAAAAGTTTATCAAATTAATGTTATAATATACACTTAACTTAAAATCAATAAATTATTTTTGATTGAATATGTATATTGGAAAGCTATTTACATTCTCTAAACTTGTTTATTGTAATAATACAGTAAAATATAACTTATAATATACACTTAACTTAAAATCAATAAATTATTTTTGATTGAATATGTATATTGGAAAGCTATTTACATTCTCTAAACTTGTTTATTGTAATAATACAGTAAAATATAACTTAGAAATGGATGGGAATCAAAGAGGGGACATGAGTGGTGGACGATTATGCAGAGATGACATGATTATAGTATAAGATACTTTTATGGAATTATGGCTATTTATTAGGAAGAGTGTTTTTTCTTCCACTTCCAATGTTTTTGAATATATAAAAATATATGTTAAGAATTTTCAATTTGGACAAAATTTGGAGTTTTTGAGAAGATTTATTATGAAATTATTGTTATAGATTCTTCCTCACATTTATAAATACTTAAGCCATGACACAGATTTGATAAGTTTTTGGAGTTAACATATTATTTGTGATAATATGCGGAAGTTTAGGAATGACTCAATTGCATCATAGTAGGTTAACTGTCTTTTTTTTTTTACTAAACCGGAAATCTAAACCATGGTGAATTTGAACATTAGTATATTTATAATTAACATATTGTAATACTACTACCTACACCTATACTATCTATAAATAATACTTTATTTTCTATGTTACTTCTTTGTAAAAAAAATTATTTCAAAATAATTGATGTTTTAAATTTTTAATACACTTTTTTCAGCTGTATCGTTTAATTAATATTAATTGTATTATTTCTAATGCTATATCTTTTATTATGTATTTATGATATTGATAATGTATAAATACATAATAAAGATGATTTAGTAAAAATAGTATTTTTTTGTTTTCATTTATATATTTTTCTTAATATGTGTAAATTGATTAAATGATTCAATTATTTTGAGACGAATGAAGTAATAAAAGATAAATAAATCATCACAAAGTATGTGTGCATAAACAATCTCAACTATGTCGCCACCAATAACAACTGACCTATTTTATTACCTGGTAACATTACCTCATAAGTAGATTGTAAAAGGAAATGAATTCTCTGATGTTAAAAAAACATGATGAAGGAAATGAACTCTCTGATGTTAAAAAAACATGATGGAGTAATGTGTTGATCTCAACCATTCAATTAATGTTTTGAATAAGAGAGAAAATATAATTGAAAAAATGATTGATTTAGATAAGCACATTACTCCCTCATGTTTTCTTTTTCAACACGAGAGAATCAATTCTGATGTCAACAAGTATCTAAGGACACAAGAAAAAAATAATTGTGTACTACTTATATCTATCAGAGTAGATATTCACTATGTGGTTATTTGGCAAGTATTTCGATATTTGTACATATTTGTAGATATCAATGATTATTACAGATATTTTTTTTCATTTTAAAAAAGCATTTATGTTAGAAATTTTTGAATTATATTGGATTTTTTCTTCTTCTGCTTTTGGCAACAAAACTATTGATCACTGTATTAATAAACTAAATACATCATATCATTCATCAAACGTATAAACTTCTCGATTTATGAGTTCCCACCTTAAACAAGGTTCGTTGGGAGCATAGAATTCTTTGGTGTGGGGATTTTAGGGAAGTAATGTATCTAATAAGTAGAATATTTTAGTTATTAACTAGTTTATTTATTTATTAACGAATGAGTACAAATATTTACAGGCACATAGATTTTTATTTTTTATAACAGGGTATGTATGTATGTGATTAGTTTACTGTATCTATTAATTAAACGAGTAGTTGAAATATTACTTTATTGTAGTGCATATATCAATTAAAACTATTTGTCTCATGTCTTCATAAATTTTATAAGCGAAACTTGCACGTATAGGTATTTTAATCATATCTATTCATACCAATGAACTACATAAAACATTGTGAACAAAATTGAGGACACTAAAACTATGCCAAAATTCGACTGCCTTCTAACACAGTTTGGGAAGGTCTCAGGTCATCTGTTCTATTGGTTCATTATGGACTTCTACCTATTGGATTGAATTGTGTTTTATTTCTTAAATGGGCATTCGTAAATTGTACCAAATTAAGATATTTTGCAATTTTTTTCCACAAAATTTGTTCTTTTTTAACATTTCTTGTAGATCATTTGAAAGAATAATTATCTATTTAAAGATCATCGTATCATATACCATTTAATATGATATATCACTATTTTTTTAGTTAAAAATTTAATTATATCTAAAGGTTAAATTTTAGAATAGGACGGTCAATTTTACAAATTAGTGAAAATAAAAAATCAAAACTGCAATTAAATTAAAATATTTTTATATATTAAATGTCTTTCAATATGCAATAGTATTACATCTTAAATCTACAATATAAGATAATAGACATTCTATCAAAAATATATATAACATCATATACAAGATTTATCCTCAACTTCGTTTACACCAAATTAAGGGAACCTTATCGACTTTTGGTGTTGGTTCTAATAATCCTGGGATCTACTATATTACATCCACTCAAAATGTTTTATATTGTATTTCAATCCCCAAGTCCAACTTGAGTCAATTTTAGGTGTACTATTCTTTTGTTGAGTTACATTTATGCATTGAGGTTAATTTGGTGGTTGTGATGGAGGAATTAAGCAACGGAAAAATCGCGAATCTGATTTTCATCTACATGAAAACTAGCAATATTGACATTATTACTTACTAATATTGATTGCTGAAAAAAAATTATATATAATCTTTTTACAAAAAGTATTGTATCATTAACCCTTCAAAATAAGAAAGTGATAAATTATTAAATAATTATCAATATATTGAATTTGGAAAAGTATTTCTACAGAAAACATTGACTAAAAACAGTAAATTTATTTGATTAATATATTTTAGTCGTACTACATATTAATTTTGATAAAAAAAAATCGTTTCACTTAAATTATAACTTAGTCAATTAATATATTTAATCTATATATTATGAATCAAATACATTAATCAAATTATAATCTACTTGTGTATCTAATAAAAAAATACTTAATAGACAAACGATCTATATTAATAATATTGTAAATTATAAAATCAATAATAAATTTCTAAAATATAAAATTCAATATCAGATTAAATTTTAATATACAACGAGTTCCTAAAATTAATAAATCAACAATTTCAAACAGATTGAGTTTTTAAAATCACTAAATCACAAAAAACTAAGATCAAGATTTAATATTCTAAATTTTAGTAGTGGATGGAGGCATCTAATAGCATTCATAGTGGGAGATAGATAGTTTCAATTTACATCGAAAAAATTTATTCTTAACGTAAAATATAAATATAAAATTTTAAGATGATTAGTATACAAAATTATCAATATCAATAAATTTTTTTAAAATTTAAGATATACTATAAAAAAAAACATTTGGAACCGTCCCCTAATTATCCCTGTGTCAATGTTCTACGGACCCTGACAAAAAGAAGCTGAGGAGGTGGTATAAAAAAATAGTCCATAACTTAAAAATTAAAAAATAACCTTTGAGACCAAAAAAGGAAAAGAATGGCAGAGAGATTGTCCACGTCGGATGTTGAAAAAGTAAAAGGGAAACTAAATAAAAACACACAGTTTCGCGAGTCAAAAAAGCAGTAACATTTATCAACAAAAAAAAGCAGTAACATTAGAAGACTAACTAACGGCGTAAACGGAAATGCGAACTAGTAACGAGGAAACGAACGGTGACTGTTACCTGGTACGAGAACTAACATATCAGAAGAGAAGGAACGAGAAACACCTGAGTAGTGTGATGTGAGTGAGTAGTGACTCCAGTCAACGATAGTCAAACATACATACATACACAATCACACATAAACCGTTGCGTTTCGTGAAACACGAAATTCGTTTCGATTTTCTAAAGATAATAAATAAAATTCGTCTTCAAACTTTGCTTTCTGCTTCTACTTCGCCATGACTGAGCATCGCGGCTCCGAAGCTCTACCAGTGGGGCCTACTGAGCTTCTTCCGAAAGAAAACGATTCCAAAAGTTACGATAGAAACAAAAAAGAAGAAGAAGAAGAAGAAAAAGCTGAAGAGATAAAGGAACGAGTCGGTGAATCACCGCCTGCAACCGAGTCGCAGCAAGGCAATTCTAATGAACCTAATTCAGAAACCCTAATTGATTTTCCCTCTTCAGTTTTGCAGAATCAAAGTTTCGGTACGACTCCATTTCAATGACTGTTGGTTACTCTGTTTGTGTGTGTGTGTATTTTTTTCATCGAATTAAATATTTGTTATTATTTTTTTTTATAAAAAATTAATGAATTGTTTGGTTGCTGTCATAGATTTGAAGGTGAGCCCTAACATGCTGAATTCAGATGACAAAGTTGAAAATAAGGTTAGAGAGAATTTATCGTAGGAAATTTGATTATTATATTAATACTATTAGAATATTTTACTGAAAGTGTTTTTCAAATCTCGTTTTCTTGCGATCGTTCACGGTTTTGTGGTTTTTTTATTTATTTTGTGGCGTTGATTCTTTTTTTCTTTCTGTTTTGCTTGATCATTTGTGGGAGTCGGTGATTTAGGTTTAGTCCATGGTTAGAATTGGGGAACTCGACCTTGGGAACTTTTATTAGGGGTTTTGAATGTGAGTAACTTTTATGTGTGTAGTGTCGACTGAAAAATTTGGAACGCATTAATTACTCTCCTTTATGTTCTGGATCTGAGAACAACGCATATATAAATATTAATTTATGCTTTATTGATTATACTATATTATACTAACATTGAAATCTGGATTTAACATGATTGCTAAATGATGCTCTCACAATAAATAATTTTAGCTAGGGTGTAGGACTTATGGAATGTTATGACGGCGTTTGATGCATGTAGCCGACCCTACTTAGTGGGATAAGGCTTGGTTGATGTTATTAGGACTTATGGAACTTGTTCTCCTTAAAGCCTTTAGAAGCTTCTTCTTCATCATGAACTTGTGCTACTCTCAGTATACAGATTGACTGATCCCATAAAAAGGAGGAATGCAATTACTTAATTCTTAATAGAAAATGAGATGCAACGTCCAAGCTCTAATGCTACAAAGTGATCTAAAATCCCATAAAAGTTGATTTACTTGCTGCATCTAATGATAGACTAGTTCCAAAATTTAGACTTGAAGTTTTCTGTAACTCCTGTATGATGTTTGTGAAGATTCTTAAGATTATTTTTTCCCAGTTGTTTACACTGCCCAATTCTGAATTTTAACACTGGTATTTGATATACTTATGAACTGTCTAGCCAATAGTGCACTTAGTGGTGTTGAGCTTTCATCTAACAAACAAGGCTTCATAGTAATATATGATTGGTTTTCTTGAAAGAAATATTCCTGACACAACGCAATATTTTTTCATTTAAATTAAGCATCAGAAAGTTGCATGTTGTGTGCGTCCCAATGTATTTGATTTCTTAAGCACTAAAATAGGACATTTCATGTTCAGGAAACAGTTGGGCCTCCTGAGAAGGAAATAACGGCAACAGAAGCAGCCCAGGCACCTCCAACTCAAACTGAAAATCAGCTTCAAGTGATTGTGTGTGCAACTCCATTATCTGAACTGTCGCCAAATTCTGTTACAAAATCTTTATCATCTACTCCTAGTCCAACAATACAAATACATAAAATGTCTACTCCGAACGTTAGTAATTTGCCTGTGCCAGAAGTAGGCAAAAAAAATCCTTCTGGTGGTAAAGCCTTATCTTCTGTTTCTGTTGCAAGGACACCAGCATCTGATGGATACAACTGGCGGAAATATGGTCAGAAGCAAGTGAAGAGTCCTACTACAGGTTCTAGAAGCTATTACAGGTGTACTCAATCAAGCTGCTGTGCGAAGAAAATTGAATGCTGTGATCACTCAGGTCATGTGATAGAGACTGTTTATAAAAGTGAACACAGTCATGATCCCCCGCGGAAGACTAATTCCATTAGGGAAAATAAATTTGTGTCTTCCAATGAACCTACTACAGAGAACAGTGCTTTAGTGAAGCCTATCAAAGTTCTGAAGGATTCTGATCCATCCATATCTTCAAAAGCTCAAGAAGAAGCACCTTGCAGTTCTGACAAGAAAATGCAAAACTCATCTAATATCAATGGTAATGGTAAAGTTAGTTTGAATGAGGAACATCTACACGAGCCAGAACCAAAACGAAGGCAAGTCCGCTTATGAAATCATATTATTTGTAGATAGAGCTAAGACAATAAGCCTTTTCTTCTAATTGTGGCAGGATATAATAATTTATGTTCTCTCCTTTAATTTGATAACCAGAAAGGAGAAAGGCGACATAATTCACTCAGATTCTCATGTAAAACCTGAAAAGAAACCCAAGTTTGTCGTACATGCAGCAGGGGATGTGGGGATATCAGGTGATGGATACCGATGGCGCAAGTATGGACAGAAAATGGTGAAGGGGAACCCACATCCTAGGTAAATGCCTTTACCAACAAGCCAAGTATTCGTAATTTCTGTTTTATTTTATTTTCTTTTGTTTAATTTGTTCTCAATATGAATCTTTGTTGTGTTGATGATCAGTATCTCTAGTTGAAGATTGTGAAAGTTAAGTTGTATTTGGGTTTAAACTGTGTTGAATTTTTTTGAATAATAAACCAAACAATTAAAAAGTCCAATAAAATTTTGCAAGCTGCATTTATTTCTTGTGTGCAGTTTGAAGATTGACAACGAGGCCAAGATCTTATTTCATGCTGGGGCCCTTTTTGTCCCCTACTTTGGCTAGCTTTTAAAATATTGCCCATAAGTTTATACGAGTGGAGATCCACTTACTCTTGAAATAACTCTTGTCATGTTTACTCCTTTTAATAATTCTTTATAGACACTTATGCACCCCAAATTCTAGATACAATGGACATATGTAATGTTATTTTATACTTGACATCAATTTTTACTTTAAAAATACATTGTGCCTTAAATTTAAGTTATTTGATGAAGTATCACACATCTTTTGATTTATGAAAATTTGTAGACTACATAAATGAAACTTGCAACTTTTTATTTTTTGAAGGAACCTGTATTTTGTCCATGTTTGTATTAGCTTATTTTATTCTTAGAATGTCTATAATAAAAATGTTGCAAAGAGACCTTTCAGCTAAAAAGCTGATTTTTTTTTAAAGTTAAGCTAAAACAAATATGGACCGAGTGTCAAATTAATAAATGAAGTTTTAGTAAAATTACTATAGGTTAGTTGGTAAATGTTGTGTTAAACTGAGTGGCGGAGCACAGATGATTTCTTTGAGAGGGCCAAATTGTTAAGGAATATACATCTAAATGTATTGCACCAATAATTTGTAATTTTTATCGTGGCATATTAGTGGTCAATCCCTTTGTTTTTTCGCTTAAAAGGAGCCGATTCCAAGCCTGGCTCCTCCTTGCAAAACCAGCTTAGCCACTAGACCACCGTAAACTTCTATGATAGATATGGAAAACATAAAATATGTAAGATACCACCAATAATGCTACAATGTAATTGTATATATTAAGAATTAAAAAACTCAGGGAAGCCATGGCTCCCACCTATCCCTTAAAAGATCTGCCCCTGACTGAGACGTGTATGTTTTCATTTCTTGTTCTACAAAATTCGGCATCCATCATGGCAGCATCATATATCCATGAGAACAAAACTGGATCTTCAAGATAATGTATCCAAACAAAAATAAGTGGCCAAACTGATTTTTGTGTTTTTTCTTTCTGTCTTAATGAATTATATTAAAGCCCACTTTTTTCCTTTTGGGGCTGCTGGTTTTTCCTATTTTGTTTGCTTTAGTTTTCCATTGAAACTGAAATAACTCCCTTTTCTTCTGATCTACTGCTTGAATTCAGAAACTACTATAGATGCACTTCTGCTGGATGTCCTGTCCGAAAGCACATTGAGACTGCCGTAGACAACTCAGATGCTGTAATCATAACTTACAAGGGTGTACATGATCATGACACTCCCGTGCCCAAGAAACGACATGGCCCGCCAAGCGCTCCTCTTGTGGCTGCTGCAGCACCTGCCTCCATGAGTAATTTGCCGCTGACGAAGCCGGGTTCGCCTCAAAACCAGAAAATTTCTACTCAATGGTCAGTGGACACTGAAGGAGAACTAACTGGGGAAGCCATGGACCTCGGGGGTGAGAAAGCAATAGAGTCAGCTCGAACTCTTCTGAGCATAGGTTTCGAAATTAAGCCTTGCTGAATTCATCTTTCAGAAACCAACCATGCAGTTGTAACTATATAAATTAATTAATTAGCCGGTCTCTTGTAATTTCGAAGCTTCCCTGTGTTTATCCTTTATTTTTGTTTTTTGTTTTTCTTCTCATTAGGCTTTAGTGAAACAGTTTGTGTGTATTTGCTTGTACACCCGTTCGGCTTGTCTGAAACAGTTTGCTAGTAGTGGAACGAATATAGAATTGATTGGCATCATTTATTTTCATGGTCATGAGGATAAGAGTATTATGGCAGTGTTATCATTTCCACTCATGATTCGATATAATGATGATGGCTATGACTGCCCAAGCATGTGTTGAACAGAATCGTTGAGATGGGAATGGACTAGGAAGTATGGCGTGCGAAGGTATAATAAATTCCAATCACAAACCACCTTATTACTTTATTATTATTATAATTATTATTATTATTTGGAGAGATTAATTTTTTGTGTATTCATGAATTCTCTTTATCTCTCTCCCCTGTTTATTTTCCTTATTTCTCATACCAAAGTAGGTCATATTATTCTATTTTGCCAAACTCTTCCTAACACTGATAGTAATAGGAGATTAATGATTTGACGAATATTGGCGATTGGTGGTTGGTTTGGGCAGTCGACAAAACTTGGGTGTTTCTTATGCTTACATGTGTATCAGAACTTATATTGGAATTATCATTATTGATTGTTTTATCTATGGCGTTACTCCTCATTTATTTAGAATGTTAACAACACATTTTTTCTCTTCTGAATTTTCAACAACACATTCCACGTAAGACAAATGTAGGGAGAACGTTTACTTGTCGTTGTTTATTATCATTAAATTATTAATTGTTATGCTTGGAGGGGATGGAAGGGTAAAGTTACACTCACATGCATTTTGGTTAATTATAATTGAATGAATTTTAATTTTTAAGTGGTTATAAAATTAAAAATTATGTTATTTTTCATACTGAGAGAATCTGTGGGCATGTGAGGAGAGTTCATCCCTCTTAATGGAGTTTTTCATACATAAAAATCAAAGATCAAATTCCTTACTATTTGCTTAAAGTGTTTATATTTTCTTAAAATTTGAACCAACCACGGAGTAACGATGTCCTTTATATTAACAAATATAGGGAATTGGAGATTATTTTATCATTATACAAACTTTTAAGAAAATGAAAAACTATAATGTATTTGTACATTTATCCTTATGAAAATTATTTTTTGAGAGGTTATTAAGAACGATTTTTTATTTTAAGTAGTTTTATTTTCATATTTTTATTTTAAAGTTGTAACAATTAGACATAAATTTTCAAAAATAAAAAATTTTAAATACTTATTCTATAAAAACATCTGTAATAAACGCATGCTTAATCTTTTTTAAAACAGAGACATGTTCCAAAATTTAACATAAACTTAATATTTTAAGGTTAAATATGTTTTTTATTTTAATTTAGTGTGAAACAATTAGACATAAACTTAATATTTTTATTAAAAAGTTAAATATGTTTTTTATTTTAAACCTAAAATATGTTTTTTTTACTAATGAATTAATCATATTTTTAGTCTCTATATAAATTTTTGTTCAATTCAAATCTATATTTTTCTTTTACAGAAAATAGTCTGTTTTTTAAGTTTCTAGACGGATTAAAATACTCATTTAAAAAAAATTAAAAATAGAAATAAATGTTGAATAAAATTAAGATAAACAGGGATATAATATTGACATTGTAAAAAAACATATTTTAGTTTCTTCACACCAAATTTATGTAACAAATGTGTTTACAATTGGTTGCCTCTACTCCTCTAGTAGGTTTCTACTCTTCTCTTCCTTCTTATTAATCCATTAAAGAGAAATGATTTGAAATTATCCATAGTTTTTCTCTCATTTAACTAAATAAATAGTTTTTCATATATTTAGTTATTTTTGTGTTTTTACGTGATTTCGTGGATACGTATACAATGTTATTTTACTTTGTTATTATGATGTGTTTGTTTTTATGTTTTGTTATAATATCTGTTTGATTCAAATTAATATATCATATTATAATTTATTATAGATTGAGTTAATGATTTAATTATCAACACTACAAATTTAAATAAATAAATATTTCCGTCAATTTAGTTTTTTCTTATTTATAGATATTTAACACATTTGAGTAATATATTTCTAGTAAAAAAAACACCTAGTGTGTTTCAGAAATGAATTAATATTTTTTTATATGAAAAATAGTATGGTAGTACAGAAAACCGGATTTGAAGCTGAAATTAACCCATTTTTGTTTGTTGTTCTTTTTCTTTTCACCGCACCTCCTTTTTCATTCTCTATCTTCATCCTTCACATATTTTCTGTTAATAATACTCCTTTGTACCTTGCTTTTTTTGTTTCATCAAATCATCAAACCCAACACCCACAAACAAAAATAAACATCAAACCCCACTCTCTCTTCATTCTTCCACGTTTCTGTTATTTTTCACTCCACCTTTTTCCCCAGCATTTTCTCGGGAAATTTCTTTGCTATTTACTTGGCCAAAAAAAAAAAAAAAACATGAGCACTGTGCAATGAACATGTGTAAGTAGCATGGTACCAGCTTTTTAAGGTTGCATTGAAGTGTACTCTTCTTTTCTGCAATGCACAACGGAATCTTGACCTTTCGAGGTTCTTTCGAGCTCATTTCCAAACTAAAAACAACTCTACCTAAACCCTAATCTTCCTCCAAAAAAGTCAACCTATTTTCCTAATTCCAATCAGCTTCAACCTTTTCTGGCTTTCGCATTTTGGGTTTCAGAGAAATGGGTTTCTCGTTTCTCATTGGCTCTCAAATTGCTGGCTTTGAAGATTTTTAGTGAGACCCAGTTCACTTTGGAGGTTGAAAATCCAAGATCTGTTCTTGGGGCCACTTCACTGTGCACCAGGTGTTTGTTGTATGTTCGAAATTGATCATTTTTTTCTATGTTTCTTTAGCTTTCAACTGTAATAAATTAGTGAGGGTTTCAGTGGATTTTTTTTATGGGTAGCTGATTGATAATTAGAGTTTTCAAAGGGTGAGTGGTGAGGTTAAAAGAAAAAAAGAAGAAGAAATTGGTAGGTGACTGTGTTTTTTGGTGTGGGTTGTGAAACCAAAATTAGAAAGATTTTTGTCAATGTCAGGAGGTCCTAGACTAAGGTCTATGAATGTTGCTGACTCAGAAGCAAGGCCTGTGTTTGGCCCTGCTGGAAATAAGGCAGGTTCTTATAGTTCTAGGAAAGATTCTTCAAAGCCACTGAGGAAGGCTGAGAAATTGAGCAGGGAGGTTGATTTGGCTAAAGAGAAGAAAGCTTGTGAATTGTCTTCACCTGTCGCATCATCTCGTCAGTCACATTCTGCTAGTGTTTCTTCAGTGCTGCGCCGACACGAGCAGTTGTTGCATTCCAATTTGTCTATGAATGCTTCATGTTCTTCCGATGCATCCACTGACTCGTTTCATAGCCGAGCTTCTACTGGAAGATTGACTCGGTCTAATAGCTATGGTTTTACAAGGAAGCGGTCTGTGTCGAAACCTAGAAGTGTTGTTTCTGATGGTGTATTGGAATCTCCTCCGCGTGATGGTGCACAATCCCAGAAGAGATGTGCTTGGATCACTCCTAATACTGGTTTGTTCCCCTACTTCCTCCAATTTCCCTGAATTCTTAAGATGGCATGCTATACTGATTGTAAAACATCATAGGCATACTATGTGTTCATGATACCTTTGGATGCTGAAATGCTTTCAAGAATATAGGCGTTGTAGTTTAATTTAATTCGACTGGTTTCCTTCAATGTGTTTGAATGCATTTCAGCTGATATTGACATATTGTGAATTGTATGACTTATATAACATAAAGATTCAGTCCTTGAAGATTGAGATTTTACTTTAAAAGTATAACTTGATTTTGACATCATCACATGATTTCCATATAGAAGTGGGAATAAGAATGGAGTCTGGTATATTAATTTTATATATTTTAGTTCCTTTTGTTAAGTTTATTTACTTGTGTTTCATATATTCAAATATGCAATGAGTTTGTAGCCAGTAGGATAGAAAATGCAATGGACATGTGTCCCTTATTATGGATTTTAGTTGATGTATTTTATCATTGAAGAGAAAATTGGGAATTCCAAGAGAAGTACACAGTATGAACCTGATATAGGTCAATGGTACTGAAGATGAATGTGCACAAGTCATGTTATAAGTTCTAAACTACTTTGGCTATTTTACAAAGTTTTGTTTTCCTGACTAAGTTTACTTGTTGATGTTAGAACCATGTTATGCTACTTTCCACGACAAAGAATGGGGAGTTCCGGTGCATGATGACAAGTATGTTTTTGTACACTAAAAATAGTCTTGTTAAGTTGGTTGGAAAAGGAATGTATCATTGATTAAATTTTGCTTGGCACTCTTTATCACATGTAGGAAACTGTTTGAGCTTCTTGTTCTTTCGAGTGCTCTATCTGAACTCACTTGGCCAGCCATTCTAAGCAAGAGGCACATTTTTAGGTATTATTATCGCTGCAGAAGTTCTGAATTTCTTTAGTATTATTGTCCATTCTTGGGCTCAAACCTTTGCTGCTTGACTGCTTCCTCATATGTAGCCTATTTTTTCCCTTTGTTTCGTTCACATTAGTATTGTTAACAAAGTTCTTTGCAGGGAAATGTTTGTTGACTTTGATCCAGTTGCTGTCTCAAAATTGAATGAAAAGAAGATGATGGCGCCGGGAACCACTGGAAGTTCCTTACTTTCTGATTTGAAATTGCGTGCAATAATCGAGAATGCACGCCAAATATCGAAGGTAGATTACTTTTCTCATGATTTTTGCTACCTTCATTATGGAATGTGCCTTCTTGGGTTAGATCTTAATTAATTGCTAATTGTTGGATAAGTACTACTGGAAGTTGAAGCCGAGAGATTACAGGCTTGCGGTATTTTACTGCCATATTCTAAATCTATAGTTCTATATTGGGTCTTTTTGAACTTGATGACATGTCCAGGAAACAAGGGAGGTTACTAGCTGTTCTATGTGGTACTTTATACTTTCCTTATTCATGATATATGTATAAAGTGGAATCCTGGGGATATGCTAGTCACGAAAAAAGTCAACTACTTAATGTTTTGCAAATTTGGAGATTTTCCTTTGAACAAAAAAATTGTAGCTTTATTTTATGTTTTGATCTTTTGGAGAAACACCTAACTAGGCAAGTAAGTCTAATAATTTT
Organism: Cicer yamashitae; assembly: GCA_037974755.1. Lineage (NCBI taxonomy): Eukaryota > Viridiplantae > Streptophyta > Magnoliopsida > Fabales > Fabaceae > Cicer > Cicer yamashitae. Next base: position 1,417,517 of record JBBPBQ010000002.1, read on the forward strand.
CATAAAAGGAAAAATTTCAAGTAGGATATTCAATTCTCTTTAGTTAATTAATGAATTTTGTTCCCTTTTCTAAAAGTAAAACTTGAGTTTTTTTGAGATTTATAAGTCATATAATTAACCAATGACAATGAGAGGGATATTGAATCAATTGTATAATTTGTTGGTATTTAATGATTATTTAATGAAGGAGGTTATGTAATAAGGGCAATTGGGTTGTGGTCCTGGTCCTCATTTAATTTGCATGACCCATTTGGGACAAAGCATGATATTACTCTGCCGTACAGTTTGAGCTTCCTATATTCTAATTTTCCACAATGATGTGAGACCTAATTATTCGGATTCTTTAACCAGCCAACATGCTTAGCTGGTATGTCCTAAGTCACCTAACATTTGACACTACAATGCCTTATTTTACTCAGCCATAATTGCACTCTGCACAAGTTGCACCGCAGCTATGATTGTCATTGCAACTAACTTTTTGCAGGTTTTACTGATGCCAGGTCATAGAAGAATTCGGGTCGTTCGACAATTATATTTGGAGTTTTGTGAACCACAAGCCTATAGTTAGCAAATTCCGATATCCTCGACAGGTTCCCGTTAAAACGCCCAAAGCCGATGTTATTAGCAAAGACCTAGTGAGAAGAGGTTTCCGCGGCGTGGGTCCCACGGTCATATACTCCTTCATGCAGGTGGCGGGGTTAACTAATGACCACCTCATCAGTTGTTTCAGATTTCAGGAATGTGTGGCTGCAGCAGAAGGGAAGGAGGATAATGCCGTCAAAGATGATGATCATCAACAAAAGGCATGTGATAGTGTGATGGAATCTGATCTTTCCATTGCCATTGATAATTTGAGTTTATCCTCAGAATGAATGATGGCCTCAACTGTCTTGGTTGATTGAGATCATGATTGTGTCGGCAATTTCATCTGGTAGACATAATAGGTACACTACTTAGCCTGAAGTTGATTCATATTTGAGGAGAATTTGTGTATCAATTTCAAAGAAGGGTTGAATTAAATCAACCTTTGCTGTTGTATGAAGCTTTCTAGAGGAAAGCCTTAACAAATTGGAGTAGAATTTTTTGTACAGTAAAAAAATATCAGTGGTTAGAAATTTCTTTTACTGATTCAGTGGCAGCAGGTAATAGATAACTGACTTTGATTATACAGTATTAACATCTAAATTTGATTATGTTCTGCATTCATGTATGCGTTGTGTTGTTGTTCCAGCTAGAGTTTGAACTGATTGATACTAAGTCCTTCCCCACTTGTGATGGATGACAATGATAGAACAGTGGCTTTTGTTTTCCTGTCCCTTTGAGAGCAGGACTTCTCATTGTTCATAGACATGTTTGCTAGCTTTGGATTCCACCAACAGTGGTGACCTGGTGGGGTATTGCTTTGGCTCTGAAAATGATAAGTGTGTGGCAGATGATTGCTTTTGACCTGCAATGTTTTCATGAGCTCCAATTTGAGTAAACCCACCAATTTTATCCATCAACTTTACATTCTCTCCTACTTGGTAACATAAGGAAATAAAAATAAACAATCTATTTAACATTTTGTCAGGTCCTGTCAGAGGTCAGTATCTGCTATTATATTTTAACATAACGTTAGAAACTGCTCAAATAAATTTGACAAATGTGGAAAATATTGGAAAAAAATTATCACTCTCAATTAAAGTATGAAATTGAACCAAATAATTGGGTTCAATGAACTTCACTTAGAATCCTGACTTGAGCTATCTTAGTTAGATTTTGCTTACTTTTCAATTAAATTTTAGATGATTAGAGTTTTTTTCTCTTAAGAATAAGAGGACTAAAATCAAGTATGAAATTGGTAATTTATCCAATGAAAGAAAAAATTGTTCCTATTTATTTTGCTCGAGGAATTTACATACACGTACAAAAAACTCAATTATTATAATTACAGAATCTTGAAAAATGTCAATGAAATGGAGTGGAGGTTTCTCTTTTTATAGTCCTTGGAAATGATGGCTTGTTTGGTCTAGTGTGAAAAAAAAACTACAGAAGGCATAATCTAGAATGTAAGGAATCTTTAATTTTTTATTGTCCATTATGACAACTAAAAAACATTTTCGTTATCAAGAAACAAGGATAGTATCTTATCGAGTAATTTCCATTACAACAACGGGTGATTTGTAAGCTTTAAGAAGGAGGTTTTGAATTTTAAATCCGATAAATTTAGGGGAAAAAAAATACTATTTGTGACCAAATTAGAAAAGTCAATAAATAAAAATAGCATAGATAGGATAAACTCTTAAAAAATCTTGAGTGATTTTAGATGAATTATGTCATATATTTGAGATTAATTAAATAATACTAAAATATGATATACATAATATAAAATAACAAAATTCTCAATGTGAAAAAATAAACTATATACAACTTTACAAAATTATTTTCTAAATAATATTCATTAATTTTTGAATAATTTTTACTATAAAATTAAGATAGTGTATTTTGTATTATTTTATCACATATAATGTCAAAATTACCTGTATAACTTAATCACATAATTTTTTAAAAACTTAGTTGCTGAAATGGCGAGTAATTCCAAGCTTTGCGTTAAGGTAATAATGTGAGCCAAGTATTGTCGCTACATCTATACTATTTCAAGTATTAATTATGACGATATCTCTTCTAATACTTTGAAAGTTATTATTAATGTGAGGCAGGAGGTGAAAATTAATATTAACTGGATGGTTGAATCATTCAAGATATAAGGTTTTGGAAAAAATTATTGGATTCAAGACTACAACAACCTTATTTATCTCCTTGTAAATGGTGTTCCAATAGGACGGTCGAATTTTCCTATATCTTATTATACTTCTAATGGCAGTTGAAATTGGGACACTATTAATAACTTTGTTCTTATAAAAATATGTGAGAAGATTACTATGATTAAACCTCATAGCCAAGATTGATTTCCCTTGATGTAAGCTCACTTCATAGGGCAACTTTTCACTTAATTCAACTTATGAAGTTATCCCATTCTTCTTTAGATCATAACCATTTATTCTCTAAAGCATGGTCTTGGAATGGACCAACTCCTGTAGGCCTTTCTTGTAGAAACTTGTCCTTTCTAAGATTCTTAGAAAATGATGAAAGGTGTTATAGAGGGATGACCAATGATAAAATGTGCCCTCGTTGCCTTGAAACAATTTTATACACATTTTAAGGGATCGAGAGGAGGTCAAGGAGTTGGGGTGCAATATTGTTTAGGCCTTTAATGGTGGTTAGGTTACAATGTACCTACTCCTATTATTGAGATAATTAGTATAGTTCATTGATACAAACTTGAACCACTTGTTTCGGTAAGCAACATCAGCGTCTAACAATCACTTAATTTTTTTTAGCGGAATTTAATAAAAATAACTACAACGTGCATCTTTGATATTTAAAAGATATGTCTGAATAAAAAAATTTAAAGGACAAAATCGAGAAATAGGTCAAACTTAAAGAATCACAAGTATAATTTTACCATCTAAAGAGCATAATCTTACCCTTTTAAATATTATAAATTAACAAAAAATAGTAAAAAAATTAAATAAGTAATAAAATATTAATTTAAAGATACAAACTAAAAAATAAAATAAAAATTCATTTTTTTTTTAAATTTTGACTAATCAAATAATTTTATTTTATTTGTTAGATAAGTTAAATAAAGATAATAAAAAATTATATTTATTTTAAAATGATAAAACTATTCTTATCATAAAATCATACATATTTTGTAGAACTGGTTATTAATATTTTATTTTTAAATTTAATATTAAATTCTATTTTTTTTTTTAATTTATATTTTATTAGAATTTAATTTTGTATATTTTATAAATTTAACTAAGTAAACTATTTTACAATAATATCTTATTATATTATATTGATTTGTTTAACACTAAATTTAAACATAACATGATATTCTTATCCTATTCACCAAATCAACTTTGAAAATTTTGAGTATAAATATAATATACACCCCACTTCTATGATTGCACTTAGCCCAACGTGTCCCCTCATAACTTAACCTTCTCTTAGTTAGACTCAGCCCAAGTAAGTTATTGGCTCAACTGAATCGGCTCAAAATTTTCTAATATAAAATGGCCACTTCTTTTACCCAAAAAATAAAGGCCACTATGTTCCCAAAGGCAATAAAAATGAGGCTGATGCTCTTTTTGATTTTGATTTGGTAGTAAAAAATGATATTATTAAAAACTCCAATTCGATAGTGTTTTGTAAACATTTTAAGTCAAAATATTGAGGTAAATAAACACCTTAAAAATCAACTTTGACGTCAAAATCTTGCTGGCTCACAACAATAGAATATCTGTTGACATCACAATAATACAATAGGGACCATTATTAAAAAATAACAATATAATAGTGACCTATACTATTTGACTTTTGAAATCCAAACGATAATATACTTTTTTTAGTAAATAAAACAATTAAAAACTAGGACTCTTCCAAGTGAACAGTTGGTGACAACTCTTCTTATCCAGTCTCAACCTTTTCTGATGATTTTATAAGGAGAAAAACAAAAATAAATATATAATTTTTTTATGACAGAATAAAAAATAATTACCCTATGCAATTTGAACTATTTTAATATATTATACAATTCTGATTGAGAATTAAAGGATAATAAGGATTTTTCGGATATTTCCACAAAAAAAAAAGATAATAAGGGCATAGCCTTCTAATTAATTAAAGTTATTATTGCTATTAGTTAGTTACTAGCTCCTATCTTACTAGTTAGTTACCATCTTCATCAAAGTCATATTTTGGTATTATGAGCTTATGTGATTCCACTTTGAAACTGATTTTTCATTGTATATACAGTATCTTCCTAAAATTGATTCTTTAACTTATAAATAAGTATTAGTTTTGGTTCTATTTTGTCTCTCTACTTTAAAATATATATCATAATTTAAATATTCATATTTAATTTAAATGTTGTAAATTAATCTAATGAACAAAAATATAGTTTGCAATTCATAAACACCAAGTTTATGATTTTTGTAATCTAGTAGCATCTAAATTGGAACAATTAAAATCCATCATTGTTTTCTCCGAGAGATTTCAGATGTGAAATCAGATTTGAGAGACAACAATGCAAAACAAACAAATTGGAATAAAAAACGAATAGAGTCGACCGGTGTATGTATATGTGTGTTAACATTATCTTGGAATCACTATTTATAGAAAAAATAGAACTTTTACAAAATGTATCCTCCAAAATTTCTATGAATGATATTTTGATAAATGGTAAGTTGATTCTTATTAAAGAATAATAATAATAATAATAATAATAATAATAATAATAATAACTATAATGTTGTATATATATTTTAATTTTCAGTTATAATAATATGTAACCAAAATATTTTTTTATTTAAATTAGATTGTAACGTCAAATATTGTATAAAAGTTGATTAATGCAATACTTCTGAGAATTATTATTATTGCCATTTATTTTTGTTATTCTAACATATGTAACTGATGTAATATTTATTTTCATTTTTAATATGTAACTGAATTAGACTTTACTTTGTAAGATGCATATAAATAGGACTTGTAGAGGATTATGGAAATAATGTCAAGTGTGAATTTGCTTACATGAACACGTTGATTGAGCTAAGTTACTAGAGTTTAATTGTTGTAGATTATTCTACTTTGTATATATTACTATAGATTACATATTCAAGGTTATTCATCGAAGAAAATTTTATTCGATAGATAGTCAAATTAAAATATGAGTATATTTTTTTAGTCGAAATTTCAACGTTAATTTATATTTTTGTAGAAAATTAATTTTTTTTTTCTATAACCAAAGATGTAATACTTTTTTTTGCATACAAGTGTGAGTTTTTGTATTTAAAGTAAGAACATAATATTTAATATAAAGATGTAAATATTTCTCAGATGAACAAAATTTTACAAATCATATTATCTCTCTTTTTAACCTTATCTTTTCTTTTTTCTCATCATAAGAATCATAAACCTTATTTGTAAAATAAAAAGGCTCAATATGCTACACATTAAATGAAATTAAATGAATCTATAAAATAACGAGAATTTATTTTTTGACAAAATACAGGGATGAGACTTAATGCTATACACATATACCATTTTTTATTCACCAACAAAAAAAAAACATTTTTTGACACAAATATACTAACTTTTCTATGCGCTATATATATGCAACTTTAAAATCATTGACCCTATTTATTTAAATAGTTGTTTCACCTAATTCGTATAATAATTTATCAAAAGGGTGATTATTATATAATCAAATTCTGAGTAAAATAAATAATAATCAAATTAAATTTGTATACACTCTCCTATAGTTTTTTTTGACAGGATACATTCTCCTATAATTAATGGCAATTGCTCTGACTTAAACAAAAAAAACAATGCTAATAATTTAAAACGTGATGTGGCAGAGCACATCAAGAATTCTGATAAAGGTATATTTTATATGGAATGTAGAACCACAGGAAAGTCTGTTAGCTCCTTACTCATTAGTCATTAGTACCCCAAAGGAAAGAAAAATAGAATTAAAAAGCTAAATGAACAAATAAATACTTTTTTTCTTCTTCTGAAAAACAAATAAATACTTAGAAAACACTAAATAAATAATAAATAAGAAATTTATCACATATTATAATTATAATGAGAAAATAACAGATGCATATTACTCTTAGGAAATCATTCGGACTAGTATATTTTAAAATGGATGGTGTAACATAAAAAATCACTTTTTTATATTCCAACTAAATTGTTATATTACTACCTCTCTGTCTCTAGTAATTAGTTTTTCACAAAATATTTATAATTATATGTAAAAAATTTAAAAACCAATTACTTATTTCACTTAATCATTGAAGGACAATTTTGAAAAAAAAATATTATTAACTTTAATCTAAAAATTATTTTCATTAATTCTTGTGCTTTGATAAAAAAAATCTTACAGAAACAAAAGTAATATTCATATATCAAATTTTTAGTTACTTTTTAATTTATATAAATTAACTACTCTTTTTATATTTATGACTGAGAATCTGAGATAATGAACAAATTCTTTTTTTTGTCCATATGTAGAATTTTAGCAGTAATTTTATAGTTAAGGAAACGATAACAAATGCTAAACATAAAAAAGGAAACATATTTTTGAAAATTATATATTTAACATATGAAATCATAAAGTATTTTTTTTACATAATTCTTTTTGTTTCTTTTTTTAGATATACTTTTTTTTTGTCTTTAGAATAATGTTAAGGGATGATTCATTTTTCCATTAGTAAAAAAAAAGATATGATGATTCATCCTTCCAAAAAAAAGATGTGATGGTTCACTTGTAAAAAAAAGAAGAAGAAGTGATGGTTCATTATAAATAAGATAGACTCTCCCACACTGAAATGGCGACCATTGCTACCACCATTGTTCTTTCTTTCTCAAAATCTTCGCCATCTCTCTTTACCACTAAACTCACTTCACGTATTCACTTTGCTTCATTTCCCACGTGTTATCATCATTCCACGAGGAAGCTCATGTCTCACACTCCCGCACGTGCCACTCTCGGTCTCACTCACCCCACCAACGTCGAAACCCCTAAGGTCAGATTCACTGCTCTTTTTTCATCCTCAATTTTCCATGCCCATGATTTTTTAATGTTTCATTTACATACAAAATGTAAAAAGCATTTGATTTGTTGATTTTCTCTTTGTGGGGTCTTCTTTCTAATTGGACCTTTTTTTTTTAATATATAATTTATTTACGTTTATTTATTTTGTTTTGAGGTTGATTGTTGTGCCTGATTGGATTTAGAATGTTTTCGTTTTATTGGTGTGATACTGAGAATGCCTTTTTTGTGTTTGTGAAAATTCCTGAAAGATCTCTTTTTCTGCTACGGATGTTGATGTGACGGAATGGAAAGGAGACATATTAGCAGTGGGTGTTACAGAGAAAGACCTGACAAGAGATGCAAAATCGAGATTTGAGAATCTGATTTTGAACAAGATTGACTCTAAGTTGGGTGGTTTGTTAGCTGAAGCTTCTTCTGAAGAGGATTTCTCTGGTAAAGTTGGTCAATCGACTGTTCTTAGAATTGCAGGACTTGGATCAAAGAGGGTTGGTTTGATTGGTCTTGGACAGTCACCTTCCACTACTGCACTTTTCAAAGGTCTTGGTGAGGCTGTTGTGGCGGCTGCTAAGTCTGCTCAGGCAAGCCATGTTGCCATTGTTCTTGCCTCTTCGGAAGGACTTTCTTCACAATCAAAGCTTAGCACTGCTTATGCAATTGCGTCTGGTATTGATTTATAATTGTTTGGTGTTGTGTTTGTTTGAATGTAAGCTTGTGATTTCTATATTTACATTTGATGTGTGGGTTTGAATTGTACTAGGAGCTGTGCTAGGATTATTTGAAGATCAAAGATTCAAGTCAGAATCAAAGAAACCAGCACTTAGATCCATTGACATTATTGGTCTTGGAACCGGACCTGAATTGGAGAAAAAGCTCAAGTATGCTGGAGATGTTTCTTCTGGAATAATTTTTGGAAGGGAGCTTGTAAACTCTCCTGCTAATGTTCTCACACCAGGTTCATATGACACTTAAAATTGTATTATATATGTATTTGTATCTATGTATGTTTGTGTGATTCTCTAATATTTAATCTGTACTTGGCGATGTTTTTATCCCAGGGGTGTTGGCAGAGGAGGCATCTAAGGTTGCTTCCACCTACAGTGATGTTTTCACTGCTAAAATATTAGATGCTGAACAATGTAAGGAATTGAAAATGGGGTCCTATCTGGGTGTTGCCGCAGCCTCGGCAAATCCTCCTCATTTTATCCATCTTTGTTACAAACCTCCGAGTGGACCTGTGAATGTCAAACTGGCTTTGGTCGGAAAGGGTTTGACTTTTGATAGGTAATTGATTAATCCATTATGTTTTTTTTTTATCTACAACTCAATAAGAGAGAGATCAATCTGAAATGGGATTTTCCCCCTTCTATTTTCCACGGTTTTGATTCGGGGTTTGATGTTTTTGCTGGTTGACAAATCTTTGATATGAGGTCCTAAGTAGATGCTTCAATGTATTCCTTCTACATGCATTGCCAATTTGCTACAATGGCATACTAATTATATGGGTGAAGTTATATGTTGTTTTAACTCTTTTGAAAATTAAGGAGTGCAGGAATTTTATTCCTTTTCACTTTTCTTTTATTGTTTGATGTAAGAAGTAGTAGTTTTTTTTTTCTTTCTTAATGCTTTTTATCATGTTATTTGCATATTATTAGTGGTGGCTACAACATCAAGACTGGACCTGGATGTTCAATTGAACTCATGAAATTTGATATGGGTGGTTCAGCTGCAGTTTTAGGCGCAGCAAAAGCACTTGGTCAAATCAAACCTCTTGGGGTGGAGGTTAGTCACTTGTGTCATTGGTCATACTTCCCCCTTTTCCTATAATTTAACGTCTTTGGTCCTTCAATTTTATGTCAAGACTTTGCGTAAGGATTATTAGGTCATGTAGTATGGAATCTCCTAAATCATGGGTTTGTTTTAATAAAAACCGAGTGAAATTTCCTATCACATTCGATCTTTTTTATAATAGAGCTGTTGAGTATGAAACCCTTAGTGGATCTTGCATATGCAGGTTCATTTTATAGTTGCAGCTTGTGAGAATATGATCAGTGGAACAGGTATGAGGCCCGGAGACGTTGTCACAGCTTCAAATGGAAAGACTATAGAGGTAAGGGTTTACTAGGTATTTGTTTTTTAATTGTACAATAAATTTAGCTTAATGTATGTAGCAGTGATGCATAGTATTTGATGCTTTTTTGTTTTTTTTTTTTTTTTTGTT
>JBBPBQ010000002.1:1441305-1458675 GCA_037974755.1 Cicer yamashitae
GAGTCATGTTCTATTGTTACTTTATTACTCAATGCTTTATTGTTGGTAAACAAGCTAAAACTTTCTTAGTTATTTAGACATTATTTGAAAAATTAATACACTCTATTTGTTAACATTGTTGACTTTAAAATGGTCCAAATAAATGAAATTTGACTATATATTTTTATAGAAAAAAATATAGCTAAGGAAAATTATCTACGAAGTTGACAATAATAATTATTTTACAACAACATAAGAAGATTTAAACTTTATCTTTTAAGATTATTATCAAATTTTTACCAATAATTATACACTCCATTGACAAGAAAATGTGTGTCTCTTAGGCAAGTGGTCCTAGAATTAATATCTGGATTCATTAATATCAGAGAAAATAATGCAAAAATGGTTTTTTCACTTAAATGCTTAATTTAAACTTGATTTGAGTAGTAATAACATATTTTTGTTACTTTTATTTTGATTTTTTTACATTTTAAAAATTTATATTTAATTCATTCCAAGTAGAAAAATTCTAAATTTTAATGGTAGAATTTTTTTATAATATTTTAAACATACTTAAAAAATTACTTAATATTTTATATCTGAAGGACAATTAATCAAATATGTTTCATTTTAGCAGATACTAAAACTGTTTTTTTGGATAATTTTGTAACAACTAAAAATATATTTAATCTTAAAATTAAAAAATAAAATGTAAATCAATATTTGACTTTTTTTATTGTACCACTAAAACAAAATTATGTCCCAAACTATCAATATACTACTCATTTTAAATGTTATTTTGTGATAGGTGAGGATTGGTGTTTGACAAACCGAATTTTTTTAGGAATTTTTTTCTTTTTTAATATACCACCCCTTTTTTTAAAATAAAATTGTTTTATTTTATTTAATATTTGATTTTTATTTATATTTTATGTAATTTTAATTAATAATTTACTTAATTAAAATACATTTTCAATAATTCAATTCAAATTAATTAAATAATTAAAGTAAGTTTAATTAATTATCATTTTGATTAAATAATTGTTTTCAAATAAAATACAAAGTTATTTATTTTTTTTAATAATTATCTAATTAAATTTTACTTTTATTAAGTCATAGAAATAATTAAATTTGATTAAACATTAAAAATACAAATACAAATACAATTACAAATACAAAATGAGTGAAAATAAAATAAACACACATTTAATAACAATGAACTAATTTCATCTAGAACATTAGTACGTTAAGAGCATTTATTCTTGTTATGTCTCTGACACAAACCACATCTTTTGGAGTTTGTACTCATCTCCCTTTGATCCATTTCAGTATGAATGATTGAATGCAAGTAGATTATGGACCTTTTGGATCTCTTCGCATGGCTAGATTGTGACACAATTCAATTGCATTGTATTCGGACCAGTATGATTGAAGAAGAATTGCTTGGAACTATTCCTTGTAACTGTCAAAAATATATTGCAATGTGTACTTGGAAGATACATATACGTGTAGTCACAATAAATAAACCAACAAGCGGCGATGGCATGTGAACAAGGGTAGTGTAATGTTTGAAATTCATCACAATCACACCCTTTTTTGTGGCGACCGCTTGGTAGACAAACCAACTCCTTAACTCTAAAGATATTATGTGCTCCGTTGTGAATAAAAACTTCATGGGAGTTCGATATTGCTCATTCGTTGTCAAAGGTTTTAATGACTTTATCTAGGTGAATCAGACCATATGACATCATTGTTTTGCAAGGATTCACCTTGGAAGCTCTTTGTATTCTTATATATTCTCTCGATAGCCTTTTGTTTTGTGCTGAAACTAACATTATCGCTGATGAATGTAACAACTCGACCCCCTCTTTTCACCCATTGGAAATAGCGAGTTTTTGCGTATTGGGTTCGATTCCCACGGAAGGATAAAACTCGCCACTTAAGAATGGATGAACCAAATGAAATGATAGTTCCCTACTTTGAGGAAGTTGGGTTTATGACCATTGCAACATTGAGATCTTGTAATGTGAACCCAACATTGGTGACTACAATGATAGAACGTTGGAGAACAGAAACTCACACGTTTCATCTTTCAATAGGAGAGTGTTCACTAACTCTTAAAGATGTTGCATTACAGTTGGGTCTACCTGTTAACAGAAGACTAACTAGAGGTGGCACTTTATATTTGGACGAAGAATGCCAACAACTTGTGGGTGTCATTCCTCCAAAAAAATCATATGGTAGGGCAATTCGTCAAGCTGAAATGGTTGAAAGACACATTTGTTCATATTTTAGATAATGCAACCGTTGAGCAAGTACAAAAGCATTGTAGATCGTACCTATTGCACTTGATTGAGAGTTTGGTGATCCCTGACAAATCTTGTAATTGAGTTCATTTGTTACATCCCCCTGTTGAAACATCTTCAACATGTTCGACTATATAGTTGGGGTTTAGCTTATTTGAAAAACTTATACAGACAAATGTGTCATGCAACCGCACCGTCTTATGCATGTATGGGTGGATGTACATTGCTCCTTCAATCTTAGGTATGGTATACCATACCATTCATTGTCTCACATTTTACTAGAGATAAATCATTTCCACTAGCAAAGAGGTAAAACACGTTCCTTACTAACCCAATATACTAAGTATAATACACTTGCTAAATAACAGTTTTATATTCTTTTACTAGATGGATTGGAAAGGGACTAATCCATTATGGAACTCCATACGAGCACTTTGTCAATTATAGATCAAAGATTGATCAAATGCAACAATATCATGTTAAAAATTTCATTCTTCAACAAAATTTATACTACTTATAATCGTGTCGTTTTACTAACATGTCTTTTATTTTCTCTAGTTCACGTGGATGCCTTATAGGGGTCTTGAAAACGTCATATCACAAGAAGAATATCAGGATCCAATGATATGGACCTTCAAAATCGCTTTGATTTGTTTCTCAATTATAGAATGACATCAAACAGGCAGAGTCAAACTACAATTTGGACTTTCGTAGGAAATATCAGATGATCCTGAAAATACTGATACACTTCACTGTCAAGATATACGAGGGAATCACCTAGAAAATTGTAAAGACAGTCATGCTGCATAGATTCATTTTTGGAACGAACACAAAAGTCGTTGTCTTACGGGTCAACCAATATATAGACGCCCCATATCGATAAAGGAGTTTATGTTGTGACTTAGAAACAACTACAACCTTTACCTATCAATTCCGCAACTATGGTGGGACCCACACTGTCATGTTGCAGAAGAGTCAAATGTTGGTCCCATTAGACCGATCCAACAGTCCCAACAACAAATGCGTAATAGACCTTGCCCATTGACCCCCTATTATTATTGAAAATAAAGCACCACAACTGCATAACTATCCATTTTCTTTCACCCCAATACAACAACAATTTGAACCAGCAAGACAATCATTTCAATTTATGGCAACCCAACAATATGATTGTCGATAATCTCTACATTCTAGCAACGACGATTTTGTGAATAATTTACTTGCTGCAGACCTAGGTACGTCTGAGTCGGTTGTTCGTTATATTAATAACTTGTTCTTATTTGGTGTTCCATCATTCCTTAACCAAGCTTCTTCAATGTATGTTGACCTACTAAAGGAGAATGTGCACCAAGACAAGTCATGTCCTTGTTGAGGAAGGAAACCCCACTCCATATTGTATACGTCGTATTCGTTAAGTACCACAGTGTGGGACTGGACCTCATATAAGATATCAATACATTGTCAATGTGTAGTTTATGTAGCGAAGCGCCAAATTAATATAATAAAAATTATATATTTAAATGTCCAATTTTATTCTCCATTTCAAATTTAATAATTAACTTTGTTTTTAATTTGAAAATAATTATCTAATTAAAATGATAATTTATTTAATTAATTTGAGTTGAATTAATGAAAATGTATTTTAATTAAATGTAAAGTATTAATTAAAATTACATAAAATATTAAATAATTAATTAAATTAAATGAAACAACCTTTTTAAATAAAAAAAAGTTGTGAAAAATCGGTTTCCACGGCATTGATTTCCCTCTTGTATATTAAAAAATAATAATAATTTCTTTAGAAATCGGTTTGTCAAACACCAATTTTTCACCTATTACAAAATAAAATTTAAAATGAGTGGTCTATTGAGAATATAAGGGGAGAAGAAATTCACATTTTAACCGACAAATATTAAGTTTACCGAAAAGAGTTAATCTTCCATTTAAGAGTGCCTCAAACAATTATCTTTGGTGAAGGGGAATACGTGAAAAACTAAAATTTTAAAAAGAAAATGGAAGATCGCCGATAGTCCATATATCCGTACAATTTCAAAAATATAAATTGGTACCAATTTGAGTGCAGTTCCCACACACCAAACCAATACATTGCTGGGATCATAATTGTTGTTTGCTACTTCCAGCTGTGTAGTGAACAAAGACTACCTTTGGTGGTTGCTTTTTTATGATTTTTTGTTCAGATTATCTAATATATATTTTCTATTTTTCCATCTTAGTATTCTTCTTCATTTTTCCTCATATTGTTCTGTATGACATATCCATGAGGAACTATTGAGCAATTTATATGGCTATTGCCTATCTTGTGAAATCATGCATGTATATGTAAACCTTGGTCTAGACCCTCCCTCCCTTAAGGAATAAAATCAGTTCCTTCTATCAGTAAGAAAATTGCTATATAGATATTACTATATCTATCAGAAGAAAGTAATTTCATATTTTTATTATTACAACATTAAGTCCTTTATATAAAGGAAAAAAATTATAATAGTAATAATGACAAAATTATAAAATAAAAATAAACAGAATAATATAAAATAAAAGAGAATCAAATTTGATTTTTCTTGATTCTTCAACACTCCCTTCAAGTTGGTGCATAGATTTGTAAACCTCATTCATAAGTGGATTGAGTTCCAATATGGATTCTTAGACATTTTCTTTTGGTGCATCAATACAAGTCTCATAATTTTGTAACAACACTATATCACATAAAGTAATAGTGTTTTCAAAAGCAAAAGATGAATGTTCCTTAAATTTTTCCCCATGAAGATGAAGGTCAATAAAAAAAAGGGTTGATTTTCAACAAAAGTAACATCATTAGTTACAAAAATTCTTTTGGATTTTGGTTCGGAACACCTATACCCCTTCTGAGTTGGAAAGCAACCGGTAAAAACACATTTTATTGCTCGTGGCTCGAGTTTGCCAAATTGTTTATGTTCATGAACAAAAGCAGTGCAACCAAAAACTTTTAGTGGCAAATCAGCAGAGACACTAGTCAAAGGAAAACAATTTCGAAAAACATCAAGAGGGGTATGAAAATCTAAAACTTTAGATTGCATACGATTAATTAAATATGATGCAGTTAAAACAGCTTCACCCCACAAATATTTTGGAACCTTATTTGCAAATAGTAAAGCTCTAGCAACCTCAAGAAGATGCATGTTCTTTCTCTCTGCAATTTCATTTTGTTGGGGTGTATTAACACAAGAACTTTGATGAACAACCCCATTTGTAAAAAAATCGAACAAAAGTATATTAAAATATTTTTTACCATTGTCACTTCTGAAGACTTGAATATTTGTTTGGTATTGAGTTTGCACCATTTTAAAGAAATTTTTGGCAACCTGTCCAACTTCCGATTTTTCTTTCTACTAATAAACCCAACAAATTCTAGTATGATTATCAATAAAAGTTATAAACTATTTTTTATTAGAAAAGGTGTTTATCTATTAGGACCTCAAACATCACTGTGATTAACTGCTAACTGTTTTGATTGTTTATATGGTTGTGTAGAAAAAAAAGATCTGTCATGTTTAGCAAATTCGCAAGTTTCACAATGAAATAAAGACGGATTCTTCTTAGAAAATAATTTAAGAAACAAATGTTTCAAATACGGAAAACTAAGATGTCCTAATCGTATATGCCATAACATAATATCATCATATATTAGAAGAAACAAAAATAGATTCAAAGTAGGTACTCGTTTGAGGTTGGTCTTTGAAGTCGAGTCCATCGTCAAGATAATAGAATCCTCCACTCTCCTTAGCATTGCCAATCATATTCCCCGTACTCAAATCCCTAAAAGTGCAATAAGAATGAAAGAAGTTAGCTTGACAATTTATATCCTTTGTTAATTTAGTAATGGATAACATATTACATGATAAATTAGGAACATGTAAGACATCTTTTAAGGTTAACAAAGGAGACAGAATAACGGAACTTTTCACTGTAATGGCTGAAAGAGAGTCATCTTCAATTTTAATTGTAGTTACCTGCACAAGGACTATAAGAAGAAAATAGACTTGACTCCCCCAGTCATGTGATCGGTAGCACCAGAATCAATAATCCAAGTATAACTGGGAGTGAAACTAAGTAGAGTAGTATTTGGAAAATTACGTGTATCACGTGTATCACGTGTGTGCCATGGATGTTTGCAATGTTCACACAATGGTTTCTTGCCATCTCTCTTCCCGTTTTCATTCTTAGTGACCAGGACAGAGCTTTCAACCTCAATAATAGAAGGTGGCTTACCTATCATAACATCTTGTCTCGTCTCTTCTCCTTTAACTTCTGAGAATGCTTCCCAAAGTGATGGCAATGGAATCTTTTTCAATATTTTGCTTCGGACTTCATCAAGCCGCTTCTTAAACCCAACCAAGAACATGAATACTCAGTCGTTCTTCTGTCTCTTAAGAAACAAAACATTGTTCTCACAGCACTTCCAATGATTATCATAGTAGAGATCCAGTTCTTGCCATAGTGTCATCAACTCATTATAATAGGTAGTGACATCTCTGTCTCCTTGTTTGGCATATGCCACAATCGTGATTTGAGATCGAAAATTTGAGAAGAATTCTGAATATCAAAATATGTTTATTTCACAGCCTCCCAAACTTCATTTGCAGTAGGCAAGAACATAAAAGGTTTTCCAATCGTTGATTTCATATTACTAACCAACCAAGCAATAATAACAGAGTTCTCAGATTTTCAAAACCTGTAATTCAGATATGTTGTGGCAGGCATTTGCACCTCTCATGTGAGGAAACCATATTTTCCCTTACCGTCTAGTATCAATCTTGTGGTTTGGGACCATTCGACATAATTTTTTCCATTGAATTATGGACTTCAACCTTGAGAGCATTAGAACTTCCCTCATGGCCAAAAAAAATGAAAAACCCATTGTTAGATAAACAATTCCAGTCGTCAGGGCCGCCACCACCAGGGCCGCCGCGGCCTAAATCAACATTGTCAGCCTTGTTGACTACTTTTGGTTTTTCACCTAAACCATCGTCGTTGTTGTCGCCGCCGCTACCCATAAGGCCGCTTTCCATGGGGTATTGTGTGCCATTAGATAGACAAAAAATCGGGTCGAGTCGCAAAACGAGTTGTTCAAAAATTAAAAACGAAATGTTGGTGTCCTTTAAATTTGGAGCCCCAGACCCCACTAGATTGTGGAAGCTTTACAAAACCCTAACTAAAAGCTCTAGATACCATGAATAAAGTAAAAGGTAAAATATTTTCATATTTTATTACTAAAGCCCTAAGTTGTTTGTATAAGAAAAGAAATTACAATAATAATAATGAGTAATAATGACAGAATCATAAAATAAAAATAAACAAAACAAATCTGATTTTCCTTTATTCTTGAATACTATGTCATTTTTGCCTGTATCTTTAAATGCATGTTAAAAAAATAGAGAATGGTTTCCCTCATAAATGCAAAGTGCATGTTAAAAAAGCACATGATTACAAAGATAGAAACAAGACAAATAATGTAAATGCAAAGTACATGTGCTGCAAATAGAATAAACTAAAATACCCAGCAAAATACAAGGAATGTATGTCGGTCAATGCTTCTGGTTGAAAACTTGTCAGCTCATATTACAACATATATGAGCCAGTATAAAAATTGAATTTAGCTTATGATCATATTCATGTGCTATGATATTGAAGTGTAAAACATGTTTGAAACTAGGTGGCATATCCCCTGACTGCCAAGTTATCACTATCCTGAACTATGCTGAAAATATTCCAGTAGAAAAACAAGCATATTGTTATCAACTCTCATTAAATATTCGACGACAAATAAAATAAACCTTCATTCTTCCGACCGATTTTTTTCATAATAAAATTGACACAGGTAAAATCAGTTACATACTGGTGGCAAACCTAATATGACATCCAATTAGGCTTGATGTATATAATACAACAATTATTTACAAAGGAAACGGAGCCTCTAGAAATCCTCGCAACTACAACCTTAACAATTGTATGATACATTGCTTTTGACCTTTCTTCACAAGTTCAGTCATAATAGTTAAATGAAAACAAGACTTTCAAGAGCAGTTACACATGGAAAATTTAGTCAGCATCATCAGCTGTGAAGTCGGGCTCAGGGGGTTTCTGTAGTTTCACCAACTCCCTGGCAGTCTTGGCAATTCGATTGCGGTGTACACCACGAAGAGTGTGTGCGGCAAACTTTGAGGCTAATAAGGCGGCACCAAGGCTGGAGGAACTGCCGCCAGAATTTCCGTGACTTCCTTCTGGCTCATCTGCTTCTTCTTCCTTTTGACGAAGCTTCATAATTTTCTTTTTACAATATCTACGCCATGCTGCTTGAATAAAGCATGCAGCCCAAGTTCTCCATTGTTGAGAGTAAAAACGAAAAGTGTGTTGAACCTGTCTACTGTGAAGACGCCTAAACTGACTGGCAACAAATTTCAGCTCATCGGCAGTCAAGGCAAAAGTCTCAACCTCTGTTAACGCCTTAACCGTTCGAGTAGAAGTTGGAAGATTAGAACCAGATTTGGGGTCCAGGGCCCAGGTTAAAAGCTCCTCCCCACAAAAGTCAGCCTCTTTTAGAAAACTGCGGTTGAAAAATCCACTCCTCCCACCATCTGTGGTAACACTCTCAAGGCGTCCACGTATGATGAAAAGCATCTCATCAACTGGATCTCCTTCCCGAACAATAAAAGTATTCTCTGTAAATAAACACGGTTTCAGTCTCTCACATATGGCATCAAGCAATCTCTCATCCATACTCTCAAATAGTGGAACCTACAAATCCATGAAAAGCAATTAATGAATTAACAAATTCAGATGCTCAACAGAAATTTGATTAATTTAATCTGCAAGAGAGATCAAGTTCAAAAAATACATTATAAAAAATTTGAAAATCAATCTATATGAGATCAAATCCAAAAAACCACATAGACACTGCATGTTTAAATATCTAAAAGAATGTGAAAAGCAAATATTAAGAGTGGGTGAAATAGTAAATGGACCAGATAATTAGTCTAAGAGAGAGATCAAGTCCAACAAATCTCAAGCACTGTATATTTATACTCGTGCTAAAGGACCAATTAATAACTTGATGCGGTATACGAAATAGACAAATATGGAAAAGCAAATATTAAGAATGTGAAAAGCAAATATTAAGAGTGGGTGAAATAGTAAATGGACCAGATAACTAGTCTAAGAGAGAGATCAAGTCCAACAAATCTCAAGCACTGTATATTTATACTCGTGCAGAAGGACCAATTAATAACTTGGTGAAGAAGAACCAATTAATAACTTGATGCGGTATACGAAATAGACAAATATGGAACTGATGAACTACATTTTCTGATTTTCATCTAATTCTAATGCATAATATTTGGTTCTTTCTTTATCAGAGAAAAGTTGAGCCGTTTTTAATCACAGATTTGAGATAGAGTTCTTTGGTGTTTCGCTAATTTTTAAGTGTTTGTGACAGCATACCCTCCTCACTAATGCCAAACAGAGATGACGCTTAATATCTCTTCGAAGATCCTTTGGTAGACTCTGAACTAAATTATCTTCATCTACGCCACGTGTTGCCAACCACTTATATTGATCATACCGTCTCACGCGCTCTCTAAGCCCTTGTGGGAGCAAGCGATGATGCATCCACTGTTCAGAATCACGCCTTTTGACTCTCATTTCCTCAAGCCTAAGGGTAAGGGACTGAAGATATGTCTGCAATCATGGAAAATACAGAAACCTCAGTAACAATTATAATTTATAAACAATCTTCTAATTCATACTTTAGAGAGAAAACTTAAAAAATAGCTATAAAAAGAGACTGACTTTTTAAAAAGAGACTAAAAAAATAGCTATAATAGCATTCGTTTTCAACAGCAAGTGTTTGGCCCAGATAAAAAAAAGATAAATGGCAAGTCAATGCTTATACAACAGATCATATGCGACCACTAGCTGGCCTTACAAATAGATGGTATCTAGATGAATACTGAGAGACTAGCCACTCTATAAACATCATTTAATATCATCTAAACCCACTCACGTCCCATACCATACATACAACTGCAATATTCAATTCCATTTATTGTTGATCGGCATGAAAATTATCATACGATAATTCAAGCATTAAGTATCCAGCATATTTGGCACAGAACAAAACCAAGCCTACAGATAATCCAGCATACTGCTGACAGACTGAATAACAAGACTTCAAGCACTCTTATGATATGTTAAGCTCAATGATTCGAAGTATACCTGCATGTTACCAATTAGAAGCGCGAAGAGGATGAGGCCTGATATGGCAAGTGCTATTGAAAAGATAACCTCCCCAGGATAGGTGCTAGTTTGAAGCCCCTGACCAAGGGTACTGCAGTGAAGTCAATGAAAAATGGTAGCGGCATAAAAATGATCTACAAAATTTGATCTTTAGAACAAAACATGTAACATGCCCAAAAATGAAGCCTTTAGAACTTATAACCTTTATAAGGAGTTCTGAGATAACCCTACCATTGATATGGTCTATAAAATATTAATGTAGTCTAACTTTGAAATTATTGAGTTTTTAGACTCAAAAGAAGACCATTATTCTAGACATAGAAACTCCATAAAAAATCAATAGCATTACTCGTATTCAAAGATAATATTAGTAACCTAATTTCATAAATTGACCATTAGGGAAGGTTCATTTTGCAGAGATAAGTAATGAGTGTGGTAACCGTGCTCCAAAAGAGCAGTCCAATATCCTCTTATCTTGATAGAAGATAATTAAATTTTGAGAGATCACGGAACCATAACATTGAATAAAATATATCATCTGTAATGTGATTGACAATCACATTTATCCTGGACCAGAAAAGCTAACTTTATACGGGGTGTTTCATAACTAACCAAAGAGGATAAAGTTCTGTGACGTCAAATTTTTGCTAGTCACTAAAATATACAATTTGTTCAATGATTTAGACACGCTCAATCTTTCGTGCCACTAACCTTTTTAAAACCACTTGCAACATATATAAGAAAATTACAATGTTATAAGGCACCATATTGACATAACATGCAATACCCAATAGGTGCGACCTCAATAAAAAATGAAGCTACCCAGGACCCACTGCATCACTGATGCATCTAGAACCAATCAGGTTTCTATCTAATTGGTTTCAAACTTAATATATTATCTTTTCAAACAGCTTAGAAATTATAGAATCAAACTAGAAATGTAAACACATCTCAGACTTCAAACATAACATACTTGTTTTAACTCTCAATCTTTCTATTGCTGTTACTTAATGCACAACAAAATTGTCCAGATGAAACAATTACTTACCTTAAATTCTGGAGTCCCCACCATAAACAATAACAATATTTCGAGATGAACTTGTTAGATGAAATGATACCAGATGACAAGGCTTGTGTAAAAATTCCATAATTAAAAGGTGGAGGATCATCATCTACAGAGCACTTTGACTCAAGAATAGCTTTGCTTTTATTTTGCCAGACACTATAACCTTCCGTGTGCTGGTTCTCACAGTACAGGTAGTTTTTGTTGCACCCATTGGCACTGCAAGCCTGCTGCCAGCATGAGTCATTGCGTTCAATAGCTAACAAGTACCAAAAAGCACCAACTATCTGCAATCATTGATGGAAAGAGACCCGAAATAAATTAGTGACAGAGTTGACACACCAAAGAGCTAGATAGCAAGAATAATAGCATAACTGGTGAAATTGTATATAACTCAACAAGACGAACAGAAAACAGAAGAAAATACACACTTACATGACTAGCAAGCATGTATAACAGCAAATAATATGCAGCACCAGCCCATGCAGTTTCGGCAAAGACACCAGCTGTTCTCTTAAGTTCTGAAGTTAATGGTACCATTCGAAGAAATCTAGGAATATACTGAAGCAAGATAATGAACAGTAAGGCCCGCTTTGTTGCTAATACATCTGAACTTTTTGATCTCTGAAGAAATCTCCAAACAACAATCTGAATACAAGAATGTAAAAAGAAAACAAAAGCCAGAGTTTAGTTTTCTTATACTCCTTAAAATTGCAGTAGCAAAGACATGCATCAGACTAATACAATATCTGTCATAATTTTATAATGGATGTTCATTGAGCAGTCAGAAAGTGAATGTCAACTAAATCCATATTACAAAAGAAGTTATAATCGAATCCCCAAGTTCAATAGTTTCAAACCAAAGAAAACAGGTATGCAATGAGATTGGAGCTTTATTGCATTGATGACAGTGTTTGCCTATTTGTCTGTGGTGTTGCAAAACACGATATTTTATCAACTATTTTTATTGTACTCATTATTTCTTCTCTCTAGTGAAATCTCTTACTATAACCCCCACCAAAAATAAATCATAATAAATATCTTCCAATGAGTACTTGATCCAAACACAAAGAGAAGCAAGAGAGGATTGCAGCGACAATATTATCCTATGAAAATCCAAAGTTAAAGATAACAGAGCTGTAGAGCTGTATACATTGTTGGTACATAAAGATCATAAAATCCAAAGAAAATAACCATACAGTGTTAACAAAAAGAGATTGATTCAAGATACAACAGTTTTATCAACCTGTGGTATCGGCAACACAGATACGAAATCAATGATGAAATATCGTCGCAAGTATCGCTTGGCTATCTTTGCCGGGTCTATCACAAGCTCACCCCGCCCAAAGACACGAGATGATGGAGCAATGTAAGCAGTACGAAATTGGAGAGCCATGTGTATAAGATAGAAAACATCAATCACTGTCCTCAAGGTGGTGACTATTGTCGCCAACTTTCGGTCTATACCCAGACAGTGTAATTGATCATTGATGACCGGAAGATAAAAAAACAGTGGATCCACAGACACAGCCAAAATGCATGAGATAACAAACAACTTATTCCATAAGAGTAAAAATTTGTCTTGGGGATCAAATATCTTCTTTTCGGACACTTTAAGATCTTCCTGAAACACCGCCTTAGATACCCCCAGTCCAAGTGATCGACCAATGGATTTCAGTCCTTCAGATCCCTTTCTCATTCCTTTTTTAAAAGACCTAGAGGTCGTGCCGCTTTCATGACTACCATGGCTTAATTTATCAATACCAAATCCAGATCTTGTAACTCTGACATCAGAAGATGAAGCCAGTCTAGAATCCAAGACATCCCACCTAGAAAAATGAACCAAACGCATAGAAAGATATCACTTTCCTCTCAAACAGTAACAAAGTAACTGCCAATTCATAAACAGGAATATGAAGACCCATTCGAGATCAGAGAAAGGCACAGAGAAGATATCAATAACTAAGAAAATGTTTACCAAATATTGTGTGCACATATTAAAATTTAAGGTCAATCTGAGTTGAATAGTAAAAAATAAAATCAAATTAAGAAAAGCTACATTCACAAGATTTATGTAAAGCGTCTTAAAATTATTGGCAGTACTCTCTTCTCCTTCATATCTCTACGATGCAGTGTTGTCGATGGCAGAAGGCCGGAAATCCACCAAATAAACATGCCATTGCGGCCTATGGCACCACTATGGCAGACATTCATTCACAAATTGCCTATGGCGGTTGTTCAAAAATCCGCCATGGCCACCATTTAACAACACTACTGCCATGACCTTGCAATGAAAATATATTGGATACCTAAAAGAACTTTCCCGCTGGCCACCCATGTACTGTGATTTGTAATCACTAGAGTCAAACATCTTTCAACAGTAGATCACATTCGGCATCTGATGCACAACCTACAGACCAACAAAACAATATTCAAAACAATGACCAACAATATTTATAACATTGCTTCCTTTACGGTAAGATACCAAATGTTTACTAAAAGCCTCATGGTAGAGGCAAACACAATTCCCAATTCAAATGAAGATAAAGTATAATTTCAAGAATGACATGGCCTAAATTTAGAAACTTATGCTGACATCTACTTTTTCCATGTGTTAAAACCCAAATGTAAATCTACTGTGTGTTGTGGATTGATTAAACCAGAAAAATAAACCTAATTTGCCACTTTTACGTATATCATCTTCCTCCCAACACAGCATTAGTAAAAAATTACTCTTGTAGACCAAACTACTGTAACTAACACTTAGTTAAAGCCTTCTAATATAACAAATCACCGGACAAAAAATGTCAAAAGCAAAATTATTTCGAAATTGATAGGCTGTGTTTGGTAAATGTTAAAACTAAAGGGATTAATTGTCATAGTTGTGAGTGTAAAAAAATTTATATTATGGATAAATCACAATCATTCATTCGTATATATGACTAGTTATGCTTAAAGTCAAACTTTGTCAACGATCTGATGGCTGTGGTTGTGATTCACAGTGCGAAAAACTTTTACACCTAAATTAAATTCAATTGTTAATTAATCGAATAAAATTAACATCTTATCCCTTAAGAATTAAATATTTAAAAAAATACGAAAAAATAGATCTCTAGTACTTGTAGTTTAACAGATGCAGAGAAACCATCTTTTTATCAAACACAAGAGTAAAGCGTAATATCAAAATCAGAGGTGAAGAAAGATCGACGGTAGACAGTGGCCGGCGACCGGAAACCACGCCGCCGGCGAAGAATTAAAAGGAGGGTTTGACTTAATAACGAAACTTAAAGTTGGCGTTTGGATTAACTGTGGGTGAAGTTGAAGTTCATAAGTCTGTACCGATGAGAGTAACAAAATCGTAATTACAATTTGCGAAATTCCATAATAAAAATGAAAGCAATTAAATTGGAAAAATGAAAAATAAAAAAAAGTAACGGACCTCATAGTAGATGTGAAGTTCCGGTGAGTAAAAGAAGGAGAAGAAGAGAGAGAGAAGGCGCAGCAACACAAACTGTTAACAACTTGAAAAGCACCGAACATCAACAATGAGGAAGCAAGAAGCAGCGCGGAGGGATCCTAATCAGAAATCACTACAAAATTAAATGTCAAAATATCTTTTCTTTTTATTCTTTAAATTCAATAATAAAAATATCTTTTATTTTTATTGAATAGGCAAACTTTCTTTTCTACTTAATGATATAGGAGTATACTTAGAATTGAGAATAGGAATTTTCATATTAAACTTTTTTTTAAACTATAATTCAATTACTACGAGAGAATAGTTGATTTTCAATCCTTTCCGATTAATTGAGGACATTTAAATAAAAAAAAGTAACCTATAATTTATTTTATAATTTTTGAAGATAATTTTTATCTATAAGAGAATCTTATGTACAAAAATCATATTAATATAAAACAAACATATAATTTATATCTATATGTACTTTATTAATAGAATCAACAAAATGGTTTAGGCTCTTTTGAAAAAAAAGAAAATGTGGATATTATTATATTAAATATTATGTATTGGATTCCGACTTGAAATTTATGCGAATTATTTATCATTTCATTTACAGATATAAAAAAAAACAATTTCCTTTGAAGAATAAAGTAAATAATATTAATCATTAATTATCAAATCAATAATCAATATTATGTGAATATTTTATGACTAATTGTATGTAGTTATAATATTAAGTTTATTTAATTTACCAATTTTTCATTTAGATGAACCAAATTTCAATAAATTTATGATAACGTCAGTCCAAAGTTGGAAAGACCTTAGATAACAAAATTATTTACATTTGTCTTCCTCATAAAAATACAATAGTTTAGTCTAATTGTAACAAGACATGTCTTAAATCTCCAGCTTGCAAATTTGAATCTTGCTAACATCGTTGGAATGATACAAATATAAATTCATTTTAAATACTAAAAATAAAATACATGATTTATGTTTTAAAAATATTTAAATTCATACTTCGTTTAAATTATTTCATATACAAATTTATTTTTCTTTATTTAATTAAATAGTTGAAATATTTGAAATATACTCTACCTATGTAAAAGGATAATTATTTCTGAAATATTTGAAATATACTTTATATAAATTTAATTAAATAACTGAAATATTTTTTAATAATAAAATAATTATTTCTTTTTATATAAATTTAATTTAATTGATAAATATTAATATTTACTATTAGATTATATTTTGTTTTAAGTTTAAATTTGAAATTTTATAATTCTACGTGAGTTTATATACCATAATTTTTAAGACAAGAGTTTTTTTTATAAAAACGATATATATAATTTAATACTTTATTTTGTTTTTATTGAAAAAAAACGGATAAATATGGGTCATCACGTTAGTACTACTAATTGGATTGCGTGCGAATTGTTAGGTTGCGGAGTTCCCATGCTTGTTAGCGCGATGTAGCGCTAACTATATAAGTTACTTGTACAAATTAGATTCAAGTGAAAATTATTTTAATAAACAAAAAAAATTAATTAAGATTAATGGTTTAGATATTTTATAATTAAAATAATATTGTGAGTGAGGCTTTACGAATCTTAATAAAGAATTTGCTACTGAATCGTTAACAACCCATCTTCTTCACATATACGGTTCTAACAAAATAGGGTACGCCGTCTTCCATATTCATTTTGAAAGATGAAGAAAACATGGAGTTCACGTTGTGCTAAGGAAATATATTTTAAGTATCAAATAACAATTATGTATCCTAGAATGGAATTCACGTTGTGGCGGTGATGTTGGTAAAGATTTTAAAAATTTATTCATAAAAAAGATTTAAAAAATCTTCAACAAAAAGAAAACACAAATCCAAAATTCGTTATATATATATATATATATATATATTTTGTGTGTGCGAATGATCAAACTATATCAATGTAATATTACAATGTTCAATAACGTTTTAATCGATATAAATTTTATATAATTTATCGTTCGATTGAAAGTTTATATCAATCATCAATGTAAAATTTTATAAAAAAAACTAAATGATTTAATATGATATTGAAATATATTAAATTTAACGTCTTAGATATTAAACGTCATTAATCTTTATTAGTCTCAAATAATCAATCAAATTATTTCAAATTGGTGTCGTTAATCTTTATTAGTCTCAAATAATCAATCAAATTATTTCAAATTGGTGTCATTAATCTTTATTAGTCTCAAATAATCAATCAAATTATTTCAAATTGGTG
>JBBPBQ010000002.1:1459253-1471319 GCA_037974755.1 Cicer yamashitae
TTTGAATTTAACTCAAGTTATATGACATTGAATTCTTTGAGCAAATTTAATTGATATTTTAATACATGCATAACTTATATAGAATTAATCATATCTATTTATTTGAATAAAAAAAAAATCTCTCAATGTTATTGTGTTGTATTGGTTGAGATAAGTTTTTTTTTTTAAATGAAATTGTTAAAGTTTTATTTGTGATTTAGTATATACTATGTTTCAAGGCAGACTAAATTTCATTAAAAACAAGTAGATTAAATATTTTAATTTTGATTTAATATAAGAAAGATTTTTAAGAACTTTGATTATGAATAGATTGTTAAAAGTTTTATGGCAAAAGAATGGAAGAAAAATATTATTCAAATAATTAAAAGGACGTCTTTATCTTAGATCACAAAAAGCACTCAAAATCTCATGTACTTCATTCATACCACTATGAGGTATTACAACTTGTAGGATTCATAATTAAAATATGTGCTTTTCAGTCCAACTGTAGAGGACCTCATATTGGTGAGGGATTCTAATATTTTTATATATATATTATATAACAAAAAAATTTAGACATAATATAAAGATTTATTTGATGAATTTGTTTTAAAAAATATTAAAAAAATAATTATTTATAAATGGTTACAAGTTAATATTAGATTTAACGTTATATTGTTATGTTATTTATAATTTAAATAAAATGATTCGAATTTTTTGTGTTTCATTCGATAAAAATATAATATTTTAAAATAATTTTTAATTATTAAGATTACATTTTCTTTTTAATAAAAACCTAATTTTTAATATCAAAATAAGATCTCTAAATTTTTTTTAGACATAATATAGATAAGCTTTAATTAATTTCCCCCAAAACAATAAGAGTATACGTATACCATAAAAAAATTTATTGCAGTCACAATTAAATATACAATTATGTATATATAGAAGGAACTTAATTAATTACTTAAACACGTACGTAGAAATGAAAAATAAAGAAAATGAATTAAGCTAACTAGAGGAAAAAATGATAGTAGAACATTGTATATGATATGCTAATAAGAATTATTTACGAGGATGGGTAGTATCTGGATGAGCCATCCCAGTGGAAACCTTAGCAACATCCAAGGCTGATGCTTCAGGCTTCTTAATAGCGTACAAAACAAAGTAACCTAACACAGATATTGCTGCAAATCCACCTATTGCCATTCTCATTGGACAAAATGGCATTTTCTTACGTTGGTGAAGTACATCCGTTGAATGTTGTCGAGGAGGTGATGATTCTTTCATTGCTTCATTATTACTTCCAACTGCCATCTTCCTTTTCTTACAAATTTTATATTTTCACTGATTTGTTGTGTGTTCTTAATTATATTGTGGAAGTAGTATTGATAGAAGAAAGAGAGGGAAATTAGAGTGGTTAGAAGAAATGCAAGGCGAAAAACAATGTGTTCTCTACAATTGGAGTCTTTGGCATTTGACATGTGCATGCTCTCGTTGACCTACAAATTTTGTTTGAACATTTCGTATATACGCCTAGTTAATTGGAGCATTTTCAATTTTTTTTTTTATTACAAATATCTCTTATATTTGCTCAAAAATAAAATGTCCTTTCTATTTTGTAAAAAGTAAAAAAGTTTATGATTTTGGAAGTAGTTTTGATAAAATTTAAATATATCTAATAATTGCGATTGGTTAATAATGTAATTTTTTTTTTATATTAATAGTGTATATGTCTAGTTCAATTTAAATTATTCAGTGTATGTCTAGTTGAAAAATTAAAGCATATTACAATTAACCAACATATTATTTGAGCTCCAAATATGATAGAATTTTGTAAATTATATCCAATTATTATTGGATTTTTTCATATTTTTAAATCTTAAACTTCGTAATTCTAGGTACTATTTAATTATGAACAAACTATTAATTTGTTTCTTTAAATTGTAAACGTTTCTCAAATTTATCCTCTATATTTTTATAAATGTCAATCAAAATACTTTATTCATCAATAAGTCTTGTTAAATGCACTGATATGTCACATTAACGTGACACATAAATGTGGATTTCACATTATATAGAGTGTTTTGACGGTAACTATTTCTTATTCTCTATTTATTTTCTTCCACAAGTTCATAAATCTCCAAATTCTCAAAATCATGAAATCAATAAATTAAAAAATTACACCGCCCAAACTATTTTTAGTTTTTTAAAAGTTTAATAAATATCGACCAATATATTGTAAAATATTTTCATACTTCGTCCAATAAAAAACCTGAATACAAAGCATAATTCGAACAATTTTTTATAAAATTTTACTTATCTCTCAAACGAAATCTAAATTACTTAAATTGGATATCAATATAAAACTATTTTGCAATATCTTCTATTTTTTGAAAAGATACATATTTTGTAGAAAAAAAGAAACTATATGAAACGAACTCTGGAAGTATTATAAGTAGTAGGAAAGGTGAATAATACAAACATGCATGAAATAAGTAAGACAAGGGTTTGGAGTTGAATGGCGAAATTAAGAAACAACCTTCTTGTAATGATAAGTAAGGAAACATGAAAGCAAAAGCAAACGAAAATGAAGTTGAGCTTGACTGATGACATAAACATTACATTTATGTATGTAGTCAGCAACAAACAGCACACAAAGCTTAATTAGAGAGACCTACAACAGAAATACATGTATATAATATATATCATCTGTCAAATTAAGAACATCATCATCATCCCCAATGAAACTCCCAACCATATCATCAACTCACGTCCACCACCGCCGATATTACCAGACGAATTTGGTGACGGTGATGGTGACCATGAAGGTGACTCTGACGCTGACGGTGACGCTGAAGGTAACAATGACGGTGATGGTGACAATGACGGCGATGGTGATGGTGACAATGACGGTGCTAAAGGTGACGGTGGAGTAGGCGGGAAAGCAACCAAGGCTAGCGGTGGAGGCGGGAAAGCAACCAAGGCTGGCGGAGGAGGTGGGTAAGCAACCGAGGCTCGGGGAGGAGGAGGCGGGAAAGTAACCGAGGCTCGCGGCGGAGGAGGCGGGAAAGCAACCGAGGCTCGCGGTGGAGGAGGCGGAGCAACCAAGGCTCGGGGAGGAGGAGGCGGGAAAGTAACCGAGGGTGGCGGCGGAGGAGGCGGGAAAGCAACCGAGGCGCGCGGCGGAGGAGGCGGGAAAGCAACCGAGGGTAGCGGTGGAGGCTGGAAAGCAACCAAGTCTCGCGGAGAAGGCGGGTAAGCAACGAAGGGTGGCGGAGGAGGCGGGAAAGCAACGAAGGGTGGCGGAGGGGGAATTGGAGGTTGAGTGACAAGCAGAGCGAGCCTTAAGCCTCGTCTGCAATGACGCTTGTTTCCACTTATGAAATAATTCATTCCTAATTTGGTAAGTAGCACCTTCGTATTCCCGTCTATGTGCACCATTTGACCTTCTCCCCGTGTTTTACACCAAGTATAGTCTGTCTCGCTCACTTCGTGCACCGATTCTTTTCCATTGTACGTAAACACTGTAATGTATAATTCATTTCAACATATATATTTATTTCACATTATATATATATAGGAAAACACAAACAAACAGCAGTAATTAATTAAATTAGTTACCAATAGTATCGCCTATTATGAAGTTGTGATTAGAGGCCCACCGGGTTAGTAAATCTCGTGATGGAAGAGGAACCTTCCAGCTCCATTTTTCACCGTCACCAACCACATGCTCTGTTGATTCCGAACACGATATTAGAACCCACATTGACAATATCATCATCAAACATTTTGGACAGTAATAATAACCCATTATTGTTATTATTAATTGATTCCTCTCTTTCAAACTCACCACCGGATTCTCACAGATTAAATAGGATTCAACAAAACACTCAATCGAATATATTATATTAATAATAGTTATACTAAACAATCGAAGCCCCTTCCCGATTTCGAAGTAACATCCTTGCCTAACTCAGTTTTAAACAAATTGCACCTTTTCGTAATACTTTGGGATGAATCACATCAATTTAATTCTCTGTCCGAATCGCCTAATTAAGCACAAGGGTCGAATCCAAGGGATATAAAATAAATTAATGCAACTTCATTTTTACTCTTTTTGTGGTAATATTTATGATTCGTAGAGTTAATTTAAAAATTCATGTATATCCATAAAATAATGTAGAGATGGTGTTTAGTTATTATAGCTGTTCATTT
This sequence comes from Cicer yamashitae, assembly GCA_037974755.1. NCBI lineage: Eukaryota > Viridiplantae > Streptophyta > Magnoliopsida > Fabales > Fabaceae > Cicer > Cicer yamashitae. Next base: position 1,463,451 of record JBBPBQ010000002.1, read on the forward strand.
TCTGAGAGGTGAAGTGTTTTTCCGGTCCAGAGTAGAGGCAGGATGTCACTTATTTGCGATGCGTACAACACCTCAAGCGTCTGTGACTTGTGACTTCGTCTATGTGACTCATGGCACACATATTTGTGCTCTGTGTAATTTTTCACATTTTGTACATTATGATCTTTGAATTACTTGGAAAAAAAATTTAAAACTTCGACGGTCACATAAGAAGTAGTTTAGAAGTAGACACTAACGATCACATTTATTTTTATGATTGATATAATTTTTAAAAATATATTAGTTTGATAAAAATGAAAATAAAATGTATTTTATATTTAATCGACTTCAATCATATCATTGTTTTATCCACAAAAGTGATGAGGATCAGAAATTATTACTATAGAAATCGAGTGTCATTAGAATTTCAATGATTTTTAAGCATTATTCATGGTGGACTACTTATAAATGTGGTTTATTGTAGAACTCACATATAATCTTAATATTTAGAAAGAAAAAAAAAAGTAATATAATTTTTATGTTTTTGTTCGGATTTAAACCCATATAGACCGAACATCCACAATGAGGGCCCAACTCCATATGAGGAACGTCGCGTTAATCATATTGATCGCATGATCGTGATCAGACGTCAATCCACACATCATGGTGAGGATCATGGATCTAGTATGCCTCCTTAATATATTTTCCCGCCATTTATCGTAAATGGCTCCCCTACAAAGAATTCCTTTTTCTAAAAGCAAACTATGCATTATTTTTTAATACCTCAATATCTAACTAACTTAAACATTTGAGTGTTTGTATGTATATCATCCCATCAGAGATCTCGAGTCATTGTTCTCAACCATCATTCGGGATCCACTTCAAATAATTATCGTCTTTTATAAGAATTTTATCTCGTTTCACTTCCATTAAATATTTGTTCCTGTTGTGGGATTGTCAAATCCAAGTGTCGTATCGTTTCTCGTGCTTAAAAGCTTGCCAAAGTCGTCATACTTCCTCCTCATTAGGACAAGTATTATTGTGTCTCCTTCTCTAGTCCGCACTATTTCCTCTCATCCCAACTCAGGACATTGTTCCAACTAGAACTGGTAAAAAAAAAAATCATACATGTGAGAAGTTGCAAATACAATCTGAGATTGACATGAAGCAAGTAGCTTAATAGGTACATGAGGTAAAATAAATAGATATTTTAACTATCTGTTAGTTAATATATCAAACTAGTAAATCTAAAAAATAAGTTCTTTTTTTGTTCTAAAGAGTCAAATGGCAAAATTCACACACACTTATGTGAAGAAAAATAGTATCCCAAGTTCAAATTGTGCTACAACATATTAAATTTCCCTAAAACTACCATCTAAAATGTATTTACAAGCATAAAATCGATTTTTTTTATAACTAAATGGACTTCCCAAAAACACATTAACTTTGTCTATTCAAAAAGGAAACTTGACATAGGCCGAGGAATAAGCCTCTAATATTAACGAAGTGATACATGCATTTCCATCGTGGTCTACCAGTTTTTCAATCACACACCAAGTGGCTTTGTCTTCTAACTCCTAAGGGTGTGTTTGAGAGTTTATAGAAAATCAGGTTACTCTGAAAAACATGAATGATGGAGTGAAAATAATAAAGGGTTTTAGAAGTAGAGGGCTTTGGGGGTTTATTTTTCTTTATAATTCAAAATCCTTTTAATTTAGGAGAATTCAAATTTACATTAAAAGGAGATTTTGGAAAATTTTAAAAGACTTTGATAAATTCTTCAAATTCAATCTATGTTGTTAGAATACTCTTCAATATCAAAAATATATTAATTATAAACATTCTTTTATCATTCTACAAAAACACTCTTAAAAAAATTAAAAAAATTCTCAATTTTTTCCTCTACGTACAATTATATTATATTCTTTTAAAAAACAAAACAAAACCAAAATAATCAAAAAATTAAGTGATATATATTTATTTGACAAAAATTATTGTTTGATCTCAAAATAACCAAATCTAGCTTGAATATAAATTACGACCCATTAAAAATATAATGTGGCGCATCACAAATTTTATATGATTATTTAATAAAAATCACATTAAAAACTTACCAAAGTTACTAGTAGCCAACATTTCTCATACTGTCGATGACATATCACATGTCTCATTAGTAAAAACCTAAAAACCTCTATTATGTAATTTAAAAAGATAATATCTTGTTATTAATTGTAATTAGTGGATGTTAGAATTTGCTGTAAGTATGAGGAAATCATCATAAGAAGCTGCACTTTAAAGTTTCAACAAATCTAGTGACGCTGTAATTTTATAAAATTCAATGTCGTTCCAAACATAAACTAAATAGATAAAAGGAGGAAGAAAGCTTTCTAATATTAAACAAAACCAAATTGCATCCAAAGTCATAGCCACACAGTTTTGCCAACAGAGTATTGGGATTAACAAACAGGGATCATCAAGGTAATAGTCAAACTGAAAACATTCGTGACAGGTCACAGGTGAAGAGCCTTGCAACCGAAAATAAATAGTTTGCTCCCTCATTTAAGAAGTGTCTTCACAATGGACTTGACGTTGAGTTTCTTAAGGTCGGTATAGGACTGTCCACATCCCACAAACATGACTGGAGCTCCAGATATGTAAACCATTGAAAGTGCAGCTCCCACCTAACAAAACATAACAAAATTAGCAGACCGGTTCAAGATCCTTTACTTTTCGAAACTAACTGCACCTGGTGCAGTTGTTAACCCTACCTTTCATTTAGGTAAAACTACATCAAAAATTATTTAATTTAATTTGAAATTATAAACAGATTCTTTATCTTCTTTCCAGTGTCAAGTTAGTCTTCTAGTAATATGTTTCGAAACGTCAATAATGTTAGCACCAAACTTCATTTTTCATCTATGTATGTTCCCAAAAGTCTTACTTGACCATTCAAAAAGTTAAATTACATTTTCAATTCATCAAGATAACAGCTAAATAACAACTTAATAGCAATTACAATATCTAATACATCAAAAATAACACGATCTTTTTAGTTTTAATCTAAGAGCGTGACTCCTTTGTTGTCAACGAGTATCTAATTATGGTACTGAGTGGTGAAACATTTTGTAGAGTATATCATTCAAAAATCATGTACACAAATTCAAAATAGAAGTAGACTAAGAATGAAAGTTGCTTCAACAGTGTAACCATTCTTAAAGACAAACAAATAATTTGACACAAAAAAAGGATAAAGGACCAGTTTTAAACTTCAAATTTAGTTAAAGAACCTCCAGTGTAGTTTTGTCTTTATTTATGTTAAAACTATATGAAAGTTTTTTTTGACTGTATAACCCAATTATTTTTAATGGTAGGGATGGTTTGTAGTAACTGTATTGAAACTGCAGACAGTCTCCATCCTAGCAGACCAATAAATGCTTCATCAAGAAGATCCAAATGCTTAGCCATAAATTTACTTGCAACTTCAAAACTTGCATACCTTATCATCAATTGTGTCAAACTTTGTGAGCAAGATCCCATCTATCAATCTGGGTGTAGGAGATGTGGAGAGGTCGGCCAGTTTCTGCAACAAAATAGATGGGTTCAGTAACTGCCATGAGAAAAAGTGAAACACAAACCCAATTGTAGCTGGAGAAAACTACTACACAATATATAGAACCGAACCTGGTTGAACTTTGAAAGCTGATCAACTGCATCATTGCCAACCAGTGCTTCTCCAACAAATAAGACCAGATCAGGATTGTTAAGGTAGATCAGCTTTGACAGCGCTCTCATCAATGGCTCATTGTCCTGAAAACCAGCAGTGGCATGTAAGATGACGTGATGAACATATTAGTGCATCTAAATAAACATCATCAATAGTGTCTAAATATAGCCAAACCATTTCTGATGCATTTATTCCATAAAATAAATGCAACGTTCATTTTCAGTACTTATCTCTTAACTGCTAAGGCCTAGAAACTAATAATACCAGTCATTTAGTATATTGTACACCCTCATAAAATCAATAAACTCTTGTTACAACAGCAACTGCGATAATTACCTGCATACGACCAGCTGTATCAACTAGAACCACATCTGAACCATTCCGTGAAGCTTCCTGAATTGCTTCTTTAGCCACAACAGCAGGATCTTTTTCATAACCCTTCTCAAATACAGGGATCTGAAAATGGAAATTATAAGTTACATGCTTCCAATAACTGGGTATTAATTAAGAATATATGTATTAATCTTTAAGAAATAAAATCAATGCAAACCTGAAGTCTACGAGCATGTGTCCGCAACTGCTCAACAGCTCCTGACCGAAATGTATCACAAGCAGCCATCATGACTTTAACATTGTGTTGCAGAAGCCAGTAAGCAACCTGCACAATTTACACGTATAATGCAATATGGTTAAAAAGCAAGCCCAACATATGGAATCTTATATAAATAGGATAAACAATATATGAATTTCCTTCACCTTAGCAAGATTAGTAGATTTTCCAACTCCATTAACTCCAACAAATACAACAACATATGGTTTCCTTTGTTCCTTTGCAGCATGAACATCTCTCAGTATGTCAATAGAACGCCTAGGAGTTAAAATACGGACAAGTGCTTCTTCCATTGCCGCCTGCATTATTTTTTAAAACACAACATCAATATGTATGATATGAAATTGTGTATATAAAGAAAAAGTTGGCATCAAATATTGATGAGCTGAAAGATAGAAACAAACCTGCACTGTGGAAGATATCCTTGTAAATGAAGCCAGTTTTTTTCCTTCAAGACTTGCGGCCACTGATTCACATAGCTTCTCAGCTATTTCCTCAGCCTACAAGTGATACAGAATGTAAAAAATATTAGCTAGCTTAATAAAAAAAAAAGTAGCCAATGGACAAGAATTTAGACATTGAAGCCACCACATTTAATGCTATTGACGATAAATACATACCACATTCTTAGTCATGAGTCTATCCTTCAGAGCTTTCAAAGCTGGTTCCAAGTCCGACTTCTCCAAATTGGCCTTCCCAGCAATACTGTGCACAAGGATTTAAATAAACATCATTAGTAGTCATTTCAGTGAAAAGGCAGAAAATGGAAATAAAGTAGAAGTGATAATAACAAACAGAAGTTTTAAAATAAGTCAATCAATGTAGAAGGTCAAGGTTATTTGCATTTAAACAACAACATAAATTTCACCCCGGTAGATACCATCAAAAGGAAAATGGAAACAGGACATCCTCTCAAGATTTTACAAAGGCGGAGTTCAAAGCAACATGCGAGAGATAATGCAATTATGACCAACAACAACAATTTAATTTATTCATTCCTTTATCCTTTCTTACATCCAGATATGCCCCCGGCCTCAACTCCTTTCATACTTTAGATAGTACCATAGACCTCGTGGAAAGGAAATATCAATAAAGTTTCAATCCAAGGAAGTTTGCCATGTAATTTCTATTACTACCACCAAATTGCAGTAAATCATCATTAAAAGTAGAACAATTGAATTATAAGGTATCATGGATCAGAAACAACGAAACAGGCAACAAAATCTTCACATAATCCCAAATTCCGAATTCTCAGATATATACCAATTTTCACTATTTCAAGCACCACAACATCAATCCTATATTATGAGGTTAGCTGCTTAACATAAATCTAAATGAAACCAATGAAACAAACAAACAAACAAACATAAATATATATATAAAGACCAAATAATCTAGTTCAGCAACTTTACCTCTGGAACATAGATGAAAACCAACCCTTCTTTTTAGCATCAGGCTTGCTATTCTTCCCAGCATCATCGTCATCCTCATCCTCTTCATCCTCACTATCACTACTAAGAATCTCATCTTTATCCATCATACTCTCCCCCTGTTCCTTAGCCAAAAAATCAACTTTCCTATCCTTATCCTCACCCCCATCAAGATCCACATGATCAGTAAAGTCCAGTTTGGTTTCAGGAGGTTTTTCATCCCAAACCCTATTTTTCTTAACCACCTTTTTGGGCTCTGCTTTGGATACAACATTGTCTGTTGCCTTCTTTCCATTCGCACTTTTTGTCCTAAGCTTCTGGAGCCTATTTACATCAAAAGCCCCATTATTTGAACTATCATTCTCTTTACCATTTACACTAACATTACCACCATTACTCTTCAAGTTAGAACCATTTACACGGCCATTCTCTAATTTATTATTGTTATTATTATTATTATTCCCTTTTTTCCCATCACCGCCATCATTTTTCAAACCACCTTCACCTTTCAAACCACCACCATTCTTCTTTCCTTCAGATCCATCACCCTGCCACGTGGCCTGTTGCTTCCTATTCCCGCCAACAACAACAGGATTCGATTTCTTCAAATCCTCGGCGCGAGCCTCGGCTTCAATCTTAAGCTGCTTGAAAATCTCGTCGAAATCTCGGTACACGGTTCTCGTGGGATCGTAAACCTGAGAGAATTCTCTCTTGACAGCAGCGAGTAAATCGTCGACGTACAAGAGATGAAGGATCCGTTGATAAACGGCGACGAAGACAAGACCTAGGTCATTGTGAAAGGTCCATTTGAGGGAATAGGAAGCACCAGGTGCATCGTAGTTGTAAGATGCCGCACCGGATCGTTCCTCGAGAAGACATGATCGAATCAAAGTATCGATCGGTGATCCTTTCAAAGCGTTCCCCAATTCTTTGCATGACCAGAGGATTAATCCCCCTCTTGTGAATATCAGTAACTGCTCTAACATCTTTTGATATCAATATGATACCTAGCTACAACAAAATTGAAATCCAGGAATATTATTCAGATTAATTAATTCAAAACAACCTTATATAATCGTATCAATTAATCAAATAGTATTAGGGTAAAGATGTTCGTTCGCGTACCTGAGATTTATGTTTTGTGAGCAGAGAAAAATGAAATGAATATTGAGAATGAAATTGAAGTTTTTAGTTTGAGATTTGGTTAGGTTTATTTAGCGGTGGATTATTGATATTGATACGAAAAGGGGAAATTGAGAATGTTTATAAATATCAGGGACACGTACTATATTCGAGGGACAGTTTAACTGTAAACCACGCACGCCGGCATTGACTCAGACACACTAATACGACGCCGTTAAGAGTCTGGTTCTCGGTCAAAAGGTTAAAACATAAGATAATTCATGGTAAAACCATAAATAGTTTAATTTCAACTCATATATCACAGCCATTCATATTTGTGATTTTAAAAATAATTCAAATAAAAAATAAATATTTAATTAATTTTACAGTTGTAATTAACTGAAGTATAAATTAAATTCAAACATAAAATTTATTTTATTTTTTGTTTTTTTGGTTTTAATAGAATATTTTTTTTAGAAGTTTTGATAAACTTTTTTCATCTTTTATAAAGAGTTTAAAAATAACATACTAATAATATAAAATTATTTTAATTATTAAAACTTTAAACATTTTTGTAAATAAATTTTATACTACTAAACCGTTTTAATAAAGACTCTAATTAAGATTTTACTCAATAAAACAAGACATTAATTAAGAAACTTAATATTTATATTGGTCAATTGCTCAATACTTATTAGAAGTAAATTGGTCAAAAAAACTATTTCTAAAAATAAAAAATAAAGTGTATACTTTTAATCTTTTTATTTTGACTAATTATTGCGTTTTGATTCTTTTGAATGGTTTATTTTGACATATTATTTCTAAAAATATAAAATAGATGATATATTTAGTAAAAAAAATTAGATAATGTATGATTTATTTATTCTAGTCAAACAAATACTTACAAGATTCTAAATGCATTTATTAGCATTTTTACTAATAAAACTTTCTCTCATTAGCATCGCCTCATAAAAAGCAAGGATAAAATAAGGAGATATCAAGAA
>JBBPBQ010000002.1:1471542-1636802 GCA_037974755.1 Cicer yamashitae
ATTAAAAAAATTAATTTTTTTTTGTAAAAAATAAAACTCCCTATTATAAGATATATAAATCAAAGTAGAACTATTATTTTAAAATGTGATTTTAAAAAATATTATGTATCTTTTATTTTAAAAACTAAAATTATTGTTTTTTAAATTTTAATTCAACTATCAAATGTTGATATTATTAAATTGGACATATACAGACAAACAAAACTAAAATCATTTATAGTTTATCATTCAAATCAATCTGTCAAAAAAAATCTTTCAAATTAATTAATAAAAAATCTTTCAAAACTAAAGGATTGTTCTTTTTTTAACAACAAAAGAGTTTTTAACTAATCCCATATAAAAAGTATGGTTCTTTAAAGTAGATAATTTGCCTTTTTTAAAATAAAACTGTAGATAATTCCATATTAAATGGTTTGTTATTTAATAGTAGTATAACTAAGGAAATTAAATGTTCAAATGCTTTCAATATCTGACCATCTTAATCAAAACGACACCAATGTGGGCTATGATATAACTTATAAACCCAAAGCTTAAATAAAATGCTCTACCTTTGGAATAAAATTCATCTGACGATAGATGCGTGAGAGACAAGATGAAATATTACAAAAAGAGATTGAATGATTTTTTTGTTTGAAAGATAAGATATAAATTTTATAAAATAATTTCTCAAAGTCACCATTTGAAAACTTTTATCACCTAAGTATTCACTATATTTTATTTAGCAGTGTAAACGGTAAAACAAATAGAAAAAAAGGTCACCGGAAAGTGCTCCTAACATATCAACAATGGAAACATCAAAGAAGTGGAGACACAACTGCATAAGGCAGAAATCATTTGATAAACAGTTTCAAAAAAAATCATAGAACAATGTGTCCACCATACATACACAGTTCTTGTGGTTACTTCTATTAGGCTAGAAAGAGTTTGTTGTTAGTATTATTCTTAATATTAACTTATAATTTATAAAACCGACATAGGCATTTCAGTTTTTCTTAAGAGTAACTTCCGCAGAAAAACAGTAAGGTTTTATTAAAGAATTATTAATATATTAAAACTTGAATTGTCTAAGACAACCATAAGAGTAAGACGTATAGAAGAAATAAGACAGGAAGAAAAAAAGTAAAGGGGTGGGGGGAATAGAAGGCCTAACACCATTTCAAGTGATCCATACATAATTGAATAAACAAGATTACTAATTCATTATCAAAGTAAAGGGAGAAAATAAGCATTTATGAAATGGTTCTGTATGCAAAAATGATGTTCCATTCTTTACACTGTCATCACTTCAACCCTTCACCGAGTCCTGGTGGCATTCCTAAGCTCTGAGCAAGATCACTCATCCTTTCCTTCATGGCCTGAAAACATAAGCAACACCATGTTTAAACAAATCAACATAGCACAAGTGCAGATGAATTTCCATTCTTCGTCTTGAAAATAGTTATTTTTACCTGGACACTCTTCTGGTGTGCATCCTTGTAAGCCTCTGTCACTAAAAGTGATAGTTTCTGCAAATCAAAGATGTTCAATATCAAATTTTAATTTCGAGGCCATATTCAGATTATTAGATATTAATTGATATATCTATCCAAACTTTTGGTGCATGAAACCATATATGTCATGTCGTTCACAACCATATCAACAAATTTTGACTAACTAATTTTATGAACAAGGTAATCAGCAGCTAGTTGAGACAAAGGTGCAAGTGTTAAGCTTTCATTTGAAGTGGATAACACAATGCCAATTTATGTCTCTGGCATACAAAATTCTATGAATATTTACGTAAGCAGACAAAAAAACTCAGAAATTACATATAACATTTTTACATATTTTTGTTCACTTTTTAAATGTCTAATTGTATTTCACTATATAAGAATTGGATATTTATGTAGCATAGTAGCCTCAACCATGATTTTATGAAATCACTTGAATTGCTTATGAAGTTATGAAATCACTTAATATGCACACTCACTTCTGGTCCCAATTCCATAGCAGCCTCAGTAATTTGCGTTCGCACAGGTTGCTGATTCCCCGATAGTGTCACCTAAAAGTTAAAATACTTGAATATGAATATTTTTCATTATCAATGAAAAGGTTTGAACAACTATAATATACAAGAGAGATATAATCTAAATAGGAATGTGATCCTATCACGATCCCAGATGATACTGACAAATCAAATTATAATAAATATCAATATCTCAACAAAAATCAATCAAAATCAAGTTAATCTATCCAAAAAATCAAAATCAAGTAAACAATTAACAAACGAAAGTGAAACCAAGAGAAGAGTAATATGGTGCTATAAAACTCTGCCATGCAGACCCAAAAGGACAGGGTCGGATCCATTGCAGATCTCTATTATATGCAACCTTACTTTGCCCTTGCAAGAGGCTGATTCTACGACTCAATCGAGTCACATGGCAACAACTCTAACCATTCTGCCAAGACTCTTTTGACATAAAGTATAAAATGTTCATAATATGATGCACATTAAAATTCCCTCTCTCAACTTTAAAAGGAAAATTAAATACAAAATTAAACCCCGCATGTCAAATGTGCTCACAGAAACATGAAAAGGTTTCTACCAAACAACATTGGCGAGAGAGAAAGAGAGCGAAGAGCAAGCAAATATCATACCTTTATTAACTCACCCTCACAGTAACCATCAAACTCTGCTCTGCATAGTTGAATAAAGACAAATAACTTAACTGTGAATAACTCATATAACTGGGAAGAGAAAAAGAAAAGGCAATAATTGTTTAGCAAGTGTGTTATACGCAGCAAGTTCTTTCTGTATTCGAACTGATTCAACTTGGACAACCGCCTGCGCCTTCTTCACAGTCTCAAACAGGTTTTGCATGTTCCCAAGCATTCCTGCCTATATTCAATCCACAAATCCACCGATTATGAATATATAGATCAATTAATACCAGATTGACAAACACACAGCATAATACTGCCACACAAATTTTAGCTTGATAGATTGTAGGAGATATAAAATTAAAGCTAAGTAGTCAACAGTCATACAGTTACACATCTACAACAAGGAGTTTTCATGTCTGAAAAAGGTGCTAAATAGTTGTCTGGTAATATGTCATGCTATTTATCATTACCTTGTGTACTTATGAAATGGTTAAACGCTTTGGGAACACAACTTATGAACAATACCAATTAGTTAACAATCAATCCCCTTCATGGATCAATATCATGAATACATGTCCTAATTAAGAACCTGTAAAAAAAAACTATGCCATGCAGCAGAAAATCTCCGAAACAGTGTTCTTCAAAGTACAAAAAAACTAAAAAGTCTTACTAGTGCTTCTACAGATCAAGTCTCTTGGATGCATGCAAAACCTCTTTTACACAATTCACAATATTTGTGTACTTTGTAGATTTGAAAGAGAGAATTAGATGTATGCTGTGACTTGTTTGAGGAATAATGGATGTATAAAATCAATTTGATACGCATGGAGAATCACCATGTGCTTATTTTGCAGATTTTCAAGGTAAAACATAGTTTTGTGTGTATTTTTCTAATTGTCTTTGACCTAGTAGAAAAAAAAAATACATGATTACAGGACAGCATGACCAACAAATTGAATTCACAATGTAATTCTTAGCATCGAAGGTGAGTTTTATCATACTTTGTAATTATATAAACAGGAAAAGGTTCAACATTAAGGTAAGCATCTAGGTAGATTGAAAAGTTTGTGTCAAGTGCTTGGGAGAATCTCCTATCTTACCTAATTCAGTTTGATAATAGATTCTGCAGATGCATCTTTGTAAGGAACTTTTCCACACACCAAAGATGAGAAGTTCTCACAGAAAAAAAGAGATAGTTTAACATTCAAAAAAAGAACACTTGCAAAAGTTTATCAGTTTCACTGATTCATTTCTCTCATGGACACAATAATGATTGACTTTATGAGATGAAGATTAAACAAGTAGGAAAATAAAACCTATAACACTTTCATCAAATACACACACCTGAGAAAAAACTCCCAGTCCTTAATAATTGTCACTTATGTGAATGATGAAAAAAAAAGCTCACAGATAGGAAATACGGATACAAATGCAACATTGTCATCACCCTGTGAGTATTCACATATAACATCAACGGCAAAATATAAGCTAGATCGGCTAACCTTAGAAGGTGCATCATTATTATCTTTTTTTCCTCCGAAAAGGGCATGGACTCGGAAACATCTATGATCAGATCCAACTTTTTGTAGTCCAGGCCGAGATAATTGCCTCATATTAACTACATTTGCACTGGAACTTAGTTTACCTAAAGAATAGAGCCAAAGATGAATAATTCAAGGATAGAAAGTAATTTGATAATCAAAGCATGTATGAGCTCGAATTCCAAAAAAAGAAAGCATGTACGAATTCACCTTACCAAATTTTTCATCTCCTAATTTTGTTTATACTCACTCTATAGTCCTAGCTGTATTTTAAAAGGGAAGCTTATATTTTCCAACTGTATCGTCAAACTTCAAAATTAAAAATGCAGAAACTAAAGAAAATGCAACATACATATTGTCATCGTTTAAGCTTTTAATTGTTCGAGATAGAACAATTAAGTCACAATATGCGTACATTGTTACCCTTTTAACCCATTCTATTACAAAATACAGACAAGTTATTACACTTATCCTATATGGACTTCTTCTCTATCAATTCCTTCTTTTCATTTTTCCCCTGATTTAAAAACCCTAGAATAACCAGAAGGTAAAATCAGTGCAGAACCATGGCCTCGTTCTGCAGTAGTGGGGTCAAATTTAACGAATCCATAATTCTGAGACCAAAAAAAAAACTTAAAAGACTAATTGAATACAATTAAACAACCTAATTGACCGCAACATCTAAAGAAAATTTCAATGTTTTTGGTGGAAATATGAATACGAAAAACCAACAATAATTGAAGACAAACTTAATATTCAGCAGAATAAAACAAAAGATAAAGGGCATTATGGGCAAAACCAATAACAATAAAGGGTTCAGAAGAAAGCAATCATCGAAGGCAAAATTCCCAAATAGCGTGATGTTAAAGTGAAAAAGGAGGGAACTTTATTATGTTTAGAAGCAACCAAATGAAAAAAAAAATGAAGACTTACAGAGATGTGATGATAAAGGGGGAAGGTTTTTGCATTGAGTGGTTCCGTTGATGTGAGATGTAAGTGAAACTGTGAACGCCATTGACTTGGTTCGTTCCTTGCTTCGAATCGAAGGGAAGAAAAGCAAAGCGGTGTTGTAGATAGTTGGATAATGGAAGAGATATTTTTTGTATCGAGTCGAATGTGTTGAACTACGAACACGACACTCGTTTAACGTAGTAACCTCGTTTCAGATTACTAGTTGCACCGACCAATTTTGTGGGATGATAACAACTAGTAATTCCTTATCGAGATCATCACCTATACAACAACTATTCTCTCTCTTCTCACTCATGTATGGTAAAATAAATAACCCTTTAAATTTAATGATATAGAATTTTTGTATTTTACTCAATTAATAATTTTTTTTCTATATGTTGTTTATAAGTGAGTGAGGTTATTAGGTACTAATAACTTTTCCTAAATAATGTACTCTAACTTTCAATTTCATTTAATTTTATGTAAAATTATAAATTAAGGTTGAGATGAATGTGGGAGAAAATAGAATCATTATAACACGATAAAAGAAAAATTATTTTTTATTTATTGAAAAAAATCAACGACATAAAAAAATAAACGATTTCGAAGACAATTAACTCAAAAGTGTGATAAGGTTTAAAATACAAGTATATCAAATCTAATTGACTAATAAATTAAATACTCGTGATAGTATTAAAATTTATGAAATATGGATAACATAAGAATAACGTACTTAAATAAAATAGTAAAAAAATCATCTCACTCTTCATTTAACACATACATTTTTTTTAAGATTTTCATATGTATTGGCCATAAATAAACACATAATTTGACAACTCCTTCTACCTTGTAGTGAAAGTTTGCCTCCAATTGCATTGGACGATGCATTACTTGAAGACAATGTTTTTTAGAATTGCAGAAAATGAATTGCAGTAGAAAGAGAACAATGATTCGCACAAATAAAAGAATACCGATACTTTTAATTCAGCCAAATTTTCTAAAAAAATCGCACTTGTATTCATAAGTATATTTTCCTACAAAAGGTTGCATTTTTATCGATAAATATACTTCTAATAGCAAAAAAAGAAAGTATAGTTTCTAAATGTATGCAAGGTGGAAAAAAAATTCATTAGTAATATTTTTTTTAGAATTTTTTATATCTATAGATTTGACTATTTCGTAGCTATAAAATATTAATTTTAAGATAACTTCCAAATCAATCTCAAAATATAAAAAATTTTAAAATAAATCAACTTAGTATTTACACCTTTAAGTTGATTAATCCGAATAAATTCTATCTGAATTAGTTGATTTAAAAAGAGTTAAAATTAAAAAAAAAAATATATATATATATATATATATATTTATTGGAGATTTTTTATAATGTTGAAGGTTGAATGAAAAATTTCCAATTTTTTTCCCTACTACTCGAGTCCTGAGAGAGACCAGAGAACTGGACCAACACAGGCCCATCTGTTTTCAAGCATCATGCTACGAGCGCATGTAAAATTATACACCTCACCCTCAAGTTCACATTCTCAAAAACATAACAACAATACGGCTATGCTTTTCTCGAAGAACTTTTATCATTTTGATAATTTTTTTATTAATTTATATTATTTTATAATGGTTAATATTTTTAATAGCATATCTCTCTTTTTCTTTGAATTCTTTAAATTGTCCTCCTTATTTCAAAATCCAACTATAATAATATAAATATTTTAAACAACACAACATATAGTATAATAATATTGAATGATTAATATTCGTGATATTAACAATAAATTTTATAAAAAAATTATTTTTGATTTATATAATTTATAATTAATAACATGTAAATAATTAGTTCATTTAGATGATTTCTCATTATGATATATTTAATATATGTTAAATTATCATTTTTAATTAAAAATACAAAACAATGATCAAAATAATCATATTTTAAAATAGAAAATTAATTTTACAAATTCTTACAAAAATAAGAGGATCAAAATTAAATATATTTAATAAGAATTGCTAAGACTCCCACAATGTAGTAATTTTGTATTTGAATCTCCGCTAGAATAATCGATGAAATGAAGAAGGAAATTATCTCACATTTATACTTCTTCCTCCACATTTTATGCAAACTATCTATTTTATCCTTTCCATTTTTCAAAACAAAAAATGTACTCCACTAAATTCAAGTTGAGTTTCAAAAAACATTTTAAAAAAATTGAAAACACTTAGACTTATTTGATTGTGCTCTACTTTTTAGTTTTTGAAAACTATTTTATGAATAAATTTTAGAAAACATTTTTTAAAAAGTAAAATTTTTAAAAAAATTTGTTTGACAACTATAATTTTTTAAAACAGTTTTTGACTAGAGAATTTAAAAAAACTGAAAAATGAAAAGTAAAACACCATTTATCTGTTTTGCTTTTTTAGTTTTAAAAAGTATAATATTAAAAATAGTTTTACAAAACAGTTTTTTAAAACAAGAAATTCAAACAAGTTTTTTAGTTTTAAAATTCTAAAATAGAGTTTTTGGGATGTGAATCAAACAAGTCTTTATATTTCAGGAAATTTGAACTTTGTGTACTAGAATTTTTTTTATAAGTTTTCCGATACACAAACATGTTTCAGAAAATCGAACTTGTGTACCGAAAAACTTTTTTCAAGTTTTCTTATACACATATGTGTTTTATAAAAAAATTGAAGTTTGTGTACCGGAAAACTCGAAGAAAAAAAATTTGGAATACAAATGTTTCTAGAAAATTCAAACTATGTTCTGGAAGACTTTTTTTAAATTTCTCGAACACATTTGTGTTCTAGTTTTCAAGTGTTTATGAACACAAACATGTACAAAAAAAATATAAAGTTTGACTTTTTTTATTTCAATTTTGCTACTCACACCACTCTTTTACTAGTTACACCCCTTTCCATTGTTGAATAGGCTAAATTGTCCTTATCATTTAATCAAATTTGCCAACTTTTCTTCTCTTTTCCTATTCCATCATGAAATCCACAAACATTCCTCGAATTTAGTATATTTATGTGAATTGAGTTCAAGTACACACTTTTCATACTCACTACAAAATTTTATATGTACTTAAACTCAGTTTATGTACATGTATGTGAATTCAGTTTACGTACATTTACGTGAATTGAGTTGTACGCACTTCTTATACTCACTGCAAAATTTTACATGTACTTGAACTCAATTTAAGTACATGTATGTGAACTAAATTGACGTACATTTACGTGAACTGAGTTCAAGTACGCACTTTCTCTACTTAATGCAAAATTGTACATGTACTTGAATTCAGTTGAAGTACATGTGCGTGAACTTAATTTACGTAAATTGAGTTCAAGTACATACTTCTCTTACTCACTGTAAAATTTTATATGTACTTTAACTCAGTTTACATAAAATTTCCCCTACTTAACAGATCAGAAAACATATAATAAGAAGAAAAAAGTTATGATGTGTAAGTTATGAGGTAGATGCGTGAGTTATGGTATGTAAGTTATGAGTATGTGATATGGATGTGAGATATTATGATATGAATGATGATGACAAAGAGAGAAAGAGACAAAATAAAGTTTAAGAATGATTGAAATAGTAAAAGACATTTTTGGTATTCTAAGTTTATGAAAATTTGATGGGGTGTTGGTAGCAAAATAGAGGATGAGTGATGGTGATGATGAAAGAAAAAGACAAAATAGAGTTTAAAAATGATTGAAATCATAAATAATATTTTTGATATTTTAATTTTATGAAAATTTGATGGGGTGTATGTAGGTAACAAAACAGATGATGTAAATAGCAAAATTATTTTTATTTAAAAATAAAGTAAAATAAATTTTGTATTCAAATATAGAAATAGAAGTATAAATTTAGATATATGAAGTAAAATATTTAAAAAAGAATTTGCCAAGAAAAAGCAAGACTCACATGTAAAAGAATTGAGGAGAGAGAAAGAGAGTCACAGGGAGCGACAACAAATGGAGAAAAACCAAAACCCAATATAAAGAAACAGCCACCACCAGCTTTATTTTACCTTAACTGCACTTCCCTACTCTCAACAGTCTTATCTGCAAACTTGCTTTCTTTTCAATTCTTGTTCTAGTGGCTAGGTTCACGTTTTGTACCCACTCCCACACCATATCACAAACATTAACCAAATTGCCCCATGCCATTATTGTATCAAATAAACCACAATTTTTTGTTTTTAAATGAATGATAAATAAGGTGAAGTAAGTATAATAAAGTTAGACTTTAATTTAAAATTAATGTGTACATTTGAAACGCTATCACTTAAGAAAAGGATAAGTAAAGTAATTGTTAAATTCGTCAAATTAGATCTCAAAAATTGAGTTTGCTGATTTTTTTGAATTTAAAAATGTAATTTTGATAAAATTATAGTGATTATATAACTTCTTACCACAAATTCAAAAAATACACAAAGGGTGGTAATGTTTCAGAAGAAAAAAAATGGATGGTGGTTAGTTAAATTGATGGAGCTTTCAAGCAATAGTGATAATGGCTATTAGGTAGGTAGGCTCTGTCACATATTATAAAGTCCTTGAAAGTAGGTGATGGTGGGATCTTTCCATTTCCATTGATGAATATGGAGGAAACATTAAATATAAAGATAAGGAAGTTAGGGATTCATTTGTGTGTTACAAGACAAATTACGTAATTCACCCCTCATATATGGTAGAGAGATCCATGACTAATGTATTTCCTTTTTAAACGGATCAAAACCACCCACAAAAATAAGGGGTTTTTTAGGATTTTTCTTCTTTGTTACTTTACCTGCTTGCTTCATCGTGAAAAAAGCCATATTGATTTTCTCCACTACTCATGAAAAGAAGCATTACTCATCAAAAGAAAAAAAATAACAATATGAAAGGGTATTTAGGTAAATGAATATCAAATGACACTTAGCATAAAAAAATAATAGAAATGGGAGGAGTCATTGGTAAAGGGAGAGAGAGAGAGAAATCACAAACACATTCCAACCCAAAGAAACAAACAAAAACCAAAGTAGACAATCCACCTCAAAGCCTAAAAATAAGGTTCCAACAACTGCTACAGCATAGCAGAGAGAAACAGCATCATGCTATCTCATTCATTTATACCTTTTATTTTTTTTTCTTTTTCCAGTCCCTAATCTATGTATCTATCAATTCTTCAATATACAAATAAAAACCATTCCATTATTTATCTCTTTCTGACCCATTCCATTATTTCTCTCTCTACACAGACACCAACAACAACAATCAAAGAAAAAACATTGAAACTACACGCATCCTTTGATTTCCATCAAGAGTCCACACCACACCACTCAACTAAACCCTCTTTTCTCTCTCTCATCAATGGCCCAGTTGGACCAAAATTAATGTTTCAAGAAAACAAAAAAGAAAGATTGGAAAATCAAAAAAGAAAGAGAAGTTAGATAGATGTGTTCAATTGTCCTCCAACCAAACCAACCTTACACACCATTCTCTCTCTCTCTCTCTCTCTCACTCTTACACACACAAACACACTCTCTCTCTCTCATCGACAAATATGTTCCCCGAATTACCCTTCTGCAAGCCCCCAAAAAATCCCATCTTCATCACTGGTCTTTCAAAAGAACAATATTTTTCACCGAGTTATGTGGGCTTTTTGGGTTTCTTTGTCTTGGTCAGAATTTTCACAGAGAAAACACCGAGAACCTTCTTACCTCTTCCCATCTTATTAACCCTTTCTTTCTTCTTCTTTACTATCATCATTATCATTATTAATATTATTTTCTCTCTTTTCCTCTCTCTCTCTTTCTCTCACGTTTTCTTCTACCTTCTTCTTTTTTCTCTCTTTCTCCTTTTTACCTTTAGTTGTTCTACTTTGTTCTTTTCTTGTGTGTTTCTTGCTCTTTTCTTTTCTACTCTGGTCTGATGAAGAAGATGAAAGGTGTTGTCTCAATGAAACCTCCACCTGATGTGTATATGGATCAGAGAACAAGATTGAGGCACCAGAGTCTCCTGCAGGACTATGAAGACTTGCACAAGGTAACCCTTTTACCCTCTTTTTTCAAAAGATTGATTTTTTATTATATGGGTTTCAATCGATCTGCTTTTTTCTTTCATGTCTTTGTTCCTTTTGGTTTGATTTGGATTTTTATGATGGTTTGTTGTTTGTGAAAATTAAGGGTTTACAATAAGGGGGATCTTGCGTTTTCATATGTTTTTGTGTAAAATTATGCATTTTGTTGGAGAAAATAATAAGGAGATCTTATGTTTTGATTAATCCTCCGATCTGATGGGATTGTGTTTTCATCTTCATCTTTGTGTTATTTATGTGTCCCTTCTTACAATTTATTTGTTTGTGTTATATATCTTCAAAATCTTTCATTCTTTTCTGCCTGATCATGTAATAATGAACATGAAATGAAACAACTGTCACATAGCAGTGTGTTTTTGTCAGTTTTCATGTTTACAATTTTTGTTAAGTTTTGGAGCCTTTACTTTGCATAGTTTGTAGTCTCAAAGCCTCTTGGGTCTTTAAAGTTTGTGTTGTGTTACATATCATATCATATTTTCCCTAGATTTTTTAAACCTATTAAGTTATGAGCTTATAACCATTAAACTAACCAATAATCAACTGTTAATTTGCCTCCATTTCTTTTCTTTTCTTTGGGTTGGGGGTCATTTTGCTAAGTTTTTTACTTAACAATCAGCATAATGGTTTATCTAATTTTCTCATACTATCTTCTTTGAGTTGTTCTCATGATATTTATGTAATGTTCAGGAAACGGAAGCCATGAGAATGAAATTGCAGGCTGTGAAGGAGAAAAAGTTGATGCTATCAGCTGAAGTTAGGTAATGTCTCATGCCTAGTGATCTTCCATTTTTCATATAGTTTGCAGTTTATAATTACACATGGAGTTTAATCATCACTAATATCACTCTTTAACTATAGATTTTTAAGGCATCGTTACAAATACTTGCTTAAACATCCTCAGCCAAAGCAAGAAGTTTTAAAGCCACAAAAGCTCAAAATCAAAGAGCCTAAGATCTCAAAGGGAAGGAATTACAACAGAAAGGAATCAACTTTACGACCGAACACCACTTCCAAATTGAACCCAAAAGAAAGAATTTTCATTGGTGTTGAAGACACACTGCAAAAAACTAGCCATGTGTTTGATTTAAACCAGAACGGTAGGAGCTTAAGTAAAAAAGATGCTTCTTTTCATAGTTCTTCAGCTCCTGCGCTTGACTTGAATCACAAAGATAGGATTCACAGCGGAAAGGAAGCCACAAAGAAGAGTGTAACTCCATTTTTTGACTTGAACCAGATTTCGGTAATTAACATAACATGTTATTATGTTTACATAATGAGTCTTTGCTTATGTTTGATTATAGTAGACTTACATTTCTTCATCTTTTTTGTTGCGATGATTCAGAGAGAAGAGGAGGAATTAGAAGGAAACAATCAGTCCATGTGGATTGAAGAACAAAAGAAGAGTACACAAAGAGTTGTGAATGAGGAACAGCACAATGATATCAAGCTTTCAGTTTGTAGAAACATTGGTGAAGGATCAAGTAGGGCAGGGAAAAGGAAGATTTCATGGCAAGACCAGGTTGCATTAAGGGTTTGATTGATCATATTAGTACAGTAACATTTGGCTGAACTCATGCCAATTTGGAATGTGTAGTAGATATTTTACCTTTCACCAAAACCATTCTAGTTTTATGTCTTTCATCTTGTAAAGATAAAAAATATACCCTATAGAATCATGTCATATGTTCAATATATATATATATATATATTAGATGGAATGAAGAATTTAACCCTTGAAATCCTATCTTTCTCTTCAATGATGAGTTTTTTTTTTCATTTATCTTTTAGCTTTCCAAAAAGTAGCTCAAATTGGATTTGGGTTTTGTGGTTAATAACTAAAGTCTTTTATGGCCGGTTTTGAAGGTTTGGTTTGATATCTATCCATTAGTTCACTTAGCAATACTTCATTGGTCTGCCTTATTATTTAATTTAATTTGTATTTAACATAAGATTCTCCGTTATATTTGGTCATTATTTATTTATTAGTGGTATTTTATAGTATAATAGAGTCTTATTTGGCAGCCATTTGGCGAAAGGCTAGTCTTTCTAGGTAGAGAAAATAATCTTGTTGATGACCAGAATTTATGGGGTAGGAGTTGTTGAAATCTAATTTGCGGAAGATGCTAAGAAATAGTATATCAGATTAACGTGACCAACAAGGATAACACAGTTGACAGTTGGTGTGAGTGGGGGCTTCATGCTTGTTTCTAAAACAAAAAATCTTTGGACTTAAACTCATGCCAACAATAGAGACAAAAAAACTCACGCAGACAATTTTATATGCAGACAACAGTGTAAATAAATTATTTAACCATGAAAAAATAGAGATCATAAAAAATATCAACCAAGTATCATGTCCAGTTCAATTAAAAAAAAATTAAAATTCTTTAAAATACAAGTCAGATATCATAATATTCAGAGCCCAAAAAAGATGTTAACAGTTAAACAAACACACTTCAGAATGTCAAATGAGTTCCTCATGTAAGTAAGGCTCCAATACATAACTAATAAAACACATCAAAATGTTTGTAAATAAACTTCATAGATATGCAATTGCCAATATCATCTAAATATTGTTTCTATCTTCACTACAGGTGTTATCCTTTGATCTGTTTCTTTGTTGACACCATCTGTATCTTTGATCAACTTGGGAGCTTCACTACATGGTGTGGATGGAGAACTTACATTGTTTTGACTGAATTTCTTCATTTTACTTATGTGTTTTTTCCCTTTTTTGTGATCTTCCAACACAACTTGTGAGAAAGTGCCAACTCGACAAATCTCACACCATAACCGTTCAACCTTCCTCGTTCTAGTCACTGCATTTATCTTCCTTGCTTCCACAGTTGCAGTGTCTTTTTTATTCTTCAGAGTACCTGTATTTTGGTTTATCTCCACAAGCTGCTCTTCATTTTTGGATTCTGTTACACCTTTATCAATCATTGTCTCCGCAAGCTTCTCCACATTTATAGATTCTGCTACACCTTTATCAACCACTGTCTCATTCATCATTCCCAAGGCTATGCAAGGTTGGAGAGGTTGTGGATCTGTTTTTGCATCCAACTCTGACTTTGTGGTAACGATGGTTTCAGTAGCCTTCACAGTTTTTTCTCTTTTCGTTCGCGACAAAAATGCTTTGTTGCTCTTATCATTCTTCCGAATATTGTGACCTGCTTCCTTGGCTTTGTGCTTCTTACCATTCAGATGAGCATTCAAGCCACTCTCACTTGTGGCTTTAATCTGACACAGGGCACAACTCCACTCCTCCTTGGATTTTTTCTTCAAACCAAATGCAGAAGGCTTGGGGTCGTCACCAACAGGCGCCATTGCTTTTCGCTTTGCACTATAGAGACCGGGATCTGGCTTAGCCTGCCATCGAATATTCAAATAAAATATCATATGCTCACTATCCAATTAAGAGCTTCAACATTCACTACATTGCATGTCAACAACTGCAAAAGGAAAATGCCGATAACTTTGACAGCAAAAAGTAACACAACATCCAGACATGACACAATTCAAGCTATAACTCAGAAACAAGTGTTTTATGTAATTTGACAACCAAAGTGGCAAACTAAATTTCCTGATTCAATATAATCACTCACTTGTACTCTTTGATTATATTGTGCTAACTGAATTCATACCAATTGATTTAATTGTTTCATAAGAAAAGAAACCAAATATAAATGATTTCAAGAAGCATGGTTGGATGGAATTTATAAGCTTTTAAAGGAGTGAGAGCAAATACAAGTAGCCTTCCTTGTTTAAGCTAATGGCAAACTTCTAATGAATGGTGCAGGGGTGTGAGTGTGTGACTGCCTTAGACCCCAATTAATTTTTAGCAGTAGTATAAGCCCCCAAAAATTTGTCAGAAGTATAAAAATAAAAAACTATACTATAATCTGTCAGAAGTAAATAACATAAGGATAACTGGCTATATGCACATCAGAAATGATATTTGAATATTAATTTGGGACAATAAAACTCCACAACTTTTTAAATTGTCACTGATGTTCACACACATTGTTAATGAAGGGTTAGATTTGGTTAAAATAGATATATCAAATATTGCAACTTATTAACCATCTACTGAACATTATTAACTATGAATTTAAATATGATTAACCTTAATTTTCAAGTGTTCAAATCTACATGTGGTTGAAACACTTCAAATTGAGGTTAATAATATTTAAATTTGTAATTAATTAAATTCAGTTGATGATTAATGAGTTATCTAATCTTGATATACACATTAACCATTCTTTGAACAATGTTAAGCATGCATGTGAAATACATTTGCCATTTAAAAAGTATTCGAATTTTGTTGTCCCAAGTTGATATTCACATTCACAAGTTAAATTATTCTTTTAGTCTTTTAACTTATTTTTTGGTTTCATTTTAGTCTATTAATTATTTTTCGTTCCGTTTTGGTCCCTTAATTATACTTTTGTTAGTCAAGTTGGCCATTTCTGTTAATTCCAATAAAAAAACGTTAAGTTTTGTCATCTCATTCATCATCAAACCCATAAATCCATAAATTTATGATCTCTTTCAATCTAAAAACCAAGAAAATTCATCAAACCTATGACCTTCAAATCCATAGCTTACAAATTTCTGGGTTTTTAGATCAAAGGAGATCATAATTTCTGAGTTTATAGGTTTGAAGATAAGTGAGATGAAAGAAATGACAAACTTTAATGTTTTTTTATAGAAACTAACGGAAAATATCAACTTATCTAACAGAAATATAGTTAAAAGAACAAAACAAAACAAAAAATAATTAGAATCCTCAAGTGAAATCAGAAAATAAGAGGAAAAAAAAGTAATTTAGCCATATTCAAATAAGATTTTTGCTGCATATAACAAGTGTTAAAAGTTCAAGACAAGCCCCTGCAACCGTGTCATTCAACCACACAATCAACTAATATAATAATGAACAATTTGGATGATTCTCTTATTCTATTCTACATATACACAAGTGGATTAATATACTTAACTAATAGCTACTCGGTTGGCTAACTATCAATAGTAACCAACAATGATAACAATTCATATCACAATATCTCTTCTCCTCTTTTAGAGGGTTGGATTTTGGAGGTCTGAATTTATATTTTAATAAATATTTAATATTTTAGAAAAATTGAAAGAATAATATGATAAATTAATATATAATATCTTTTTATTTTTTTAAAATATCAAATATATTTCAAAATATAGACTTAATCCTTTAAAGTTTTTTCCTCTAAAAACAAACTCACAGGAACACCCTTACAACCAAATCAAAGGACCTTACAATCAAGAGACAAAAAAAAAAAGTAAAGAAGCATTTTAGTTCTTAATCTTTGAATACACCAAAATTACAAAAACATCTCTAGATTTATGTTAATTTAGTTCTTAAATATGACTTTGACTAGTTTGTGTGGTCCTCAAATGTTTTATTTTGTTACTCATTTTAGTCCACGAAATTTCCAACAGAAGGCACACTCAATGATGGTTTTAAAATTCCAATTCATTCAAAAACTACGGTGACACACTCTTACATATTCAGCACCAAAATACCTATTTGATCTCCAGAAAAACAATTAAAATTAAGAAAAGTAAAAATAAATAAAAAATACAAGGGGTAAAACATAACAAAACACTCGAAAAAAATAGAGAAAATAATGAAACTGACCAACACGATAACTTTGTCCTTGTTGTCACTGATCTGTGGAGGAAGGGGCATAATGAATGGTTGTTGCGTCGACGGACCGATGCGATCATCAACAGAAGCAACATGATTTGACCATGGAGACAATCGTTCCTGAAAAGACAGCGGCCTCTGCATTGGAATTCCCAACGCTCTCTCTAGCGCAAGTTCCCTTCTAACTTCCTCCTCCAACTCTCTACGCCGGGCAATCTCGCCGGCGATTATCTCGCGGCGGATTTGTTCTTTCTCGAGCTCCCGTCGCAATGCCTCGCCGACTAACGGTACTCGGAACCCAGAAATATCACCGTCCACTGATACTAATAATAATAATAATAATAATATTAATATCAGAAACCAAAAAAAAAAAAAAAGAGGGAAAAGTAGGGTTTTTTTTTTAGGAATGGGAGAAATGGGGTTACTTACATGGAAGTTGAAGTGATCGATCAGGGAGGTAAGCGACGGTGGAGAGAGAACGAGAGGTGGGTGATGGTTTGATGTTGTCGATGGCACGAAATTTGAACTCCATTGAATAAAATGTTGGAACTTGAATTCAGAAACAAGCGGGAATGATTGTGATGATAACTACACAGACACAAAAAAGAATGTGGTTTGGGAGATGGCACTCACGCGTGGGTGTGCGCGTTGTATTGATTGTGTGTGTTCTGCAGTGCTGACACCAAAAATATTATAGGAGACTAAGGGAGAAAAAACACTCGTCTCATTACGCTTAATATGGCGTTTCTTTCGCCTCTCAACAACACTGAGAGAATATATACTCTCTTCTTTTACTCCCACCATAATCTACTTATTTATTATTTCACTATGTTAATATATATATATATATATATATATATATATATATAAAAAAGGATATTATGTTTATTGAATTATCTTCGTCAGATAATGTTGTATTATTAATGTCATAAATATATAATAAATGATATTGTATTTGTAAATGATGCAAATAGTATTAGTTAAATGATATAATTGAAAAATTAAAAATTAATAAAATCAATTATTTTAATATGGAGCCACTAATATTTTTTGTGAGTGAATATGCAAATTGGGTCTTGAGATTATAAGCATTAATTACCTTAAATTTTGTGAATTGGCGAATGGAAACTTGAAATTATAAAATATTAATCTAAATAGTTTATATGTAAAATTTTGTCTTTATATAGTTTGATGTGACAGCTGAATATATGGCTTATGCATGTAAATCTCACATCAGTGTCATCTTCCAAATGACAAATTTGTCAATGAAATTTTATTATGTCAAATATAAATTTGTGAGTAATTGTAGTTGTCTATAAATTAATCATGAACAAATTAATTCATGAAATATTTAAATTTTATCAGAAAATTAGTCTACGTTTTAATGACATTGCTATAAGATCAACATTAAAGGTTTAATATTTAATTATCATATCATATTATAACGATACAAATTTAAAATATAGATTATTTTGATTACTGTTTTATAATTTCAGGGGTGTATAAGCTAATTTACAAAATTCAATGATTAATTTGATAAATGCTTACAATTTGAATAACCAATTTGCTTATTCACTATTAAAAAAATATGAAAAATAAAAAAAAATAATGATGATTTTACTAATTTATCTTTATCACCATATTTTCCTTACTATAAATATAAAGAAAGTGGAAAATAATAGCTTGAGAGTGATGTAGATTGTATTAGAAGGTACAATTAAAATAAAAATATTAAAGTTGTATTGAAAATCAAAACTAACAATTATTTTGAGACAAATTTTCTTACAAATATGACAATTATTTTATGACAGAAGGAGTAATATATTTTTATTTAATTTTTGCATATTTTTCTGCAACCAATACCATAAATATAATTAAAACATGAACTAATTTTTTGTTTTGAAAAATAAAATTGTAAAACTAAAAATAATTGTGAACAAATTTAATAATACAATTAATTTTTTGATGAATAAAATTTTATATATAAGGTAAAGGTAATATTATTTTCCACATACTAGCGTTAGTTTATATTATTTTTTTTTGTCTAGGGACATGTGTGTTTATTATCATTTAAATTTTATTTAATTAAATATATCTATATTTATACATGACTTATACATTGTACAAAGCCAAAGAACTCCACCAATATTGTTATAGAGATCGATACTTTACGAACTAAAGTTTTTTACAGATTAACTAAATGTACGGGTTGGAATCCATTTTGTAAAAATGTATGTCAAATTTTTTTTAGGGAGAGTTTTATTGTCTTTTGTAATCCTATCTAATTTAAGAAATTAATTTTTATAGTTGTGAAGATATCCGATTCAAAAACAAAAAAATCAGTAAAAAAAAAATACGGAAAAAAAGAGAAATAAAATTGATTTGATATTTTTTATTAGATCGAACTTTACTTAATTAAAAATATTATATAATAATTTATTGTTTTAATTTTATTTCTTTATTTTTATTACATGTAATTGACTAAATAAAGTGGAATCTTTTTAATATCCCTATTTTCTTAAAAAAAACATCAAATCTATCTTACTTTCGAAATATATCTATTTTTAAGTTTGAATTTTTTTTAAAACATATTTAAAAAATCCAATTAATTCAAAAGACATAAACTCATAATTTTATTCAAAGAAAGAAAGAGGGCGAGAAGGTAACTAAGAGTATTGATAGTAATTAGGCCGAACTGTTATCCTAATGGGAGTAGTGTTATGTGATATATATCTTCTAGGTGTTGGATTTAACTGCACATAAAGCAAACATTCAAAAATTTGTTCAAGGAGGCAAAGAGAGACCAGAAGATCAAAACTAATAGTATTACATAGACTAAGAGTCTTTTGTGCGTCTGTTTAATTGACTTGCATTTTTTTTTCTTCTTTTTCAAATAAAAATAAGTTTGCATTGGCAAGTTTGTGAAACAAGCTACATTACGATTTATTAAGTGTTGGGTCTAATTTCAGAAATCGAAAAATAACGGAGATCAAAATTGTAAAATACAAAATACGAGGTGCAAAATCCTGTAATTTGAAAAGTAGTAAACCAAAAGCGTAATTATGTCTACAAAAGTTAATTAATTGCCTTTTCTTTTCCTGAATGTGATACTAAACAATATACCACATTTTATTTGGTCCGAATAAAATATTGTTCCATTCCCTTCCTTTTCTTCGTGAATGTGACACCAGAAAAATAAAAAGAAGAAAAAAAACACATCACAAAATTCCAACCACATCCATTTCTTTCAAGTACCACGTTTAATGGTGTCGACATTATACAATGGAGAAAGTGACTAGTAGAATTTCATTCTCTTCAATTGCATTGCATCTCTCTTTAAGTATGTGATCCATTAAAATATCTCTTACCTTGGGCCAAGGCTCAACTCGTAAGAAACAGTGTCATGATGTCTAAAAATTTTAAGCTCCAACATCATAAAAATCTATCCTCTTTTGTTGGCCATGACTCCAACAGAAAAAGACAAGAGAAGAGAATCAAGAATACGAACTTACACTCTTCGCGAGTCTGTTTAACACACTATATAAATTATTATTCAAGCACGGTTAAAATACACAATTTCTATTATAAAATCTCTATTATAACTTAATCATATACTAACTAGAGTGTCGGAATATTTGTAAGTTTCACCATATGATTTAAGAGATAGAGCGTTGTCCATCATTCACAACTACGATAAGCATTCTCAATCTATTCCATATTATCGACAACATTTGTGGAAATTATGGTTTTCCTTTCATTTGCAAACCACTCATTGAAAACTCCAAATTATGGTCTCTAGATTCGTCTCTCAAGTGGACAAGCAAACTAATACGAAATGAGTTT
This sequence comes from Cicer yamashitae, assembly GCA_037974755.1. Lineage (NCBI taxonomy): Eukaryota > Viridiplantae > Streptophyta > Magnoliopsida > Fabales > Fabaceae > Cicer > Cicer yamashitae. The sequence goes on from JBBPBQ010000002.1 coordinate 1,492,295, forward strand.
AGAAAGATTTACTTCATAACCCTCTTATCTACCACCAAACATTATGAAATTTTTGCAGAACATTAAATTTTAAAAGAAGAATACTGACAAATTTAGTTTCAGTTTTAAGAACACAAATGTATTTTGAAAAATTTAAAATTTGAATTTTTTGGAATAATTTGTATTCTAAAAAATTCAAAGAAATACATTTGTATTTTAAAAAAAAAAAAGTTTCAATCGGTAATGTTTTCATAAAACTTTATGGAAAATAAATCTAAGAGTTTGAAAACTATAAAAAAAAAAAACTTAATTTAAGTATTTTGGAACATGAATGTATCCTAAAAAAATATAAAAGTTGACTTTTTCCATTCCGCACATCAAACACTTAAGGTAAACTAAAAAAAAAAAAAAGGTTAATTTTATCTTTTTAGTAAATACCATGGCTAAGTTTTGGACTATTCATGAGAGGTTAAAGCTTGTTATTGATCTGATTTTGGAGTTATTGATATTGAATTTGATTTAGTGTAGTAGTGGGTTTGCTTGATGGTTGTAGCTCTAGTCATTTGAACAATATTTTTTGGTGAAGCGAATCAAATGGTAAATGTTGAGGAAAAACAACTTATACAGTTGAGATTTTATATGAGAACGCACTTCATAAGTAATGAAACAAACGATAATTAAATGATAATTTACGTGGTTCGATATGTTTTGCATACGTAATAATTCAATAATTACATTAATAATTTATAATTTACTCTAAAATTGTGTATCACTCTATTATTTTTCTCACTCTAAAAATTACATGAAATAATAACATTCTCACAAAAGTGTTGTTTTTTCGAAAAAGATATTAAAAAAGGTCAATTAATCTCCACAATTTGACTGACTTTTAGAAACTCTCAATTAATTATTTTAAGTTGAATTTGCAAGTTCCAATAGTCAAATTCTAATACTCCCTCTAGTCACTATTATAAATAAAAAAAAATACTTTCACAATTATAAAGAAAGTTAATTTTTTAGATTTCATTTAAAATATAAATCAAATTTATCAAGGCTCTATTTGACAAGGTCAAAAAACAAGTTTATAACTTAAAAGCTATAAGCTTTTGTTTTTATAACAATCATTTGAGTTAATTCAAATATTTTATAGCTTATATTTTATAATTTTTTATTTCAATTTTATCTTTATTATCGTAACTAAAATTATTTTTTACCCTTTATACTTTATTTATTATAATCTAAAATAAATAATAATTTAAAGTAAAAAATTTAGAATAATTTATTTATTGTAATTTAAAATTTAAAATAATTAATATTTCAAAGTAAATAGTTTATTTATCTATTTTATTTAATATAAATACAATAGATAAATAAATAAATCAGAATGGTAAATTTTAAATTAATTATAAAAATTAAATTACTAATTTAAAATATTTAAAATATTAATTGGTAAAATTGATTTTTAATTAAGAACGTCCTTTTATGTCATTTTACATTTTAAACTAATTAAACATCTAATTTTACCAAACACTTCAATTAACTCAAAAACTAACAACTATAGAGTATAAAGTATAAACTAATTTTATCAAACATAATTTAAATTGTTGATTTTTAATGTCAAATGTCCAATTACATATATTAAATATTTTTGAAAAAAATAAATAGTATATTATAAATAATAATATTAAATTATTTAAAAGTTGTGAACTTTTATCTATAATAGTCACTAAAGTTCAAAATATTTTTTACTTATAATATTCATCCCTTTTACTTTTACCAAGTTTGGATTGCATTTGAAGAAAATAGAAGATAAATAATTAAATTTATATTTAAATTAAATATTTTTTAAATGATTTATTTATAGAAGTGTTTGAAAACGTGTAGAGTTTTGGTGATCACTTATTGGTTGCATCCATTGAGATAATCAATCAATAGCCAGCAAGCGAGAGAGAGAGAGAGAGAGAGAGTTGAAAAATGCCTACTCGTTGTGAAATTTGCTGCGAGATTATGATCGCTATCTTGCTCCCTCCTTTGGGTGTTTGCTTCCGCCATGGTTGCTGCAGTGTACGTACTCTCTCTTTCTATCGATTCATCCACCACTTTCATTCTTCTCTTCGGATCTGTCCTCTTAATCTCGTTTACTAACAACTCTTTTACTTGTTTTTCCCTTTTACTTTTGGGGATAAATAATATTATAAATCTGAAATCTATTTATGATAGAATTAGTTTATTGGAATTTGTGACAGATCTGATTGCATTTTTTTGCAGGTTGAATTCATCATATGCTTGCTCCTTACAATACTAGGTTATATTCCTGGTATAATCTATGCTCTCTATGCAATTATCTTTGTTGATCGTGATCAGTACTTTGATGAATATAGGCGTCCTCTTTATTCACAATACTAACACATACTATTTGTCTATGTGTTTCTTCCCACGCTTATCTCTTCTCATCAACTCTTCACTATGTAATGGATTCTCTGGAACTCTCATTGAGATTGGATTTTGTGAATTTGGGATTTGCATTTATTTATCTGCTTATGTTTTAGCTGAGAACATGTATTCAAAATTATGTGGTAATGTGATTGTTGATAGTTTAGTGTAATAATCAAATTATGAAAGTTAAGTGGTTAGTTATGTTGTGGAAGATAGTATAATATGAATAACTGATCTATTTTATGATAGAGATATTAGGGGTCTTTTGAAGTGATGTTGATAGTTTGCTTGATTGAACTACTGAAAATAAGTTTACGTGTTAATTGATTGAACTTAAGTTTTCATAGGATTACCTGTTCTTTTCGTATCGGATGCCTCAATAATCAGGATTGTTCTGCAATGCTCTTTGTTTTCCATTATTTTGTGCCTCTTGGTTTTCCATGATTAGGTGGTTTTCCATGATTAGGTATAAGTGTGTAACTTATCCTTTTGATGACAATTATCTACATATGAATTTCTATTTTAATCACCTAGCTCACAGTTTATTTATTTATATCACATCGTACTTAATCGAGACTCTTAGCATATTATGTCTATTTTAGTTGGCAACGGGTTCTCCAATTGTGTTTCATGAAAAAATCAATGATAACTGAAAAGTCTTGATACTTTTTATATTCCTAAGACTAAAAAAAGTAACATGCCACAGAAGAATTTTATGACTTGTTAAAATTGTGGTCTGGTGGATCTAGATCTAGATCTATTTCTTGATCTTTTGAATTTAGTGTTAACACTACTCATGAATGTTTTATTATTTGTTTCTAACTTGTCATATTACTTTCTAGTTTGAATCTATCAGCTTTGTTCTCAAAATCTATCAATTACTACTTGTAAGTGAGCTTTCCAGTTGATTGTCATAACAAAGATTGAATTCTTTCAAGTGAGACACAAAGTTTGAAAACAAACCATATGTCAGCTGTTACATTTTTAGTTTGCTTTTATCCTAAATCCATTTTTAACAAGTAGTGGTTGCCCTGTCATGGGCAGCCAGGTAAGTTGATCTATCTATCAAGATGAAATTCCAAATTTTGGAAGGAATTTATCATTAAGTTACATCGGTCCAACCAAAATTTAGTACTTTGGATGGCTAGTTGATTTGAGCTTCAAATGTTTTCACATGTGTTTAGACTATGATTCCTTTTCTTCCATGCAGTGAACCATTTACAATGGCAATATGACATTGTTGAGACTCCCACAGTCACAATGATTTAAACATTTATTTGTGTTCTGGATTTAGTTGACTTTTTTTAAACCAAAATTCACTGTACTGAACTTTTTTCTCACTTCAAATGGCTCATTGGAGAGTGAATGTCTGTCTGATTGTTAATTATTTTTATTATCATCCTTTACCTTCTAATCTTCTATGTTTCCTGAAAGAATTGACGTGGAAAAAGAACATGAAAAACATTTTGCTTCCCTTACCATCCCTTTTCAAATTGAATTTGTTGTTGCCAACTTACCATACTGCCATCCTTTTTCAAATTGAATTTGTTGATGTTATTCTCATTGGTTCTTCTAAAGAGCATTAGGTTCATGCTTGTCAAATTGTATTTATGGCTTGACCTTTTTTATGTTCTAACGTTGCTCTTAGAACAGTAAAAAACTTATGGAGTCATCACTCAAAACTCATACAAATTAATAAAATAGTGCCAGAAGCATACGGATATGGCTATGTTTGGTTTCCTCGTAGATTACTTCTTTTCTGGTTTTTAAAGGTTAAGTAAGAGATAAAAGAGTAGAGAGAACGTAGAGAGTGATAAAGAGAGAGGATCCATAGCCCTCATTTCTGTCCGGCGAGGCACCAAAGATAGAGAGCGATGTGGACTCGGGTTCCCTGCAGTCACTAATTGCATGCATTCACGCAGTCAATGACTGTGTGAACGTTTGATCGAGATTGGAGGGTTTAGATCTCGAGTTCGATAAATTTTAAAAATAAAAAATAAAAAAACTGTTTGAGATCATGACAGTTTGATCAAGATTGAATGGTTACGCAATAACTGATTGTGTGAATGCATGCAGTTATTTACTGCACCATATCCAAATTTGAGTGATCTGAGGTATACTATTTAGGTTATAGAATGGTTATTGAATCCAAAAAAGTTGATTGGGTTGTGAATGAATAACACTTAAAGAGAGAATTTTTTGGGTGGAGAAATGGCCGATGGCATATTTACATTAGTGGTATATGGTGGAATGAAGTAGAATGTGATAGAATTAGCTCATTAGAATGTAATAAAATGGATGATATCACATTCTATTTTATTTGATACCACCAATTTAAATGTACCTTAGACTTTTTTTTGGGAGTTTAGAGAGGAAAGCAAAAGAGGACTTTGAGGATAAAGGGAGGAGGAATGGGAAGTAAAAGACAAAGGGAAAATATTATCTTCTAACTCTCAAACAAAATCTAAATGTATTGCATTAGTTCACTACATTTGAGCAAGTTTTTAGCTTGTACTTTAGGACTCTTCAAATGATAAGACTATTCTTCAGTTGTTATAATTTCAAGTTTTATTAACTAAAACATATCTTTTCACTTTAAATGATGAAAATCTTTGTAAGTGTTACAAATTGAGTCGGTAGAAATGTTAGAGATTCAAAACTACATGTTCACTCAAAATTTAATATATTAAATATATGAATCATTCTCACACTTATATACAGTTCAACATTTACATTTTTATTAAATGTATAACTTCTAATTCATACTCAACACACCAACACAAAGTATGCAAGATAACTACTTATATTAGGGTAAACACAATTTCACCACAATTTTGTGCATGTCTGAATTGGTCATGGATTTGGCAAAATTACAATGACATTTTAATTTCAGTGAGGAACATAACTTTACCCAAATTGCAATTGTCTAGCGTGATTCAACCAAATTCACTCACAATACAAAGATACATTAAATAATTCAAATTGTTAAAGGTGACATGTTATGTGGTATCTCTACTACTGTGATGGAAGAGGCCACATGCACCCTATAGTAATAGGACAAGTTAGGTTGGACATTTTTTATTTATTGGTATGACATTTTTTTTTTATTGGCAAAGGCAGAGATTTTTTGATAATCCACTTGGATAAAAAAAAGTCAACTATATGTTAAGTAGAAAATTTAGTTCTACAAGATCGATCTATTTAAATAAATATTAATAAATTACTATTGTTATTATTATTATTATTATATTAAATTTTATACTTTGTATTTAATTATAAATAAATTTACAAACCTTTTATGTAATTTAAACATACCATCTTACATTAATTTTTTGACCAATTTATAAGTAATATTATAATATAGAGGTTAAATAAGATGTGATATAAAGTTAAGATTACCTAAAATATAATGCTAAAGGTAAAAATATAATTTTATTTTATTGATTTATTAACTATTTAATTTGGGAGCTTCTATGTTACATTCTTAAATCGAAGGATTTTGATACATTTTCATTTTCTCAAACGATCAGTTTTACAAATCAAATAAATTTGTTGATTTTTATATTTTAAGAAAAATCATTTCATAAGAAAAAACACCACCTTATTGTTCATAAACATTATACTATTTTTCTTTTTGCATTTTATCATAAACATATTTAATATTCACTATATATGATCAATAAAAACTTAGAAAAATTAAGTTTTGTTTCAGTGATACTTTCGATAAATAATATGTAGTTATTATAATTATATAAATAATAAAAAATAATTTTTTTTCAACAATTAATTCAAAAACTAAATATATCAATACATATCAAATTGACTCATATATTACATAAATTCTTATTTAATTTATTTAAAGATATATTAAATTACTTAATTGAAGAAAATAATATAAAATAATTTTTTAAGTAAATTAACATTGTATACTTGTGTTTCAAAAACGTCGAACTGAATTAAAAACTAGTTATAATAAATAAGAAACAATAACCGAGCCTTAATTTCTTATCAAGTCGAACATGGATTTTACGGTCTAGCACAATTCGGTCTATTTAGACTCCAAGTTAGCAACAAACTTATAAAAGATATATGTAAAATATATGTTTTATTAGTATAAAATAATTTTAACAGTAACCATTCAGATGATTAATTAAATACAATACTTTAATCAATATATTGTAGTACAATTGAGATGCAATTGAATCATTTAAATATATAATTATAAATTTGATATCTATATAATGAATACTATAAAAAAAACATTTGTTGAGAAATATTAGATTTTTGAATCTGTGTATGAAAGAATATGATAGAAATATCAATGTTTAAATGGTGATATCAATACTTTGAAAAATATGGCAAAACCAAAACTTGCATCTTATTCCTTACATTGCCTTATTTTGAGATTCGGATTACACGCAGTTAATAATTCACAGAGTACTGCGTTTCCACCCTTTGATCTATATCAACGGCCAAAATCAATTAATTGTATAACATCGATTGTTGAACTAAATCCAAACAATAGCAAAAAATAAAAAAAATAAAAAATCCAATGGAAATAAACAATATAGGAAGTTGGAAATAGAAAGAAAACATAATTGAGTTTGAGAGGAAATGGAAGAAAGCGAGGCCGAGTGGTCCGAGTTAACTCGGGAATGTCTGATCAACATCCTATCTCGACTCAGCACTGAAGATCAATGGCGCGGTGCGATGCTTGTTTGCAAATCATGGTTGAGTGCCTTCAAGGAACCCTCTCTTCACTCTGTATTCAACCTCGACCCTTACTTCGATTCGCCACTCGAATCACCTCGCTGGTGGACCCCTGAATTCGAGTCTAAGATAGATTCCATGCTTCGATCTCTCGTTCAATCAACTCTTCTTTTCCTCACCCAGATTCGCATTCGACACTGCTCTGATCGCTCTCTCGCTCTTGTTGCCGAAAGGTACAAACTTTCTTCCAATTTTCAATACCCATTTGCCCCCCCTTTTTTTTTCTTTCCAGAATCTAGCCTCGGTGCTTTCAAATTGGAAATTGGGTCTGCAATTATTATTATTATTTTAATTAGGTTTTGACTCTGAAATTAGGTTCCCTTTAATTTCAATATTTTTAGACTTTTGTGATTTCTATTGAGAATATAACATTGGATCATTTAGCCTTTATAATATGTATGTATAAGGGAAACTATTAAGAAGGAGATGGAGATTAATGAGTTGGATAGAAATGATATATGACAAAACATTACAGCTGCGTTTGATCCATATAGTTGACCTTACTTAGTGAGATAAGGTTTGGTTGTTGTTATTGTTGTTGTTATCGTCGTTGTATGTATGTGTATCATCTGAAGCCTCATATTGTATTTTTGTTGTTGGTTTGAACATGATTCAATTGCATTTCAGATGTCCAAATCTTGAGGTGTTATCAATCAGAAGCTGCCCTCGTGTTACTGAAGATTCTATCTCTAGGATTGCTTTTGGGTGTCGTAATTTAAGGGAATTGGACATAAGCTATAGTTATGAAATAACCCATGAGTCAATGATGCTGATTGGAAAAAATTGCTCCAACCTTAAGGTTCTCAAGAGAAATCTCATGAATTGGCTTGATCCATCTCAACATGTAGGGATTGTTCCCGATGATTATCTAAATGCTTGTCCACAAGATGGAGATTCTGAAGCTGCTGCCATTGCTAATTCTATGCCTAATCTAGAGTGGCTAGAGATTAGGTTCTCCAAGTTAACGGCTAAAGGCCTCAATTTGATATGTCAGGGTTGTCCTAACATTGAGCTCTTGGATTTGTCTGGATGTGCTAACTTAAGTAGTCGAGACATTGCTAATGCATCGTCCAGTTTGTCGCACCTGAAGGACATTAAAAAGCCAAATTTCTATATTCCAAGGTCTGTCTTTCACGCTGAAAGGTATGGACATTGGAGACTGTATGATGAGAGATTTCAAACAGATGTTTTCCGAATCTGACCATTGATAATAAGATTATCCAAGATGTAAACTGTGAGTCCATCTCCCCATCTTCTTTCTACTGGTCTGTGCAGATCTCAATTGGATATCTACGGTTATTGATCCAGTCAGTCAAATATATTATAGAAGTTATGATCTTTGTCTTTGTAATTCCTATTCTATGTCGTTTGTTTTCCTTGTATCTGTAATGTATATGTTTAGAAAATCATTGTCTCATCTCATGCCCCCATAATGGATTTTTACCTAATAATATTCTAATTTGTTCTCTTTGCTTTGGTTGTCAATGAATGCATGGTTGTTGAATTATTTGCTAGTATCATCGAGGTGATTCTAAAGTTTAAGATCAGGTCACTTTTTTTATTAAGGTTGCTATCCAGATTTGTTTGATTTCTTGGTAGACGAAGTAATGTATCTAGACACTAAAACTTGTTTGCTAAACTCGAGTAAATTCATAGAATCGTACAAGGTTATGACTCTAGGTATCAAAATTTAGTTAACTTGCCTATGAAATTGTTTGAGTAAACTCAGATAGACTCATAGAACAACGAGTTCCAAAACAATTGAATGAGTCTACGATATAATGGTTATTCTCCACCAAACATGCCTATAAGTGGTTCATCGTTTATTTAAAAAACAAATAAACGGCAACACTTAAATGATGAGGCTTTGTAGTGCACGAAACATTTGCATCACATTTTAGCTCTCAACTCCGCATATGTACATCTCAATGTGAAACAAAACTATGAGCTAGAAAATGAATAAACGTTGCAAGTTTGCAATGTTTGTTGAATGAATGCAACTTTGATGAGCCAAACCTAGTTCTACTGAATATGCCGAACTCCAACGAAGGGAATCTTGTCCCACCATCCTTTGCTCTTTAGTAATTTAGAACCTTGTGTTTTGTCAATTTGTCCATCAGTTTTGAACTTGTCATGCCCTTTTTGTCCATCAATTTGTCAAGTTGTGTACCCATCCTGTGATTTTGTCCATAACATTTGAACTGTGATGCTATGTTCATTTGTGCATTATTGTCTCGTGTTCTTTGGTTTGGCCTGGAGCAATGAACCTGTCTCAATTGAATTCATTGGTTGCTTACAAAGTATTTAATTTTGTTATTCTGGTTTGCTTTATTACTAAGTCAGAATTTGAATATAGGCATTATTTAGAAATTGTGTTTAGATACTTTTGTGGTAGATGTTCTAAACATTAATTTTGCGTTAAGTAAACTCTTTCAGCTCTACAAGTTAAGTCTACGAAAATTCCACGAGTTTACATAGACTCTCGGCAACCTTTGGTATAGTGAGAGAGTCAAAAGACATCCATCATTTGCATTATTTATCCACATTAGCAGTTTTTTAGTATATAGATAAAACATTCAAGCTAAGAACAAGAATTCTCGTGTGTATAATAATAGTACAGATCAAAAGCAGGTTGTTAAAACAATGTAAAGATTTTGATTTGACACATTTAGACAGGTCTAGCAAGTTGTATATGTGATCGTATCTCAGGGAATTAAGCAGTAGCTTTAAGCTCAAATTATGTCTTGAATACAAAGTTGATGGAAACTAGTTAAAATGAACATTTGGATAGTTGGAATTCAAAAGAAGCAAGGTACTAAAATCAAAGTGAAAAATATATTCCTTATTGCCACCATAAATAAGGATGAAGGCTTGATTGAATTTGAGTGTGATCAACCTCAAACATTATGTGGGTTTAAGTTACTTGGTTCTTTATAAATTCCCTTGCTTGGGTAACATGTAATCCTGGAAATGTTGTTTGAGTTCCTGGTTTCCTTGGTTCCAGATTGTCTGATCAAAATTTCCATTTTGAATGTCATTTTTGGTACAAGAAATAAAACTAATAGAGAGAAAGAAAAACTAGTAAGTGAGAAGTTTAAAATTGGTTGCAGTTAGATTCTTTTTGTTGTTTGGAGGTGTCTATGTTTGTGTCGTGTCAGGTGTCTGTGTCAACGAAGCACAACCTCCAAGGCGGAAGAATCTCTTGTGTATGTGGTCATTGTGTTTCCATAAGCTGAATACTATCTTGAACTTGATTATTGAATATTAACTGTCAAAGTGATTAATAGTGCTAAGGTAATAATAATTGTAATGTTTGTGGGGATGCACTTTGATTTGTAGTAAAGTTCCATATTTATAATTAGGTTTGGGGCACCTTTACTATTTTGAAAAGAACTAAGTTCTATACTTTGGAGGACCGAAAGAAAGTGTCTTTTTTTTTTAATTAGGATGGCTATAGCATAGTGAATGGCTGCTTTTGCACTTGTCGAATGGATTCCTTTCTGAAATGGTGACACTTGCAGATGCTTATTGTAATTGTGTTATCGTATACTTGTTTTGATGGAAGTCATGTCACCAACTAGCTACATCTAGAAATACTAACACAAAAAGAGGACTGATTAGTATTCCACGACTATGAGCATATAAATGAAGACACTAGCAAAATGAGAAAAAGGACCGAGCAAAAGGGATGTGCAATATACGGGTAATATACAGAAAGTGGCAAAAATTGCATGCATAAATTGTGAAAAAAGGTAAGGTTGCAGAGTGACTTCATTTTCCAGTCTCAATCAACCCATGGTAATAATGCTAGAATGGTAGTGGTGTAACACACGAAAAGCAATACAATCTTTCCTCTCATAGATACAAGCAATGGTTGAAAAAAAAAAAAACACACGACCTAAAGTAGACTTTGACATTGTGTTGTGATGACACATGACTCGCGCTACCTAATCCTAACCTGAACAATTCCGTAAGCTACTTAAACTATCATAAGAAGTTAAGAACCCACGTACTAGTGCAAATCCACACGTCTAGCTTACTCATGTTCCACTACCAGACATCATTTATTCCCCTCGTTTCCATATATATACAATTTTTTCCCTATATGGGCCAGATATATTACTCACAATTGAATCACTGTTTAGTGAAACAGGCGATTAAAAATATCCGGTTTAACCTTCTGAAGCAGTGAGACTCCACCAACATGTTTTGCTAACTCACCTGTGACACGATCCATATAAAGCGTGTATAGTCCATTTCTGCTTTCCAGAAGTTCTAATGCTTTTCTTGCCTGAATAATTGATGTCATCCAATCTTCAAGGAGCACTGTAATGTCATGGTTACCACTTAGTTTTTAAACTTGGCTCCTATTCATCACAGTCAATTAACAATAATATTTTGTTGACACAAGACAAATTGAAGGAGAATCTAATAGCTGAGAAATTAAAGTTTTGATTGTGGCAGGCTTTTATTTGTTACCAGTCAAAGAAATCAAGGCTCGAAATAACAGGAAATTATGTAGAATAATAATAAAAATCTGTGGAAAGTATGATGCATACTAGTGTCAAAATCTTCAGCTTTTGACCATTCTAGTAAGTAATCTGCCGCCAAGAACTCAATAAGCTGGATCCTGACACCCACAAATAAAAAAAGATAGATTGTCTTCAAAAACATTACTCTTTTGGACAAAACCTATATAGAGCTATTCATTGTGATATTTAAATTTGGAGATCATACTAATGTGCATTTTTAAAGAACTTACATAATGAACATACATTCGTGCATGTCAGGAAAAATATCATCAAAAGGATCGGAAAAAAGCAAACGTTCTGCTAGCACCAAAATTCTTTGACAAACTGAAAGTATACACCGCTGACCAATATAGGACTCACTTCCAAGTTTACGAAGCAAATGCTGAATACAGAACTGGGCATTGGTGCCAGTGTGTTGAGATCCTAGAAGATACATTTTGGAAAAGAAACGGAACAGAAAGACCATTAAATAATTAGAATAATTAAGAAATGCTAAGTAATATTTAATGGTGAAGCTGCAGAATAAAGGTCAGAAACGCGACACTTCTAAACTCGTTTAAGGTCTTAAAGTACATCTCACACTTACAATATACTAGTAAGTAGTACGTAAAAATCATTTATTGTCACAATCAGGCAAAGTAGTATTACCATTTTCTGACAAGTACGAACACATCTTCCTAGTCAAACGTGTAACTAGGCTGTTGATAATTCCTTCAACGGGTTCTGGGTTCCTTCCCGTAGACAAAAGATTCTTCAATGAAACTTCAGAAAAGATATAAAACAATATTCAGTGTGGATGACAAAGAATGTGGCTGTGTGTTTCACGAGTAATTCATATGCTAGTGATCCATAATAAGAGCATAAAAAAAAAGGGAAACAGTAGAGTACTAGAGTTTAAGAAGTAAAATTTGTTGATAACTCATAAATTACGACTTGCAGGGTGGTCCTAGGCCTTACTCAAAAAGAAAGAGAAATCATTAACATATCAAACACTTGAACTCAGAGATAACGAAGGGATATTGTTTGGTAGATCAATGAAATTCCCAATGGCTGTATGGGTAAGAAACTCTAAAACTATAAAGTACCACTCATGTCACAATGCGTAAGCAGGAACGAAGCCATTGCTAATTAAGAAGAATTAATGGTGATGCCAAAAGTTTTGACAGTAAAATAGCAGGAAATAAAAGATATATGACTCCGATTATTAAATTGAGGGAAGAAGTTGGGAAAGGTCATCAATTGGTAAAAAGAGCAGTATACCAAGCATAAAGTATACAGCTTGATGCTCCAGATTTTCAAACTTAGAAGGCATGTGCTTTCAAATATTTAATTCGAAAAAAAAAAGAGTAGGAAAAGCTCTTCAATTCGTGAAAGTTGAGAAAACTACCTAATATAAAGTCAACGGCTTGGTGTGCCAAGTTTGCAAACTTGGAATCATCCACCTGCAAAATACAATGAAATAAAATTGAAAATTTTAGCACATAAAAACAATGTTCACATTCTATGTAATAACATCAGTATTTTTATGAACTCTACTACAAAATGCATTATTATTGGAATAACAATTTGCTTAAAGAAAAATGCTAAGAAGTAGTGCAGCACGCTGACAGCTGATACAGTCTCGCACAGCTCCACAAGAAAATCAACAGAGGCCTTAAGCTGCTCTGTTTCATCTTCCTCAATTAAACCTGCAGTTTTAGTTTCAAATTGGATTTAGCGCAATTCGATTAACTTCTTAAATCCTAAAAGGAGTAACAATCATTTTAGTTCTTAAACGTGAGACTGTGAGTCAATGTCATTGTAGTCCTTGAGACCATCGAAATTACAAAAACATCACTATGTATCTTCTGTTAGTAGTTTTATGGACTAAACTATCTGTTAGAGGAAGAGAAGTGTTTCTAACCAAAAACTCACGATTTGTTTGATTTCAAAGGTTAAATACAAGGAGATATTATAGGTACAATAAGAAAACTATAGACCTACTTCTAGGACCTTCCTAATTAACACATACTCGTAGATATTTTCTACACTTTTCTATATTTAATATAGTTCTAGATTTTTCAATAGATATAATGACTTATCTTAATAACTCTAGATTATTATAAATTTCAAATTATACTTAACACTATCTAATAAAAGAAAAATTAACTAACAAAATACACTTTTGAGAACCAAAATGATGAAGAATGACACATTCAAAGATGTTTATGTAACTTCAATACATTCAAAGACTATAGCAATATTACCTGATACATTCAAGGACCAAAATGATTTTTGACTCTTCCTATCCTAGTGTGATATGTTAATTACCTTAATCTAATGAGAAAACCATCATTCTAGTTACAAATTATGAACTATACAGAGACAGCCTTTGAGTATTACTTACAAAACAATACTTTAGTCTAAAACTAGGTTATGACAGAAAATGCTATTAGCATGTACCTAAAGAAAGCCGTTGCTGACTTGAAGAACCAACTCTTCTCCTCCTTTCCTTAAATCGCACTATAGAAAGCAAATTTTCAACGTCAATAAGCAAGTTCGACTAAGAATAGTAAGAACATGATGATGATGATGAATGTTGATTAAACCTTGTCTTAGAAATCTGCGACGAAGGACGTCATTGAATCTATTTTCAGAGTCATTTACATGATGCTTAGGATTTAATTCCCCTAAATTGCCGAAGAAATAGCACTTGCAAGAAGCATTCTCAGGGAAGAGATCGCAATGTGAAGTATCTGCAATAAAAAAAAAACTCAATCATATCACTATTGGACTTGAATATGCGTTTATTTATAAGAGAGAGGATCGAAGTAGAACCTTGAGATTCCTTCAGATCTTCTCGGAGACGAAGAATTTCTTGCTTCCTTTCCTTAGCCTGAGAATCAAAACACGAAATAACGAAGATTATAGGGAAGAAAAAGAAAGGCATTGGATTTTAGAACAAACGAAGGAAGCGTAGTTTTGAACCTTTCGCTTCCAACGGAGAAGAGTGTCCGATTGGGAAGGAGAAATGGCATTACAGTCTTTAATGTTTTTCATGAACTTAGATCGGAGAAGCGAGATCGCTACGGCTAGCTTCAGAGATTCATCACTCGCACCGGCATTTCCACCCTCTGCCATTTGCTTCGGATTCCAACTCAAAAACGCGCCAAACCTATTAGAGCGTATTCTTTTATAGTCAGTCTCCAATTCAAATTTAAGGTACTGATTAACTATTACTATTTAATACATTATTTCGCACTTAAATTTTTTAGTTTTACACTCATATTAATAAAAATTAAATAAAAGATAATTTTTTCAAAAGAGCCGTAACAATTTATGTTTATATAATAAATAATTAAATCATATTAAACAACCATTGTAAAATAATTAAAAAGTTTACATCATCGATACATAATTATTGTATTTAATTTCTTAACTTATAAATGTTATTTCACCTTTAAGTAAAATCTTCACTCTGAAATAAAATCTTGATATATTTATCTACCAAGTTAGTCTAATTTGTACAAAATTGACTCATTCCCACTAACAAGTTCAAATTTCAATATTGATGTGACGTTCTTATTGGTAGATAATTTGTAGTAAATTTATTTGTTATTATTCTCTTAGTTTTGACACTTGCCCGAACCTGGTGGCAGAAAGAATGGAGCATGAGGTGAATTCTACCATGCAAGAGTGATGTACGTGGTGCATCGTGTACCACCTTCATTTGTCGTTGGATTCAGCGGCTGCATCAAATCTAATGGTAGAGACTTCACACAACCCACTAGATCATCCTCTTGCTCATGTGTGGTCACCATTCACTACAAGTTAACGACAATTTAAGGGTAGAGTTATTCCGTCTATGGTGGTTTAACTTGATAAACAAATTTTCTGTTGATTGATGTGCAACCTTAGCTGTTGTTTGTTTTAAGAAAACGTGCAACATTAGTTGGATAGTGATTGGTGAGAGAATCATGGGTGGATTTTGAGACAGAGATGCCATCAACGATTTCGGATTGGAGAATTAATTCCTTTAATCCTAACATAGAATTCAATTCCTATAAATTCATAAAGATTTTCCAGTTCATTGATATGGGTGGAAACGAGCGAATAGATCTTAAGTGGAGATCAATTCTGCAAAGCAAGCATGGAGGATTCAGTGAGTGGTGGGTTGAGCTAATGTTTCTAGTTTTTGGTGGGTGATTTACTAACTATCTTCTAATTGTGATATGACAATTTTAACAGTTTTTTACATACAAATTCAACTGATTTTACATAAAATGAAATTGATTATCCTAATGACCACGTGAGAAAACACAACATTAGACGCAGTGAAATTGACTGCATGAATCAAAAGACATTATAATAATTACTACCACAATTCTCTCATGCTATATAATTTCTAATCATATATCATCTAACATGTTACGCTTTACTGTAAAACTATACACGAACAGTTCAAAGTCCAACTAAAAGGAGAGGCTCAGCAGCCGTTGGTAAACTTGGTCGAATCTTTGTAACACAATTAAAAGCTTGGAGTATAAAAATTCAGGTCCGGTTAAAATTACGTAATGTAAGATCTTGCAATTCCTAAAGGAAAACACAAAATGCATATTCAGACCAGATGAACATAATATCCAAGGTTGTCAACCAAAAATGCATTTGATTGTTGCGATTAGTAGATTTGAAGTTGGACTAATTATCAGATTTCACACCCTAAAACTCCTTCGAAACAAAATAATGATAATCAAACATTCCCCATCATTATTAGGATTTGGGTCTGGGTAGTTCCTCCTAGAAACAGGAATGAAATAATCAATCAAATTTAGGAGGAAATGCTAAATGTATAAAATCTTGGAAATTGTGAATTAGATAGTCTTGGAATTATAAAAATTTAAAATTTTCCCCTCAAAAGTTCTTTTGTTTCCTTTAACAAATGCCCTTAAAGCACATGTGGACACTTGTTAGTGCATGACCCAAATTTAGGTATTGCGCACACAAGACAATAATCTACATCGTAAAAAGAAAAACTAGCAGAAATAACGACAATGACATTTATGAACTGACCAGTTTAACCATTACTCTGTCAAGAAAATCAGGGGAAAAAATGGCAACTAATGAAATACAAAAACATTTGGACCCCCTAAGGAATGGGCCACTATCTTGGAGAAACTTGGCATATGATTAGCCAACAGAAAAACAAAATCCTTAGCTTTATGGTTTAACTTTTCCCTCTCAATAAACAACTCTACTGACATCAAAACAAAAAAAAAAAAAGATTATACAACTGATGAAAATACCTGACTGGAAGTTCCCACTGTAATATCATACTGTAATACAAATTGCTCTATAACTCAAGTGTGAGCATAAAAGGGAAGGGAATTTGAAAGTAGTGAAACAAGGCAGAGACGTTCATCCAGTTACAAAGATATCCGTATTCTCGTGCAAAGTCTTCTCCATTCACTCGAACAGAACCTGGCAGGCCTCAATATCAGCTGCTTGTGAATCTAACACAGCTTGCCCAGATGCAGAGCTAATTACCTGCACTGCAGAGTTGAATATTGTTTTCTGGAAGTAGTCATCACTCACCTTCTTAAGTATCTCTATCAAAACCTTAAAGTCCAAACCACCGGCCAAAATTAGTTTCCCTATTATCTCCCCAAAGTTACTTGGTGCTTTTGGTAAATCTATGCCAATATCATCTAGCAGAGAAGCAAATAACAAACATCCAGTTCCAATGTCTCTAGCTGAGAGAATCTTCTTGATAAACAGATGCTCAATAAGATTGGCAACAGGTTCAACACATGGCGGACTTTTATCTAGTCCAAGGGAAATGGCTTCCTTGACAAACTCTGGGTAATAAGCTGGAGCTTTTAGTTCCTCCACACACTGTAATGCCTCGTCCAAAAGCCGAATATTGAAATATTCTTCCAGAAGAGAGGCAGTTTTGCGGTGAAGGTCATCAATGTTCAATTTTGCAGCTGGGGGTTGTGGCTTCTCAGGGGATGGAGCAGAAACAGGTTTAACAGGTGACAGGATTTGAGGTGCAGGCTCAGTACCGACAGCAAAGTTTGATGGACGAGCAGGAGCACCACCTCCATGCACCAGAGCACTATTCTTCCCACTTATAAGACCACTACTACCTTGAGGCAGTAACTTGGAGTTTAGGGCTGATGGCTTGGACAGGTAAGGAGACTGGCCACGTCCTCCAGTTTGAGTGCCAGACATGTCTCCTCTTGGCATTGATCTAGTCCTGGGCACCTCCCAGTTATCATTATCGATACCAGGCATCCCAGGCATCTTTCTGGTACCTGGCATCCCAGGCATTAAACCACCCGTACCAGGTCGGGCAATGGGGAATCCCCCGGCGATGGTATTTCCTTGAGCAACAGAAACGACACCACGGGCGTTTCTCATACTTGCAGTGGCACCTGGACGCAATCCAAGATTCTTTTCTGCCTCTGAATGGATTTCAGTGATGGTTTTGGCTTTCACCTAGATACAGCCGGAGTAAACATTACAGTTGATTAAAAAAATCATTCAAGTACCTTCAACATTTGAGACATAATGCATCTGCATAACAATTAATTTTGTAAGTTTACCTCTTCACGTCTTGGAATCCAGTTACAAGCACGCAAATCTATAACATCGCGGACCATGAACCTCATACGTGGTGCAAGTTGGGGATTTGTGCTCAATTCTTTCAACCGGCTAAAGTAGATATCATTTATACGTCGCGATTTTGGGCTTTCATCAAGCTGTTTGCCAATAGTGTTAAAAAATTGACATATGGCTTCAACATTTTCCTCAGCTGGACAGACCTTGGTGTCAGAAGTTCCTAAAAGCTCCTGTTAATTAACATCAGTTAACCAAGCAGGTAAGTGAATACTCCTGAACCACTAAGAAAGCACATAACAGTCAAGTCATAAGTCCTGGTAGAACCTGAACAATGTGATGGACAATCTTTTCAGGAACCATTTTTTGCTTCAACAGCTCACCAATTAAACGGATGTTTCCAAGGGTACGAATCTTGACAAGTCTTTCCTTGTCACGTCGCTCTGACTCCTGTTCAGGGGAAGTCATCTGCGCCAATTCTTCCCTCATTTTACCAGCCCCTTCAAAAGCCTCCTGGCAGTTATTCAAGAGAACTCTCTTAAAAGTTATTTCTTTCCCATCAGGTTCATCAGATGGGAATGGAGGCAGCTTTTCATTAAGATCAGAACACAGCTGAGCATACATGGGGCAGAACGTTGGTTCTAGCACAGCCTTATCAAATATCAGTGAAATGACTCCCTGCAATTGAAAAGCAAGTCAGTGAAGAACACTAACAAGGATGCAAAGAGAAATATAATTTCAACTGAATATAAAGGGGAGGAACCTTCAATATGTCAGCTGATGTAATGCCAGAATCAATCAACTGACCCTTCAGGAGATCAAATTTTTCAGGAGTCAATTTGTTTAGTATCCTGCAATGAAGTAGTTAACAGCATTTAGCATAGCAATAACACAACGTGTAAATAGTAGTTCAATAGTTTATACAGGAAAAAAATGTTTAAATACAAGAATCTTGTCCAACTCTCGAATATTGACTTATGGTTATTTATGAAATTTTATAAGGTAGAGTCGCTCCAACTGTTCTTGATAAAGATCCAGAAAATTTACTAGCCATTAGGACCAGGAATGGGAGTTAGGATTCAGCCATTCAGGTCAAAACGAAGTCAAATGGATATCAGTTTAAAACTGTTAACCGACACTGAAGGATTAAAAATTACCCTTTGACAGTCTTTAAAACACGATCCTTATCAGAGAGGCTTCCCCTTCTAGCTGACCATGGTACTTCAGCCTTGACTAGGGTAGCAGATCCTCCCTGAATTAGTGTGACAAAGATTTATAAACAAAACAAAATAAGCAATCCATTGTACACTGTGTGCAAACCATACAATGCCACCTATTTAAATGCTTTTACTTCAAGGAAAAATAAAACCTTAGTTTCTTAATGATGTGAGACTCAAATATGAGCTCATAAAACATTGACTCGAAAATAGATGCAATGCACTTCTGCAAATGTTTATTACCCCTTGGTTAGTAGAGATTTGTGCCCTTGAGAACTGAGAATTCAGTTGGTCTTGACGATTAACCTGACTAGTATTGCTAAATTCTCTATTCTCCTTGAGATTATCCCAAGACCTCTCATCTGCGTTAGCAGGAAGTTGCGCAGATCGGCCACGCCAGTCACGATTATCTGGTTCAGAATATCGATTTTGAACTTGATTTGGGGCCTGCAGAAGATAATTTACACATTATCATACAAAACTTGAACTAATTATTTGGCGATGGTCATAAATAACTTCATAAAAGTGACAACACATAATTGCACCAGTCAAAAGAATAAAATAGTGGCATGGCATTCAAACATGACAAATTTCCATTCATTGATGAAATGGGCTCCTGCAAGATGCTACTATTAGTATGTTCACTGCCGAATATAAATCAACTTCAACAGTCAACTTACCCAACGGGATGAAAGAGGATTCAGGCCTTAGAAAGCTAACAGCATAAATAAAAGACAAAAAACACACTCACGTTGCTTTCTACACGGCCCCAACTTTGATCTTCACCAAAAAGTTCAGCATCAATATCATGTTTGATCTTCAAAATGTCATCAGGGGTCGTCTCAACAGCCTGTGAAATAATAATTTGCATATAGGCAGCAGGTGAACAGAAAGACTCTTTAAGAAAACGTATAACTAATTCAAAACGGAAAACACTAAGCAGCAAGAACAAATTATCAATTACCTCTCTAATCAGTAAAAGCTCTTCTTTAGTATATCGCACACGCTCACGGCCCTCAAACTGTGAATCTCCGACCTATAATGCCAGAAGTAGTTATTAGATACAATCTCATAACATAGTCATAGTCAAACTAGCACCATTCAAGCATACAACCCAAAGAAAGGAGATGAGTCGAAGTTAAATCCAATTACTTCAATTTTATGCACAAGTGAAAATCGCTATGAAGTTCAGAACAAAGAAGTAGAAGATGTAACCAAACCCCACAATCAGAATCTTTAAAGCAAGTAAGCAGCAACTGTGAAAATTTAGCTCATATGCATCAAAAACACATAGACCACCAAACAATAATCAATATGAAATATGGATAACTGACCCATACAGAAAAACATGTACACAGACCAAAATAATCAATATGGGATCTTTGTGGGTAACTTGAGATTAAGTTCCATGTATGTGGGATCTTTATGGGTAATTTGAGATTTAGTCAAACCCACCTAAAGCCCACACATTACTTTCTGTCCATATTTACAGCAGGTACACATACTTAGCGTCCCACCAAGAATTAGGACATTAATATTCAAGCTGACATTTGTCTTAACTTCATATACCCATGAAACACACATAGACCAAGTAATAATCAATATGAAATTTGGATGAATGACCCATAGAGAAAAACATATACATAGACCAAAATATAAAATACAAAGGAAATTATAACAAATTTTCATGCCACAAAGAAGTTGCCGCATCCACCAAAATTCAGAATTTAAGTTCCATGTATGTGGGATCTTTATGGGTAATTTGAAACTTAGTCAAACCCACCTAAAGCCCACATATTGCTTTATGTCCATATTTACAGCAGGTACACATACTTAGCATCCCACCAAGAATTAGGACATTAATATCCGAACTCACCTTTGTCTTATGAATCTTAACTTAAAACCCCAGCTGTTTAACGGCGAACAACAGACAGTAAAACAAAACATACAAACAAGTCTTTAATGTTACTTTGCTGTTCCAAAACGTTTTCTTCATGCTTATATGAAAGTTGTCAAACAAATCAGTTAAATTTCAAAACACGCAAATACACAATCATCAAACCCATAGAGACACATTAAAATATATAGATTTAGACAAAATAAAACCACATAATAAAGCCACAATGCAATTAAACAGATTATTTCTCAGCACAATACCTCACACATAAATAAAAAAAACAGCAGCAGGTTGAGTATTAAATATTCATATCAATCAAGTTAATCCAAAAATAAAACATTTAACAAATTAACAAATAAAATTAAATAAAAAAAGATAAAGAATCGAATATTTGTGAATAAAACACTATGAAACAATAAAAAAGTAAAATTTAACAAAAAGATAGTAAATTTATTGGGTAAAAAAGCAGATCGATGGTAAAGGGGTTTAAACCTTGAATGAGAAGTTGGAATTAGCGGCGCCATGAGGACGAAGATCGGAAGAAAGAGAAGCAAAAGCAGATGAGTTGGAAGAGGAAGAATCGAATCTTGGAGCGAGAAGCCTGTTTCCTCGACCACCACCAGGCCTCAAGCTAAGAACCGTTTGATCACCTTGCTGCATACCTTGCGATCTACAACGTTTTTTTGGAGATGAAAAACAAACTTCGCCGAAAAAATGAAAAAGATAATTGATTTGAGAATCAGCGGCGCCGATTCACGAAGATAGAATAGAAAACGGAATGAGTAAGGGGATAAATAAATGGATTGGATTGTGAAGGTAAGGAGGGTAGGTATTTGGGATATTTCTCTCTCTTCTGCGGATTGAGAAGAAGAGAGAACTGCGTGCGTTACAACGGAGGGAGGGGTCACAAAAAACCCTTATTTCACAAATCTTGTGTCTACCGAGTATTAAATTTATTATTAAATATTTTTTCACGAAATTAGGTCAAGTAAAGTCTATTTATTTACGAAATTATACTTCAACAAATTAAATAATAAATATCGACCCTACCCTAATTTATTTTCGCATTGGGAAATCCATGTTTATAATGGCACACCCCCTCTCACCCCAAAAAATACATAAAATAAAAATGCATTCTTAAGTTAAATTTTTATCTGATTTTTACTAATTAAAATATCATATTTATTCATCTTTTGCAAAATATTTATAGACTAATCAAACTTTAGGATGTGGTTCTTTAATTGAGCTTAAATTTTATACATCCTCAATGTAAAAAAAAAAATTATGCTTTTGATATATCCTAATCAATCACATGTGAGACTTTATAAATAGTTGTGATTAAAGTTATGAATATTTTAAATTATGTGATGGTTCTGAATAATTGACGGTATAAAAAAATAACTTTACGTTATACGAATTAATTCTTTTTAAATTTATAGAAGAGTTTTTCATGATAGTTTTTTCTAATATATATATATATGTTATAATTTTTTTAATCACATAATTAACTTAAAAACTATTGTATCATAATGTTATGTCATATAGCATATCTTATTTAATTCATCAATATCGATATTTTTTTAATAGTTTTTTTAGGTCTTCAACTGTCTCTGGCAGTTTGACTATCCATCATTCAATACATTCTCTTTACTACAAAATCTACCTATCCCTTCTCCACAAACCCTAACAACCTAAGTCGAGTTTATAACATTTTTTCTAAGATAGGTGGTACTTCAATTCTCTCTTTATCATCACATTCATGATCTTGTCTCGTCTAATTTTTCGCACATTCAACTCAACAGTCTGATCTCTACTATATAGCAAGCATTATAATGTCGCTTGATCCATGTAGCTGATGCTACTAAAGTTGGATATAAGGCTTTATTACTGTTGTTGTGTGCTTAACTTAAAAACTAAAATACAAATAAATAAATCCTATTAAAATTTGAATATATTAACACAAAACTTGCTCAATTTCTACATTTAAACATGAAATCCAATATATGTTACTTCATTAAACAATACATGAAAAGAGTAATTTTTTCTTTGTAAATAATTGAGTTGAATAAACAACTAAACACACGATGAGATATATCGTTGAATGTTGATCTAGAGTTACATGCTACTTGTCATATATTTTTTAATAAAACTTTTGGAAACAAGGTATGCTCATCAATGAGAGGGAAGATGGATCATATTGTTCATCTGTTTATTATGGTGGATCTTGAAAACAATAATAGATTTTGTTTGAATGCATAAATAGATTATCGGATGTTATAGCAGCTATGTAGTCCCTATCAAGAAACTATTGTTATTGGTATTCGGTATACATGCTAAGATAAGCTAAATATGTTTTTGGCGTCTACGTGGAGGATTAATGTATATCATGGGTGTGGATAGTGAGCCTCTTAATGATCTTTTGTCATTGACAGTAAGTTGAAACTGTACTTTGTCTATATATCATATTTGCTAGATTAACAATTGCCTACTATGATGAGGGCTTCTTGCTACTACAACTTCAACGATAGCGATTAGGAGGGTCGATAAAGGTTGGTAGATTACATTAAAAGTTGAAAGGGAAGCGTCCTTGAACGGAGTTGGATGAAATTAAATATAAATTTATTCATAAGTGTTTAAGGAGTTTGAATATTTTTCTTTCTTTGAATTAAGACACTGTATGTTCATCTTAAATTTTATTAAATAACAAAAATGTTCAAAGAAAAACTTCACAAAAAAATTATTTCGATACAATTGGCTGCAAGCAATATTGCGTAGACAACAATATAATGTGTGTGCTTAACACAAAATGTATATATAATTTTTACAACATGTGGATGTTATGTCCTTTTAGTCATAAGCTATACACTTTACATCTATCGATAACATTACAATTCAAATTTGTTAAAATTAAAAAAAATGAATTTACGAACAAATTCACAACGTCTAAATTAATAGCGTAAAATGTCTACAAATGTTATAAAGCCTACAAAAATAACAAAGTTGAGGTGTTCGGAGTGCCCATGTCACTGAACTATGACGTTGATGACAGTCAAATCGAATTTGCACTTTGATCGAAGTTGATTGATCAATCTAAACTAAAGAATACCGCAACAAGACAAAAACGTAACGTTCCACTAAGACGACGAACAAACAAAATACCGCTCAAAGACAATAAAACCAAAAAAAAGGAAAGAAAAATTAAATATTTATAAAAATCACTTCTTTAAATAAAAAAGAACAAGAAACAATTAAGAGAGATGATTTTAAACCAATTGACCAAAAATTATCTTTATTTAGTGAAAAAACAAAGAACCAATCAAAAGAGAGGAGAATAAGAAGAGAATAAGAAGAGAAAACTCGTTGTCATTTGCAAGAAATGAAACAAACAATATCAAGAGTGTCAAAGAAAACATTAATAATAATTTGTCAAAACAAAATTGTAAATAATAATGTTAATGAAAATGGTATTGGTTGTGTCACGACACAAAAAATTGGAGTGAGTAGAAAACAAAAGTCGTGACACGATTTAACCCTCTAATATTTTGTTAAACCCCAGCCAATTATATAAATTATTTTGCCTCTCGTCTAATATGTGCTCAAAGCTCACTCAAATTGAAATTTTATAGGTGTCACACACATAGTAATCGATGTCACAAATTACATCGTCGACAATTAACGAAAAAAGGAATTAACATTAACATCGTCTTACAATAACGCCTTCCCTTCCTCGGCATATAAAAACAAACAAAATTTGAGCCCCAAACTACCCTAGGTCTGCATGCAAAATGTAGTGTTACACTCAATTAAATTTATATATTTATGTTTCGTTGTTATATATATATAAAGAAAAAAGTGAGTTGAATCGGACAATTGCTATTTTTTTTTAATCTATTAACATCAAGCCAACAAATAGATGTTATATTTTAAACAACACTTTATTAATAAGATGGTCCTCTATATAAAAAAATATTAAGAAAATTATAATAATATATAAATTATATTTGTCCATGATACATAAAAAAAAAACATATGATAAATAATTGTCATTGATTAATATTACAAAAATATGGGATAAATATTTATAACCGATAAATAAACAAACGCAAGACAAATAATGTCAAACAATGTCTACAAACTTCGTAGGAAGACCAATATCCTTGAATATATTATTCACAAAGTTCCATTCAAGATGATCACATGTTTTCTCAATATCAATTTGATCGTCATCCAACCTTTAGCACATTTACTTCCCATAAAATGAAGAACCCATTGATGAACAACAGTGTTATCTCTACTTTGTCACTTACGGACAAAGCTGTTATATCAAAGCCAATTAATGGGGACACATTACATAAGTTAATGGGATGAAAATATTTAATCAAAGTAGCAACATCCACCTTAGGGATTAAAGTAATAACGATTTCATTCAGAGATTTTGCTTCAACAAACTCGCCAAACATTTTATGGATCGAATTAATAGATGAGCCTTCAGTCACATTCCACTTAGATGGATAGAACACCGCCTAAAAATTGTTCAAACCCAAAACTTTGAACATTCTCTTACTTCAAATCGTTTTAAAATTTTCATCCCTCGAGACAGAAACAAGGAAACAACAAGCATGATAATATCATTGTGACTACGACGAGAAAACTACGGAGTAAAATAAAAGTATCCAACGGCTCCTCCTTGGTGAAAAAAGTTCTTGTAGTAGTTATTGACAAAGATTGTTGGCCGCCCTCAATTAGGCATTTGTCTGATTATGGTTGGCTAATGAGGTGGATGGTGAAAGTTTTACCTTGTACCCCCATTTCTATACCTATACCCTCATAAATTTATGAAAATGCAAAATATAACCTCAATTTTTTTTTTATTTTACCAATTCAAAGTTACTTTTTTTTTTTACCATTTCATCTTTTCCGGAGCCAGAAAAAAGATTTTCTATAACTTCCGAAAAACTATTTAGAAGAATTCCGGTACACACCTTAGTTTCGGAAATTTTTTTTCAAGTTTTCCGGTACATAAGGTTTTTACCGGAAAACTTTAAAAAAGATTTTCGGTACAGAAGTGAAAAAATTGTACTACCGAAAAACTTCTTAGGAAAGATTTCTGGTACAAAAGGTGTTTCCGGAAAACTTCATAAGCAAGATTTCCGGTACACACCATTTTAAATTTTTTTTTTTAATTTTATTATTTTTATAAATGATAACAGATGTGGATAAACCGCTACTATTGGGGAAACGTTTTCGATATGTCTACTGAGATGAATGCCTTATGGAAACGTTTTCGATCACTTTATATTATAGGAAAAATAGTGTTGAAGAGTAAAGTGCGTGAACTTGCTTTTCCAACTACAAGTTCAATGTGTCCACCACCTGAAAAAGTTAAAACCAAAGGACGGGTGAAGAAGAAAAGTGAGGGTAAGATGCCGGATGGATATGATGTATATCGAGACCCTTATTTCTTTGAGCATGTTAATGCAACATATTGTGAAAATGTTGGTTCCCAACCGTTTCAATCATCAAAGAAGAGACATTATGTTTCATCGAAGAAACAACCCTCTTAATCATCTCAATCATCAAAGAAAAGACATTTGTTTTTGAGACAATTTCTTGATGTTATTCAACCATACATTGATGAGATATTTCATGTGATAGCAGATGGAAATTGTGGTTATCATGCTATTGCATCATTACTTGGACACGGTGAGGAGTCTTTGTCTTTGGTCCGCAATAGTTTGGACCAGGAGATTGCTTCTCATATTAGTCCATACGATAGACTGTTCCCATGACGCATTAGAGAAGTAAGAGATTCGTTGAAGATAACAAGCTTAGGTCTTCAACTCATATATAAATGGATGTCATACCTGATATGGGTTACGTGATAGCGACAATATATAATATTATTCTTGTCACGTTTGTTCAGACATTTTCTATGATTTTCTTTTCTATGAGGGGTTTACATTAAGGATCAACAAAAAATGATCGTATGATATGTATTGATTTTGTTGATGTAAATCACTGGGTTCCGGTAAAATTATCTTATTTTCTTAAGTATTAATTTTTTAAAATAATCAAATTATTTTTTAAAATAATCAAATTATCTTATTTTGCAGTTAAAGATGAAATATGGATTTCCAATGCCAGACATTGCACCAGGTTGGAAGCAATATCGCACCGATGAAGCAACTTCTTGGGCAATAGCATATACAAGACGTCTACAACACTGGGGGTATTTATTAGGCCATTTGCCACGTGTTACACAAAATCCACTTAAAGAACCTGTAGATGCAATGTCATTAGATGAAGCTTAATAATTTAAATACTTTTACAAAATCACTTGTAATTAGTTAATTTTAGTTTACTGTCGTTATATTTCATCTTGTATTTTATTTTCGTTATAGTTAATCACAAATAATATAAAGTAAACAACACAACAATAATGCTAAACATAGATGGATATGAAAACAAACTAACATTAAAATTTACAAAAACAATGTTTATAAAAGTAACTACTAACTAGTGTGACGACGCGTTAAATACAAAGCTTTATAAAAGTGAATATACAAGTTGTCATCTGGATTAGCTTCATGTACATCTAACTTCTGTTGTATCAGATCACCGATCTGTTGTAGGATAGAAGGTTGTGAAGTAGAACCATCTACAGCAGTGGTTGGGACACCAAAATATGAGACCTAGAGTACACCATGTGCTCGCACTAGTAGTGGATGAGGAAGGTATTTCGCATCGACCAGTGTATGACTCTTATATGCCAAGATAGTACTCCCTACTAGATTAAGCAAATACGCCCGAGCAACACAATCAAATCGTTGGGCTGCGCACTGCCTTTTGAATACCTCTTTCAGCCAATCTAGTATGTAGTGTGCACCCCTGCGTTTTTTGTTTTTGTTTCCTCCCATAGTTCTTCATAAGACACCCCTAATAAAGTAATGATAAGATTACATGTCATTACTCTATGTAGCTCGGGTGGTGGAGTGTAGAACCCACCCTTAATAGGAACTCCTAACAAATTGGCAACATCGTCAAAAGTAATCGTCATTTCACCAAATGACATGTGAAATGACGAAGTCTCTGGGTGCCATCTTTCTACAAAAGCAGAAATCAAGCTGTTGTCAATCAGTTTCAAACTCCCCACGGTAGTGGTCCTAACCCAGATAAATTCACCCACGTCACTACACTTCGCGGGAGAACGGGTGGAGTAAATTGTTGAATTTTTTTTCCATCGGCAACCATTTTTAGCATTGGTCGCTCTTGCATACAAATAAAATGTATGATATCAAAATTAATATAGAACATAAATAATAATTAATTTAAATATTTTTAATGCACCATAAAGAATAATTAATTTAAATATTTTTAATACACCATAAATAATTAATTTAAATATTTTTAATGCACCTTAAATAATAATTAATTTAACTTGTTTGACCAAACCAGAGTCTCGCGAATGTGATGCTGGTATTGAGTAAGGACTACAGATCATACGGTCCTCCGGGATACCGTGTCAGCTCACCCTCACCCTCATGCTGTACAAGTCCCTCCTCCTGTACAAGTACCTCCTCATGCTCCTCGTGTATTTGATCCTCCATCTCCATGTGTACTGCCTGATCCTCCTCGTGTACCGTCTGATCATCTTCATGTACCGCCTGATCCTCCTCATGGATATATATATGAGCCTGCTCTCTCAGGTTATCATCATCTTCCATTATAAATCGTCGCCTTCTACGAGAATCCTTTATGGAGCAACATCCATACACGACGAAGATTCAAAGTCACATATTATTCCTACAACTTTGCTATGTCTACCTCTCGCCCTACCCACTAAAAAAAATGTTGTTAAAATCAAATGCATTAAATAAATAGTAATGAAATAAAAAATTAAAACCAATAAATTAATTTAAAAATTATTTTCAATAAATAAAAATAAAAAAATCAAACAACTACCGAAAAATTTGTGGATGAAGTTTTTCGGCAGCTTCTGGAAATGTCCCAATTAAGTTTGCCGGCAATGTAAGTTTTCCGAAAAAGTTAAAATAAGTTTTCCGGTAGTTCCGAAAAACTTCAAAAAAGATTTCTGGAAATGTGTTATGTATCAAAAAACTTTTTTCAAGTTTTCCGGAGTTGAAGTTGTGTACCGGAAAATTTGAAAAATGTTTTCAAAAAAAAAAAAAAGATTTTTTTGACACTTACTTCTGTTCCGAAAATGTTGAAATGAAGAAATAAAAAAAAAAAAAAATTGTAACTTTTTATATATATGAAAGTATTTTGGAATTTTCCTTTACTTTTTGGGTACATGTAACAAAGGAGGGGTACATGATAAAATTTTCGTGGATGGTTTGTGGTGCTTGTGGATTGTGTATGTTTGGGGCCTTTGTATAATAAATAAAAATGAAACGAAAATGAAGGCAAAGAAAAACGAAGAAGAGTGAAGATATTTGAACTTTGTCCATTTATTGATTATAACTCCTTTATAACATCCCCCAGCCACTATTAGGACGAAATCATGTTAGAAAAAAACTGTAAATATATACTACTATATTATTAAATACAAGTAAAATTGAGTAAAAGAAAGTTAATATATGCAATTCAAAATAATAATTGTTAGTAGTTGTCGCAATATTTATGGCTGAAACGATGAAGTGTTTGGTGTCGACTCGACAATTGAGTTTTGAGAGACACATCTTTTTTTTTTTTATCAAACTGATATTGATTGAGTCACTGCCTCAATTGTAAAGACCATAAGAAATGTTAGCTCGTACTTTTAAGAAGTATTGTCGATCATAGTTAGAATTTAAAGTAAATTTTAAACATCACAGATGATGGGAGTCCATCTTAACATTCATCTACCAAAATAGTTAGGCTGATAATCGCGTTCTATGCAAAAGGCAAATATAATTGCCGTTGTTAGGTCAAAATTGTTTGTTAAAAGACAAGTATGAAATATTAAATATAGAGAAAAAACTATATCATAAATTCGAACATATGTTATGACATATCAAATATATTAACAATTGTTGTATAATTGGTAGATTAATTTTTAGTATCATACTTCCGATTTACTTCAAAAAAACTTTTGAACACATGTTTTACAATCTACGACTTCAACAACACGTCTATTTCCTTTCCACTATTTATTCTTTTCATGCATCAAATTGAGTTTGCTCTCAAAATTCTTTAAATTCATCCTATAAGATCGAGATTCAATGCAGCTGTCCTATCCAATTGGAGTGTAATCAGACACATCAAAATCTTCCGTTTAAGATTAAACAGTTCAAATTTAAAGTTCAACTTTTAAATTAAAAATATATAAAATAAAAAGGAATTTTGGATCATCTAATTGTCACTTAGTATTTTTAATGAGACATTATTTTTAAAGAATAATTTTGTAAAACATATTAAAATATAAAGGACCCATAATAAAATATATTAAAATATTTTAAAATATAAATAATAATTTTGTAAGTGTTATATAAGATAAAATATTCAAATAAAAAAAAAGAAGATGAAAGATAAATGTTACATATATCCCACCATCTAACGATACTATTAAAAAATATAAGTTAAAGGTTGTTAGTGTGTTTACTCAATTATTTTAAATAAATCGAATACATTAAAAATAACAATTGTGTTTACCCAATTATTCTCCTCACTACTCTTGAAAATAAATAATTATAAACTTTTGTATAAGTGTTTAATGAATCTAAACTATTTCTTATCTTAGACCGAATTATTGTCCCCACGCTGAAATATTTTGATAAAAAGAATTCCAATACTCCTAATTTATGTTTGTCTACTTTTAACTTCTCGAACTCCCTCCTGTACTCGAGAATTCTCTAGTCTGCTCTAATATTTTCCCTCCTCGCCTCGTAAATTCTGGAACTCACTCCTCTGTCATAAATTCCTAATAACACTTCTATAA
The DNA here is from genome assembly GCA_037974755.1 of Cicer yamashitae. Lineage (NCBI taxonomy): Eukaryota > Viridiplantae > Streptophyta > Magnoliopsida > Fabales > Fabaceae > Cicer > Cicer yamashitae. The sequence goes on from JBBPBQ010000002.1 coordinate 1,523,660, forward strand.
ATAACTCTTTTGATTCACACTTTCTCACACACATAACTTTCATCGAATCAAGCATTACAAACAACAAACCAAACAAAACAAAAAAACTCTCTAATTTTCTCTCTTCACTCTAAACTCAATCAAATTTGAAAACATCTGTTATGGCGACAAAAGAAGGCAAAGCAATTGGCATAGATCTCGGCACAACCTACAGTTGCGTCGGCGTATGGCAAAACGACCGCGTCGAAATAATCCCAAACGACCAAGGTAACCGAACCACACCATCCTACGTGGCATTCACCGACACCGAAAGACTAATCGGCGACGCAGCCAAAAATCAAGTTGCAATGAATCCACAAAATACCGTTTTCGACGCCAAGCGTTTAATCGGCCGTAGATTCTCCGACGAATCAGTTCAAAACGACATGAAACTATGGCCGTTTAAAGTAATTCCAGGTCCCGCCGATAAACCAATGATCGTCGTTAATTACAAAGGCGAAGAGAAAAAATTCGCAGCAGAGGAAATTTCTTCAATGGTTTTAATTAAAATGAGGGAAGTAGCAGAAGCGTTTTTAGGTCATTCTGTGAAAAACGCTGTTGTTACTGTTCCTGCTTATTTCAACGATTCTCAAAGACAAGCTACGAAAGATGCAGGTGCTATTTCTGGTTTGAACGTGCTGAGAATAATTAATGAACCTACTGCTGCTGCTATTGCTTATGGTTTAGATAAAAAAGCTTCTAGAAAAGGTGAACAAAACGTGCTTATTTTTGACTTAGGAGGTGGAACTTTTGATGTTTCTTTACTTACTATTGAAGAAGGGATTTTTGAAGTGAAAGCTACTGCTGGTGATACTCATCTTGGTGGTGAAGATTTTGATAACAGAATGGTGAATCATTTTGTTTCTGAATTTAGGAGGAAAAATAAGAAGGATATTAGTGGAAATGCTAGAGCTTTGAGGAGGTTAAGAACTGCTTGTGAAAGAGCTAAGAGAACACTTTCTTCAACTGCACAAACAACTATTGAAATTGATTCTTTATATGAAGGAATTGATTTCTATGCTACTATTACAAGGGCTAGGTTTGAAGAATTGAATATGGATTTGTTTAGGAAATGTATGGAACCTGTTGAGAAGTGTTTGAGGGATGCTAAGATTGATAAGAGTAATGTTCATGAAGTTGTTCTTGTTGGTGGTTCAACTAGGATTCCAAAAGTTCAACAACTTTTGCAGGATTTCTTCAATGGTAAAGAGCTTTGTAAAAGTATTAACCCTGATGAAGCTGTTGCTTATGGTGCTGCTGTTCAAGCCGCGATTTTGAGCGGTGAAGGCGATGCAAAAGTTCAAGATCTTTTGTTGCTTGATGTTACTCCTCTTAGTCTTGGATTGGAAACTGCTGGTGGTGTTATGACAGTTTTGATTCCGAGGAACACCACGATTCCTACGAAGAAAGAACAAATTTTCTCGACTTATTCGGATAATCAACCCGGTGTTTTGATTCAAGTTTTCGAAGGAGAACGCGCCAGGACCAAGGATAACAATCTTCTTGGGAAATTTGAACTCACTGGTATACCTCCAGCTCCAAGAGGTGTACCACAGGTCAATGTTTGTTTCGACATCGATGCGAATGGAATTTTGAATGTGTCTGCTGAAGATAAAACGGCTGGAGTGAAGAACAAGATAACTATTACTAATGATAAAGGAAGGTTGAGTAAGGAGGAGATAGAGAAGATGGTGAAAGATGCAGAGAGGTATAAGGCAGAGGATGAAGAAGTGAAGAAGAAAGTGGAGGCGAAGAATTCGCTTGAGAATTATGCTTATAATATGAGGAACACGATTAAGGATGAGAAGATTAGTGGGAAGTTGAGTGTGGAGGATAGAGAGAAGATTGAGAAGGCTGTGGAAGATGCTATAGTGTGGTTGGAAGGGAATCAATTGGGTGAAGTTGAAGAGTTTGAGGATAAGCAGAAGGAATTGGAAGGGATTTGTAATCCTATTATTGCTAAGATGTATCAAGCTGGTGGTGGAGATGTGCCTATGGGGGGTGATATGCCTGGTGCTGGTTCTGCTGGGTCGGGTTCTGGAGCTGGACCTAAAATTGAAGAAGTTGACTAATGTTCTTTAAAACCTTTGTTGGTTATGTTGAGTGTATCATGGTACTCTAAAAGTTGTTTTGTTCAGTAGGATAATGTTAGTGTTACAGAATGTATGAAAGCATATAATAATGAATAAGGTGTTTTATGTTTTTTTTTTTGTTTTTGCTTCGTGTGATAAGTGTAATTGAAAGAGATGGAGGTGAGATTAATGTAATTTTAATTTCTAGTTAAGTGGATTTTATTTAACTAAATAAATGGGTCTTATCTAATGTTAATGACTTGGACTCCACTAGTTTGAGTTAATTAAAGCTATAATTGTTTGGAGATTAATTTGGTTCATAGGAGTATAGCTAATTGAAAATACGTTGTCTCAAATTATTTATTCTCAACATCTTTAGCTAGTAGTCAAGCCTTAATGGCATCACACCACACCACACGTTTTCATTACATTCGAAGCCATGAGCTAATTTTAGACATGTAGCTCAAAATCTCTCCAAGCAATGGCCCCAGAGACCACGAGCTAGTTCGGACACATGTTGTTCATTTAGTTTAATAAAAATATTGAAAGTTATAAATAATTAATGTGATTGAAGTTAGTCAAAAACTAGTTAATATTCCCTCATAAAAAGACGAAAATGGATTCCATGTTGAAAAATACATGATAGGATTATATTTTAATCTCCATCATTCTATTTATCTTTTAAATGAGAGAAAAAATGCGTGTAAAAATAAAGAATTAAAAATATATAAAGATAGAAAATTAATATATTGTTGAACCATTCTTTAAAACGATGTATCATTTTGTACGATAAACAATTTGGTTTGTATTTGCTTATATAAAAATAATAAGCAAATTAATGAGAAGTTTTGGGTTTTATATTGGTTTTGTTTTTTGATTTTGCTGGGTTTGAATTTTTGTGTTTAAATTTATGACTTTAGAATGAAAAGTGAAAAGATGAAAAAGAAGATAAATGTTTTTGATTCTATGATATTTATTTTTTATTAAAAAATTAATTTTAAAACATAATTTTTTATTAAAAAATTATATAAAATTGTCACATTAAATTTGTAACGGTAGTGTACGTAAAATAGTTAACAAAGGTAATGGTCCAAAATTTTTTATCTTAAAATAATAATTTTGTGAGATGTATTTTGTTTAAAATAAAATAAATAAATAATTTTGTTTAACACGTGTGCGTGTGTCTAGAATAGTTGTACAATACACGGCTTAGCTTGAATTGCCACGATCCAACTCTAAAAAAGCTTTTTGTGGTGGTGTGTATTGAGGGATGACAAATGGAATGTAATATTTGTCTATGCATCTCATCTGGGTTATTGTAACATTGGAGAGGCTGAATTATGAGCTATTTTTATGGGCATAAATGTTGCATGGAGAAGATGATTTTGTTGTCTTGCTGTTCAATACTACTATGATTTAATAATAGTTATGAGAATTTGGGATCTTATTATATAAGGAGGATTCATTTTAAGAGAACTTTTATGATACATTCGCATATTAAATGGTTTTAATATATTTGTTTTGTTTTATAAATTAATAAATTAATAATTATTTTTTAACTTCTCAATATTACATAAAAAATCATTTCATGACAAAAATATATGATTTTATTGTTTATAAATATTATATATATATATATATTTTACATTTTATTATAAGAGTAATAAAAATTCAACAAAAATTAAATTTTATTTTAATGACACTTTTAATAAATAATATTTAGTTATTGTAATTATAACTATAATTATAATTATATATAAATGATATGACATATTTAAAAAAAATGTTAACTTTGAATTTTTTTGGATCGACGATCCTAAAATATAAAATGTTAATTTTGAATATTTTTACATTATCAAAAAACCAATTTGGTAGTGAAAAGTGTTAAAATTTATAGTACGAAAATGACCGATCGGTCACTTTATTTTTTTTAGTGTTAAAAAATACCGTCTAAAGAGACCGATTCGATAGGGTATTTCCGGGGCCCTATAAGAACATAGAGGGGTAGGATTATAAATTCACCAACTAGTTTCTCTCATGATTTCTAGTTAATTATTTTGGACTATTTGCCTCTTTTGCTAAAAAGATTATTTAAAAAAATAGCGGATTCTTCTTCTACCTCTAATACTTTTTAGCCCGACCAATCTAAATGTGTTATTTTATATAAATACACATATGAATTGCGGAATTGGCCAATTCAAATATATTAATGGAAGGTTTTTGATAACATATAAAATGCGAAAAGAAACCATATCAAAAAATTGATAAAAAAATGAGGCCAGCCCATTAATCATTTGAGACAGAGTTTGGGCTTTGGGCCCAATGCTCAGAAAATTGAATTGAACCTTTCTGAAAAAAATGAAAGAAGATTGTAGATAAGAGATACCAACTAAATCACGTGTCGAAGTTGAAGCATGAAAGGTGTGAACGCCATGGCTGGCATTACCACCACCGTCCCCGTCGAATTCAAACTCTTCGACACCAGAACCTCTCCTCTCTTCTCTCCTTCTTCATTCTTCAAACTATCTATTCCTCATTCCCTCAATTTACACTCTTCTCTCTCCTTCACTCTTCCCTCCTCCCTAACCCCCCGTTACGGCGGTAGTCTCCGCCCTCCCGCATACTCCGGCGGAAACTTCAGGAGGCCTCCTAACGACGCCGACGATGAACAAGCTCTCGACCTCTCCACACTTAGGTACTCTAACTAACTCACTCACCATCGATTTCTTTCGATTTTTGTGCTTAATGATAATTTGGATTTGAATTAGGTCGAATACCGTGAGGCTTATTGATCAGAGTCAGAACATGGTTTGTTCTCGATTCCTTTTCTTATCGATTTCAATGCTTTCTGTTGTGTAAACGAAATTAGTGTGAAACTCTGTATTCTGGATTAAGTATATGTAACCATTGTGTTCGATTAGTTAGACTTATTAGTGTGTTTGGAAAACATTGAAATTACTACTGTTGAAAATCACGGTGAAACAGAAGCTATACATTGAAACTTTTAAAAATGACGCTTTAAACTCATTGTGATGGTTGCTACCTGCTCAATCAAACAAGCACTTAGTTTAAGATTACCGTTTGATTACGAGTTATGAAAGTTTCTATTTCATTTTGCAGCTGGAGGAGAGTACTTAATGGCTAAAGTAATGATTTGAAGATGTTTTTGTTTTTTGTAGGTTGGAATTGTATCTCTTGATCAGGCAATTCAAATGGCTGAAGATGCCGAACTTGACTTGGTAGGTTCACCTTTTCACTGTCATGTCTTGTATATTTCATCTATCTGTCCTTCTACAAGGCGATTATATTTACAGGGATTGAGTTCTATACACAATCTTTAGGTTTCTATGTTCTACTGTTCTTTCATTGAATTTAGGATGTGTTGTTTTGAATTACGATAGCCATTATCTATTGTTAAGTATGCCGCCAATGTACTTATTTCTATATACTATATTTCATAGTCTGGACATGGTTAAAAAGTTAAGAAACCAAAACAGGGAGAGTTTCTTATGATTTTACTTAGACAAGTTATGAGTATTGAACCTGCAAGGATATATTTGAGAACCATTTATAGTTTTGTATTGTTGAAAACCCAACCGTTTCAAGTCAGTCCACACTTCACAGTATATTCAGCAGACAGTTCTTTTGCAGTGACATTTCTACTTCTGACATGAATGCATAAGCTCATTCTCTCTCTCTCTATCTCTGCAGGTAATAGTATCTGGGGATGCAGATCCTCCTGTTGTTAGAATAATGGATTACAGGTATTATCTTTGTCTGTCCTAAAAAAATTAAACTTTACATTTGTATTTTTAGTTTTTCTTTCTCTCTTTCACACACACTGACAACTTGTATATTTTTTTCATTTATGTTGATATTAAATATAGTATAAAAAAATCTAGTTGCCAATGACGGTACAAAGCAATGCTTTAGAAAACCAGGTTGGTCATTGAACCGGTTAAGACATTCATTCACCGTTCTCAGGTTCAACTTTAGTTGTATCATGGTCTAGCCAATGATAATTAAATATATGCTTTTGAGATTGTATAATTGTATAGTACATGAAGTAATAAGTTAATATAAAAAAATATTTAAAACATGGACAATTTAAATTTTAAACTAATATAAAATGATCATATATATGTTTTGCTAGATAAAAAAAAGTAATGAAGGAGACATAACTAAAACTCATGTATTAGTTGAAAGTAATGAAATATCTAACCAATATATGTTTTGTAAGGTAAAATATAGAAGTAATGAAATATCTAGATATATTACAAAAACTCGTGTATATGGATTTTGACAATTTGCTATTAAACATTTATTTAACCAATATATATATATATATATATATTTAAATTAATAAAAAATTGGCAGGTTTAAACAGGTTTTCACAACTGGTCTGTTAGTTTTTTGGGTCAAATGGATTGGACTTCTGACAGGCTCCCAAATCAGCCGGTTCTGTTTTCAAAACATAGGCATAAAGTGGTCATGTAAGGGTGTGATTATATCTGTTTCAAAATTAAAATTTTCATTTTTTGATGTCAATCATTAAGTAACCACAAATAGGTTATAGGACGCTAGACAAGTATTCAAATTTGGTGTATAGTGTTTCGTTCTTCTAGCCTTGTGCAACTACTTGGTGCTCCAATTTTAACGTGGCAAGGGGGTAGTGGTAGTAAAGGTGGGAGGATCAGTTGAAAACTTGTCTAAATATCTGCAGCTTGAAATAGATAGCTTAGTTTTAAGGGGTTTGTATTTTTATGCTTAAATATAATTTTAGTCCTTTATCTTTACCTAATATTTGTTTTGGTCCTTTATATTTATTTTGATTCATTTTGGTCCTAAATCTTTTATAAGTGGTGTATTTTAGTCGTTGCCACAATCACAAAAAAGTTATATCAACGTCCAATCATTGGAATCCCTTCTAACAGTTTTCAATATGTATTCAGTATAATATTCTTTCAAATAATATGACATCCAATAATAGACTTGTATTTGAAAAATTCTTCTTACATACTTTGAAATATATGTAAACTCTTTGAAATGAAGAATATTTATGCGAGTTTATGTATTTTCACTCTATCCTTATTAAGATTACACACTTAACTTTACAACTAAACAAAAATTTGATCTCAATAGTTCATGACAATATTTATACAGATGTTTGAAAGAGTTATGGTGAAAATGACTAAAATAACTACTTATAAAAGATAAAGAACCAAAACAAATATTAAGTAAAAGATAATTGACGAAACTTATATTTAAGCCTATTTTTTATCAGTCTTTAGGATTTGTGTTGCCGTTTTTTACGATTATCATGTTCTTATATAGAAAAAATAAGTTGTGGTCTAGGTAGTCAATCGTGCTGGTGCGGTGTGGCGTAGTGCCTAGCCGTGGCGGCATGGTGCAGTGCGGCGCAAAACACGAAAGCAGCCATGATCTCGGGTCGCGTGTTTCTCGTGGCCCAGAAAATTTAATGTGTTTTTTTCAGGAAAAACCAAGATTGCCCTTAAATTTTAAAAACTTATGGGGATTTTGTAGGATTTTCGCTCTTAACCCTAATTCCATTGTCCTTCTCTCTCTCCTTCGAAGTTCGAACACTCCCTTCCACTCAGTTTTTTGGGAACACTCCCTCCTTTTCTGCAAGATCCAGCAGTGCCGCCCGCCGTCCAGCAGCACCACCCACCTTCCAGCCACCGTCGTCCATCACCCAAGTTATTCTTTCTTCTTCTCCTTTCTTTCTTTCCTTCCTTCCTTCTTTCTCTGTTTTCTTTATACTTTCTTACTCCTTCCTCTGTTTTTTTCTTTAGTACTTTCTTTTCTTACTTATTCCTGCTTTTTTTTTTCCTCTCTTTTTTTCCTCTGTTTTTATATTCATCTTTATTTCCTTAACTTTTGTTGGTATTTAAATGTATCTTTTGATTAAGACTTGTGGATTTTTATCGGTATTTATGAATATTTCAGTGTTTTGAGTCATTGTTTAATTTTGCATAAAAATATATGTTTATATATTATTATTTAAGTAATTTGTCCAAAAAAGTAGTGGCTATCCCGCTATCCCATTTTTTAGGGTTGGCCGCAAGACGCAGCTATCTAGGATTAACTACCTAGGTTGTGGTTATTTATGCCTAAGAATAAGGATGTATAATGTATTTGATTTTCTATTTCCTCTACACAATATTTCCTCTCTTTTTTCTCCAGCTCTTATAATAAATAAAAGCATCATTTGCACCAAGGTCTAGCGCGAGTGGTTGGGGCACAGTGTGTGAGTGTTGTGAATCTTGGGGTACCAAATTCGATTCGTATTCATAAAAAAAGATGTGATTCATTTAATTTTTTTTTTGGGTGGGGCGGGGCTATTGTGAAGAAAATAAGCAATCAATAATGCAGAATCAATATAGAGATTAACCCAAACACATGTAGTTGTTTCATGAAAGACATTTGCCTTTGAATTTCACTTAACATAGTCAGAAGAATCTCCCTGTGAGGCGGTGTTTACTTGTACTTCCTTTCTGCTTGCATGCCTGCTCACTGCATATTCATGCCTTGAGAATGGTTGGACCTTGGAAGTTAGTGTTCCTTATATATTTTTATTTTGCAGTAAATATAGATATGAACTGCAGAAGAAGAAAAGGGATCAGCAAAAGAAAAGTGCTGGTAAGCATTGTATTTATTAGACTTAGACATTTTCCTCTATCATTTACAATTTTACAGAACTCGGACAAAATATAAATTACTGACGAAATGATCTTCTAAATGTAGCTAATCGGATGGATTTGAAGGAACTCAAAATGGGGTAATGTCCTAAAGGAGCTGAGATCATCCTTCCTTACTTATGTTGTTTCAAAGACAATAAAGTAGAAAAGAAATATATGGACTCTTTTTCTTTGGTTCCTAATCAGATTTGACCCATTCTTGGTTATGGATCAATTTAGTAATCAATATTTTTATAAGGGTTAGGAATGTGAACAAATACCTTTTCCAAAAAAAGAAATTGGAACAAATACATTTTGTTATTGCCATACAATCTAATCAGGTTTACTCTATGTTCTCCTGGAAGGCATTATACCTATCTTTACCTGTTAATTTTTATATATTACTTCTAAAAGAAATAAAGCTGCATGTGTTGGGCAATATATTGTTCATAACTTGCTTCTTGGTTCGGAACTTGGGTTCAATTAGGAGAGGACACACTAAGAGGAGTTTGTTTAATCCTACTGCTCAAAATAAACATAGGAAGTTGCACTTGTCAAGCCTTTCATCGTTAATATCTTTTTTCTTTCTAATGAATGTGGGATTCATTAGGACGGGGACATCTAGAGATAAATAAGGGAAGTTTGATGTGATGCATCACAATATAAAGCTAGATACAATTAACAGTACAGTATCATTTTAAAACGTAAAACTTGCCTTGGGTTGTATTTTCTTTTTGGCTTCACGAACTGAATTAGAGCAGTTCCTGAGATTGCTTTTCATGAACTGGGGTTTGTTTTGACTTGTAGTTATACTCAATTGCTTTTGCTAGAATGTGATTGTGTTTATTGTTTTGGTTATTTTAACAGATACAACATAGATCAACATGATTATTCAGTGCGTTTGAAAGCTGCGCGGAAATTTTTGACAGATGGTGACAAGGTTACATTAATTGTTTTGATATGGCATATTAAACATACAGATTAAATATATTATCTTCAAGTGTATTAAGATCGTTTGGATCAATTGCTGCAGGTTAAGGTCATAGTAAACCTTAAAGGTCGTGAAAAAGAATTCAGGAATATTGCTATTGAGCTTATTAGACGTTTTCAGAATGATGTTGGGAAGGTATGTGATGCCACTTTGCTATATTTTGATTGAGTAATATATTATCGTATATCATATTTCTTAAGTATTTGTACCAAAAAAATAGGTCCTATGACATTATACTTGTAATTTACTGGTGTGCTATACTCTTGTGGCACACATCAATACTTCTTAGTCACCATCTTATTTATTGTTTACTTTTCCTATTTAAATTCCATTTTAGCATAGGATTTACTTTTAGCGAATTCATTTTGCAGCCATTGTGTGCTGATATCTTATTTCATTGTCATGTGCAGCTTGGAACAGAAGAGGCTAAAAATTTCCGTGACAAGAACATCTTCATTACCTTGGTTCCAAATAAAGTTGTTGTGCAGAAAACTCAAGAAACACCCAAGAAAAAAGACAGTTCTGCAGCAGATGAAGCCTCCATCAGTGTTGAAGCGTAACTGACATTGGTATATTTTGGAATTTTTCGAGTGTTGTATGTATAGCATGCATATAATTCATGTAATAATAGTATATAGTTCACTAGAAGTTTAATTATAGAGGCAGCCTTGTCGAATGCTGAAGCTTGAAGGAATCCCATTAACCGTTCTCTTCAAAACTGTATTGATGCATCTATTTTTGGAACTCCATAGAATCTGAATCCAATAGTCCTATTTCAATAGAGCTTCAATACTCGATGATAGTGTGTAATTTTTTGAAGTTAAAAGTAATATAGGTTCACTTATGTTCCTATCCAAGGGATGCCAAATTGGTGACTGGTCGGAGATTCTATAGCTTGACAAATACGTCACCTCTGACTCTGTTGAATATGCCAGCCTGTGTGATATAGTTGAGGTATGACGCAGTACCTGTCCATGAGTGTAACTTATGTATAACCTTGACTCAAACTTGTCATTTTTACATCTCAAGATGTAGAGGCTGCAACTTACATACCTAACGACTTGAAGGTAGCTTAGTTTTGAAGTACTTACGTTTGAAGAATGCTAACATATCAAATGTTTTTCTACACGCTCAAGTAAACAGAACGTAGTACTGAAAGCAACACGTTACTCGCATGCACCTTGTTTATGTATTCTAATAATATATCCTTTTGGACGTTGAAACTTTTTTTTTTGGTTTGTTGGACGTTGATCTTTTTACTAGTTACAAATATTTCTTTTTTACGGTAAAATTCGTGCCTAATCTTCTCAGTATAGTCGTATAATTTCTAATAGAAAACGTTAGTAAGTAAACGACCGTGAATCCTTATGCAAAATTTATGTGGTTAACTAACTATATAAACAGTATTGGAGAGGATAAAAAATAACAAAAGATGAGATACATTACGTAGAAGAAATACCTGGTGTATTGATAATGAGAGCAACAAGGTTTTGGCTTTGTCAAGTAATAAATCTACTTTACGGTTCAAGTATTATCAAATTGTTTTTTTTATAAAAAAATTAGTGGCAAAATTCACACACTAAATATAGATAAAGGAGGTAGTTATTAAGAAAATTATTAATAATAATGTTGAAGTGGCTTGTCACCTCGTCATTTTTCCATAAAAAAATAAATAAAAAAATTAATTTGTGTATATATTAAAAGATAAATAACCTATATATAAAAAGAAAAAGATGTAAGTGTTAAAATTAAATAAGATAAAAGATATAATTTTTTCTAAAGAATATATAAAAAAAGTAACTCATATATTCATTGTTTAATTGTTTTAAACCAAAATGTGATGTCAAAGTTTCTTAATGGTCTTACCATTAATTTAGTTTATTGTTGCTTTTAGTACTCGAATGGAATCCCTACAAATGTTAGTGATGAATCTAAATATTTAAATTATCTTTATATATTAACATGATCTAGATCTTGAGGAACTGTCAAGGTGTGCCTATTCATTTGGTTTCTGCAATGAGATTAATATGAAATTAATTTCAACATACAATGTTTATGAACATAACCAATAAAAATTCAATATAATGTTAAAATAATTTTTATAAAAATTATGATAAGGCATTTTTAAATTATTATTTTTTATTTATTGTATTGAACATAACCTTTTTGATATATATCTCGTGCAAAAATTATTCCCTTTCACGTCAATAGTCATGTAATCAATACGATTGGTTTGGCACTCTGACACTCTATTGCTTACTCATTTCGCTTGCTTGAAATATTTGATGTATGAACAACCGAAAAATAACTATGCAAAAGCTACATGAAAGGGAAATAATACAAAAAAATCAACCTTGTTGAATCTTGAGCCTAGAGTATACAATTTTAAAAGATACAAAAACAAATAAAAGTAAACAAAAAAGGAAATAAGTGCAATATTTAAACAACTCACAAACGTGTATAGTCGTTGTTAGAGATTGCATATAGAAGAAAATGGTGGTTGAATAAAAAGGAAGAAGCTTAGCTTCAAGGCAATGGGGACCTTACAACCAACACCAGCAACACTTATGTGGACACATTAGGTGTGAAGGACACCTAAGCCTTTCAAAGCACCAACATTTTCCTTCATAAAACACAAACTTGTTTTCAACCTCTTCACTCCTTTGTGCTATTTTCAATTGTCACCACCAAGATATGGAAGCCAGCGCTGGACTAGTCGCTGGTTCGCACAACCGAAACGAGCTTGTTGTCATTCATGGCCATGAAGAGGTAATAATAACTAATAACTAATAATTTGCTAGAGGTGTTTGTTTGTTTTTTCATATGTAACAAGTTTTATTGTGTTGTTTTTGGTGCAGCACAAGCCTTTGAAGAATTTGGATGGTCAAGTGTGTGAGATATGCGGTGATGATGTTGGACTTACTGTGGATGGAGACTTGTTTGTGGCTTGCAATGAGTGCGGTTTTCCGGTGTGCCGACCGTGCTATGAATATGAAAGAAGAGAGGGAAGACAACTTTGTCCTCAGTGCAAGACTAGATACAAGCGTCTCAAAGGTATATAATTACATTTTGAGCAAGTTTTTTAGCCTTTTTTATATTGCAATAATCTTGTTATGATCATAATTCTCTACATGATACAGTTTTAGATAGTTGTTGTATTAAATTGGTTGATTGATTTGAATGCAATTGATTAATTATGTTAAAGGGAGCCCTCGGGTTGAGGGAGACGATGATGAGGAGGATGTGGATGATATTGAACACGAATTTAACATTGATGACAAAATGAACAATCATGACCATTCTGCTGAGGCCATGCTGCATGGGAAGATGAGCTATGGAAGAGGTCCTGAAGATGACGAGAATGCACACTTTCCTGCTGTTATTGCTGGCGGTCGCTCTCGACAGGTAAGATTTGCACCACTTTTAGTTCATCTTAGACTCAATAGAACTCGTAATTCAACTAAGTTTGCTTGTTACATTCATGCAGGTCAGTGGGGAGTTCCCAATAGGACCCCATGGTTATGGGGAGCAGATGTTATCTTCTTCGCTGCATAAAAGAGTGCATCCGTACTCGGCGTCTGATTCTCGTAAGATGTAGTTTATAGCTTGTGCTCTTAGACTTTGTTGACAGTGATTGAATGGATTCATCAGCCCTCTTTAAAAACATAGATTTATCACTTTCTTGGTTCATTTACAAAACGGTTTATGCTGATACTTGTTTAATTTCACGCTGAAGTTCAAAACTTTGGCTAAGCTATACAGGATTTTCTTTTGGCACTGATTTAAATACAACCCTGAAATGCTTTTCTTAGTCAACTGCAACATGGTGGAAATTATTTAATATATATGATATGCTGTGATCAAAAACAGGAAGTGTAGGATGGGATGAAAAGAGAGAAGATGGATCCAAAGATAGAATTGATGACTGGAAGTTGCAGCAAGGAAATTTGGGACCTGAACCTGATGAAGATCTAGATGCAGCCATGTATGTCTTTCAGTGCTCAATGTAGTTCCTCACAATTTTCCTTTTTTGGTAAACCAAGATATCCACCACGCGTGACTGTGGACACCAGTTTCTGACAATTAATTTGTAATCAAATTATAGCAATGTTTGTCAGATCATGATTGATATTTATGTTAGTTATTATTCAATGTGAACTGCTCCAGGTTAGATGAAGCAAGGCAACCACTGTCAAGGAAGGTACCAATAGCATCTAGCAAAATCAATCCATATAGGATGGTGATCGTGGCTCGGCTTGTTGTTCTCGCCTTTTTCTTCCGATACAGACTTTTGAACCCAGTACATGATGCAATGGGGCTATGGCTAACTTCTATTATATGTGAAATCTGGTTTGCTTTTTCATGGATCCTTGATCAGTTTCCCAAATGGTATCCTATTGATAGAGAAACCTACCTTGACCGTCTTTCAATCAGGTAAAGGGACCTTCACTCCCTGATTGATGAAATCCCAAAGTTTAAATTTATATTGCTGAACTAGAAAATTGTTTCAGGTATGAGCGTGAAGGCGAACCCAATATGCTTGCTCCTGTAGATGTCTTTGTCAGTACTGTGGATCCCTTGAAGGAACCTCCTCTGGTTACAGCAAACACAGTTCTTTCAATCTTGGCAATGGACTACCCCATTGATAAGATATCATGCTATATTTCTGATGATGGAGCTTCGATGTGTACATTTGAATCCCTGTCAGAAACAGCCGAGTTTGCTAGGAAGTGGGTGCCATTCTGTAAGAAATTTTTGATAGAGCCTCGAGCACCAGAGATGTACTTTTCTGAGAAAATTGACTACCTAAAGGACAAAGTGCAGCCAACTTTTGTCAAAGAACGTCGAGCCATGAAGGTTTGTATCAATCTACTAGAATTTGTTAGAAAAACAAACAGTTCTGAAATCAGTTGAAAGCTTACTCACTGTTAATAATTGGATGCATGACAGAGAGAATATGAAGAGTTTAAGGTTAGGATCAATGCACTTGTGGCAAAAGCAATGAAGGTTCCTCCAGGAGGGTGGATTATGCAGGATGGGACACCATGGCCAGGAAACAACACTAAGGATCATCCTGGTATGATTCAAGTATTTCTTGGTCACAGTGGTGGTCATGATAGTGAGGGAAACCAGCTTCCTCGCCTTGTTTATGTATCCAGAGAGAAAAGGCCTGGATTTCAACACCACAAGAAAGCCGGTGCCATGAATGCTCTGGTATAGTTACTTGAACAGCTTTTGTAGTTTTTATGATGCCTGTTCACCTTTCTGAATCCACAATTACTTGACTCATCTAATAATCTATGTAATTTCCAGGTTCGGGTCTCTGCGGTGCTTACAAATGCCCCTTTTATGCTGAACTTGGATTGTGATCATTATATCAATAACAGCAAGGCTGTCCGAGAAGCCATGTGCTTCTTGATGGACCCCCAAACTGGAAAGAAGGTCTGCTATGTCCAGTTTCCTCAAAGATTCGATGGTATTGATGCGCATGATCGATATGCCAACAGAAACACAGTTTTCTTTGATGTAAGTCACTTCAAGAAAAGCCAGCATCAGCATAAGACATGGTCTTCTCTGGAGCATTTGATGTTTTTGTGGTAGTGCAAGTCAATATATAACTAATTCCTCTTCTCTCTGTTTTGACAGATTAACATGAAGGGTCTAGATGGTATTCAGGGTCCCGTATATGTTGGCACAGGGTGTGTATTTAGAAGACAAGCTTTATATGGATATAATCCTCCCAAGGGTCCCAAGCGTCCAAAAATGGTAAGCTGCGACTGCTGCCCATGTTTTGGAAGGCGCAAGAAGGTTAAGCATGCAAAGGGCGATGCAAATGGAGAGGCTGCAAGCCTAAGAGGTTCTAACTTTTCCAAATCACCAATGTTGACACTAACTCCTTATACAAATTGATTTCATGTTCACATGTTCTAATCCTTGTCACATGTCCATATAGGAATGGATGATGACAAAGAATTACTGATGTCCCAGATGAACTTTGAGAAGAAATTTGGGCAATCGTCCATTTTTGTGACTTCAACCTTGATGGAAGAGGGTGGTGTACCTCCTTCCTCAAGTCCAGCAAGCCAGCTTAAAGAAGCCATTCACGTAATCAGCTGCGGTTATGAAGATAAAACAGAATGGGGGATGGAGGTAACACCAACACTGGCAGCCTGGGAACTCGTTGATATTTTACTATTAGTTGTTCACAATAGAAAATCAGCTCATCCGTGTTTTTTTGTTTTCCAAAATTGCAGCTTGGTTGGATTTATGGATCTATTACAGAGGATATTCTAACAGGCTTTAAAATGCATTGTCGTGGTTGGAGATCCATTTACTGTATGCCAAAGAGAGTAGCATTCAAGGGTACTGCTCCTATCAACTTGTCAGATAGACTCAACCAGGTGCTTCGTTGGGCCCTCGGCTCCATCGAGATCACCTTCAGTCATCATTGCCCTTTATGGTATGGCTACAAGGAAGGGAAGCTGAAGTGGCTGGAGCGATTTGCCTATGCAAACACAACTATCTACCCTTTCACCTCCATACCTCTAGTCGCCTACTGTATTCTTCCTGCTGTCTGCTTACTCACCGACAAATTCATCATGCCGCCGGTAACAATTTTACTCCATTATCTTCCTGTTAGGAAAAATGAGTTAAGACATAGCAAGTTTTTGAAACTATAACATTACAATTTTTCATAACATTACCTTCAAAAGCACAAGAATGTTCATGATCTTCTGCACTTTTAAATCCATAATAGCTAGAAAAAAAATAGTGAGGGCATCCTGATTCAAGGATGCTCAGAGAATAGATACCAACTTACCAAGCCTTTTTGCTCATACAAATATTTTTTTATGATGTTCCAGATAAGCACTTTTGCTGGTTTGTACTTTGTTGCTCTCTTCTCTTCAATCATTGCAACGGGAATTCTTGAGTTGAAATGGAGTGGAGTCAGCATTGAGGAATGGTGGAGAAACGAGCAATTCTGGGTCATTGGTGGTGTATCAGCACATCTCTTTGCTGTCATACAAGGTCTTCTGAAGGTTCTGGCTGGAATTGACACCAACTTCACTGTTACATCCAAGGCAGCAGATGATGAGGAATTTGGAGAATTATACACTATTAAGTGGACTACTCTCCTAATTCCTCCAACCACTATCTTAATTATCAATATTGTTGGGGTTGTTGCTGGAGTCTCAGATGCCATAAACAATGGATACCAATCATGGGGACCTCTATTTGGAAAACTCTTCTTTTCCTTTTGGGTGATTGTCCATCTGTATCCATTCCTTAAAGGTTTGATGGGTAAGCAAAACCGCACACCCACCATTGTTGTGATATGGTCGGTGCTGTTGGCTTCCATTTTCTCCTTGTTATGGGTAAGAATTGACCCGTTCGTGCTCAAAACTAAGGGACCAGATACCAAGCTTTGTGGAATCAACTGTTGAAAAACTGATTTGTTTTCTTATAGTATTCTTTGGTGAACATCATTATGTAAAATCTTGATTGAGCAATATAATGTGTGAATGAACAAAGTTTAGATGCACAAGAATGAATGAACAAAGAGTGGATTATTAGGAAGTGCAAATGCAGTTTTCACATTTTTGGTTCAAATTCCAAGGCTTGAAAAGTAAACCAATGCTACAGGTTTACCTACACATTATTGCAACTTGCAAATTAGCATGTATCCATAATGTTCTATCACAGACAACTATATCATTATCTATAATGAAAAACATATGTAAAAAATGCATAATGAAGAAATTGCAACAAACAAAAAAGGAAACAGGTAGATAGTGGAACCTTCATTCAATTATTATTTCTTCACAATCATGAAAGCATCAAGTTGGGTGTTGCATCATCAGCGAAATTGATAAAGACTAAAGTACAGAAATTCATGTACTTGGAACATATTTGCCGATGTAGCATTTGAAATTATATCTAGCAATGCCCTTTGATGAATTACCCATGCTTACTCTCCCTAGACATTCCAAGGACTATATGAATTTTCTAGGTTTTCTGCTTCTTCCTCTGCCTGTTTACAAGTAAGTTATGCACTAGTAGATTGCCAAGAATAATTAGAAAAAAGTACAAAGTAAGAATATTAAACAGTGAAGCCTAAGCATTATTAGGACAGTTAAAAGACATGCTTACCTTCAATAAGGTCGCAGACGTTTGTTCAGAAACATTCAAAGGGAATGATCCCTTAAAACCTCGACTAATAATTTATTGAGTATTGATATCTAAAAGAAGTGTCTTCGAGATTCCAATAATTTATAAATCTGGATTTGTTGTCTTGTAAATACAAAAGAGGAGGAAAATAGAAAAGGGTCTTTTACAAGTGAACTAATAAAATTCACTTTTCTTTGTTTCCTCATGTTCCAAGATATGAAAAGCAGGGAAGTTGGGTTCAAATATAAACTCATACCATGAAGTAGAGTCTGTTTAACTTGCTATCATGTCAACATCAAAAGGATTGCTTCACTCACCCTAGTCTTATTTTTCTTTTTTACTGTTAAAAGCTAACAAACAAGAACACATTATAAAACTCAAATTATCATGACACGATCAAAGCATCATGAAAATGATAGATTCATACTTGGCAGCAAGATGGATCAGAAATCTGAATTCGGGCGTAAAAAGTAATACATGGGTATGAAACATCAAGTATATCAGGAAGAACATCCAGTTTCTGCAGTTGTTGTATACATGTTATGAAAATGAAAGAACGTCCAGTTTCCACAGTGGTTGTATACATACATGTTATGAAAATGAAATGTGAGATACCTATTCTTCCACCCCAAGTGCTTTTACCAAGAGCCTCCACAGAAGAAAATTATCCTTTGTGAAAGATGTTCTGCAAATATGGTATCCTGTCCCACTTTGAACATTAATTTAAATGCAAATATAAATCCAGGCTTGTGATCACCCATGGACACAATGAGGTAAACCATATATAAAACTTCCGTTACTCAACCAATGCTGTGAAATGTTGTGCTTCTCAAGTGGTGGGTCACATGAGGGTTCAAACTTCAGATCAAATTTTTGCAAGATAAATAATATGAAAGCAAAAGGTTAGATAATGCTTCTGTTCCATATAATGTTAACTGATAAAAAAAATATCAGTACAGCTTCACCAATAATCGCCACAAGAACAGATCCCATCTTTGAAATGGTGGAATCTGTTAGCATCCCTAACTACAATTACTCTTTCTGTGATCTTTGATATAAACTTAGTTGCAGTGTGGCAATCTAAACAAACTCGAAGATTCTTGATGATCCTGATCTCAGTACCAGGTTCAGTGGTAATAAGGCCAAAAGCTATGGCTAACTTCTCACTATGAACATTAAACGTGAGTTCTTTTTCTTCTTCTTCCACATCATGCAGAGCAGTGACCGTTTCTGATTGATATCCTATCTCTCTCATCTTGGCCACTAACTTCTCCAGCTTTGCATAAATTGCTGTTGAATGAGAATGAGAACGATCACCAGATACAAAGACATGGGGGGTCCCATTAACCTCAATTAGAGTGCACCCAGGACTCTTTGCTAGTTTTCTTTTCTTAACGACTTGACGTATTGAAGCAGCCTTTGGGAAGTTTCTCTCCACAGAGTATATATTAGAGAGTAAGACATAGTATCCCACGCTCCCTGGATCTAGTTCAAATAGCCTTTCTGAAGCCAAACGTGCTATGTTTGTGTCTTTGTGAATCATGCAAGCACCAAGCAATGTACCCCAGATGGCAGGACCTGGCTCAACGGGCATTTCCCTTATAAATTCCAAAGCTTTTTCTAACTGTCCAGATCGTCCGAAAATGTCCACCATGCATGCATAGTGCTCAACTAAGGGCTCAATCCTGTATTTATTAACCATATCATGAAAAATTTCTTCTCCTTCTCCTACCAAGCCAGCATGACTACAAGCATACAAGACTGAAAGAAAAGTGACAGCAGATGGGTTAAACCCCAAATGCAACATCTCATTGAAAAGCTTAAGTGCTTCATGTCCATATCCATGGAGCCCATAACCAAAAATCATAGTATTCCAAGTGACAGTATTTTTTTCATTCATTGAGTCGAATAACTGCCTAGCATCCAATATGTTCCCACACTTGGCATACATGTCAATTAGAGCCGTCGAGACATAAATGTTTGGCTCAACATTTTTGCTTTTGATTAACTGATGGACCCATTTTCCAAAACTTAGAGATCCTAGTTGAGCACAAGCTGAAAGGATAGTTGTGATGGTAACTGCATTTGGAGTGAACTCAGTCTTCATCATTTCCTGAAAAAGAGAGATAGCCGTCTCTGTCAAACCATTCTGTGTGTAACCCGAAATCATAGCATTCCAAGCAACCACAGTTTTCTCCGGCGATTCATCAAATAGCTGGCGAGCCAAATCTATTTCATTGAGTTTGTTATATATAGCAGTGAATGCAGTTGAAACAGTCGGATTCAAAATAATACCCGATTTCAGACAAAAACCATGAATCATGCAAGCCAAATGCAGATGACCAAAGGGAGAAGGCAGAGGTATCAGACCAACAATTGTGCTTGAACTGACTTTCTCACCAGAAACCAGCAGCTCTCTGAACAGCTTTACAGAACATTCATTTTCACCATTGGTAGTAAACCCAGAAATCATAGCATTGTAAGCTATCAAATCTGGCTTACCAATCATCCCAAACAACAACCTCGCTGTTTTTATATCCCCGCACTTGGAATACAACGAAATCAAACCAGTCATCACATAATCATAAAAATGGAACCCATTTTTCAAAGCCAAACACTGAATCCCCATTCCAACTCTCAACTCTTGCAACTCAGCAACAGCAGGAAGCACAGCAGTCACAGTAGCCGAATCAAATCTCACCCCTTCTGCAACCATATCCACAAAGAGCTGAACAGAATCATCAAAACAACAATTCTTAACCAACCCATTAATCATACTGTTCCACAACACAGTATCCCTCTCAAGCATTCCATCAAACACCTTCCTTGCAAACCCAACACGCGAAAACTTGCAATACAAGTCAACAAGAGCAGAACCAACGAAAACATTGTTTTCATAACCATCAACAATGGAATGAGCATGCAGAAGCATCAAGTGCTTATCATCGGAACAAGCGGCAATGGCGAAGGCGTAGGTGAAGTTATCAGGTGAAAGGTTAGTGTTACGGCGTAAATGGGTGTATAGAGAAATAGAAGAGGAAGGGGAAGCATTAAGAGAGAAGCCACGAACAAGGACGTTGAAGAGGAAGATATCGGGTTTTGGAACGGAGAAGAAGATGGCACGTGCGTGGCGCGTGGCGCCAAAGTCGAAAAGCTTCTGGGTGAGCTTGGTGATGGTGGCGAGGTCGAAATGGTAGCCATTGAGAATGAGTTGAGCGTGGGTTTGAGCAAGGTGAGGTAATGTGAGGGATTTGTTGATGAGTGCGATTAGAGTGTTGCGGCTAAGTGTGCCACTGATACTGTTGAGGATCATTGAAACTAATTTTCATTTATGCTTTGGAGGCATCCAAAGTTTGAACTTTCAAGTTTTTAAAAACGATTCCTGTAATAAGCAACATCAATATGGTTGTGACTACCCCAATTTTGTGTGATTATATAATATGATTAGTAATTTAGTATTGGGAGTGTCTCTGTACAGTATACACGGTCAATTTCCATATACATAAATCAAACATCGAATTTCTGACCATGTTGCTAGCACCGGTTTGATATAAGCTACATTATTATGTTTTTTTTTATGAGTGCTACATTATTATTATTATTATGTTTATAATCTCTTTGCCATATGGGTTGGTAAATGCAAACATTTTGATACATAAATTTTACATCAAATTTCAATTAAAAAAATGAAATTGTTAACGCCGTTCAAACATTGTTAAGTAAATTATTAATGAATATAACAAAATGTCACATTTCATCATTAATCACAAATTATAACTATGTTTGGTTACACGATAGCTCGTCGTGATTTTGTCAATCTTACTGCAAAACCAAACTTGTACTAGTGGCAAATGAATATCATGATTTTTTTTTTGAGAGAATATCATGAATATTTAAACACTTGAAAATCGTAGTTAATAATGTACAAAATCGTGGTTAATTATGTTCGGTGGATGATTAGTGAATTATGACACCTTGGTATTCATCAAATACCTACTAAATATAATTAACCACATATTTAAACTATTTAACCATGTGATTTCTTGTCGAAAATTGATGTCAAATTTGAGTGTCAAAATAACAGCTCAAATATAAACTCTTTTGCTCATTTTCTTTGCATTTTCTTTTCATCTGCCTGATACAAAATTACAAGTGGAAGACTCGGGCCACCAGTGTTGACTAGAAAGAAAAAAGATAATAATTGAACAATATAAATTCCAACATATTTGTGGTAAGAGGGAGAAAAAGAAGAAACCTATTTGAAAAATTTACATACTAATACTACTACTTTGGCTGCAGCAGCAAGAGACTATTACTTGTTAGCTTGGTAGCAGGTCAGGCTCATGCGTGTCTAAATTTCGGAGATTGGTTACTTGTTTACCTCCAAAGCTTGCTTGATCTGCATCAGATGCGTACGAAGGCTATATTCCTCGACCTGTTTTCACCAAAAAAGAAAGTAATTGATTAAAAACTAACACAAGAATCGCATTGCATTGCATTTCATTAGTCTCGGCCATGAGCCATGAGCTGAAGAAGAAACAATTTACATACACTCCATTTCTACTACTGAACTGTTCTACTGTAAGAGATTGATAAAGCTCTAGACCCTAGTGTTGAAAGGATGTCCCTCCCTTTTATGAATCTTTTGTGGCGATTTTCAACTGAATCATGGCTGTCATTCTCTAATAAAAACATCTACAGATAATGTAGTTGCGCTTGCAGCAGTTATATACTGGCAAACCATAATATGTAGTGAATAACTGTGTAATCACAAACAGTATGTATCTTGGTTGATTACTACACATAAGGTACACATTTTCATCGAGGAATACACACAAGTCTCTAATCATCGAATTTTTTTAGCACTTACACCTTCACACATTTATCGCCAAGTTTTATTGAATAGTTTAATATGTTTAAGAATTTGCAGATATTATATTGCTGAAGAGAAGAGAGCTAGAAAACTACACTTATATATCAGAATAGACAAGAAATAAGCACTTGACCATAGTAGCATTTTCACACTATGACATCCTCAACTTTCCTCAACAACTAATTCATTACTTCGGTGAAAAATGAGGGAGTATAGTAAAAGCAATAGCAAAATAGGAAAACTAAACTAGTTTGCAATTAACCCAGGTTTTTAAGATGTAGAGCTCTAGTATGATTCTCTAATCAAATATGGCATATTGAATCCCTACAAGTATTACAATAAAATCAAACTTAATGCAAAATGTAACGTGTGAGTGGACTGTATTCTCTACTAATTTATGCCCGTACTCAACATCATAAAATTGAAAAATAATATCTGCATAATTCAAGTTCATAAACTATAATTATGATTCTTACCTGCATAGACGTTGCAAAAGCCAGTAGCGCTTCACATTCATCAAGCATGGCTTTCTCCTGTGCTGATACGATAGCAACTTCAGAAATTAAGTTATTCATGTCCTCTACCTGTCAGAGACAAAATATAAAATGGGGTCAGACTCTAGTAGAATATAACATTTGATGAATGATACAAAGTACATAGTAACGCTTTACCGCCAAAAACTGCAGTTCTACTAAATTGGAAAATCAAAAGGAAGAAAAACAAACAACCAGCAAACAGAGGTTTGGTACTAAATGTGTTGACCTGGAAAATAGCAGGATAGAACGTGTGCTATGTGACGATGTGAATCAAACCAGTAGAACTCTAAAGACAATTAACTCACCCGTGAGAGCAAAGGGCGGATTGCAGATCCCATTGCTTGCATGACATCAACAGCTGAACAGATAGCAACCTTCAAGTGCTCAAAATCTGCCTGTAGGAGTGTAAACATAGAACATTGATGCCAGATGCCAGTGTCACTTCCTAGTTAACAAACCAAAAAACATGCATACCTTTGCCCCTCCAGTCAGTGGAAGACGAAGAGTGTTTGCCTCTAAGTCTTCTACAGCCCCAGATAGAGCATCAACATGATCGCTTTCAAGAGCAGCCCAATCATCAAGGTAGGTCATCTAGTTCATTGATCACATAAAAAATCTATTACTAATTATTGAAAGTTCACATACAACAAGTGAAAATAGATATCAACGTTGTACAAGGTTTAATAGAATATCAGTATCTTCTTGATAAAAATGTTTTTTTTAATCTGTAATTGTTAGCCTAATAGTAATAGAAATCCAAAATGTAACCAACCTCGCAAACAACAACCAAAACCCATTTTTCCAATATTCCACCTACAACAAACAGAGCCCTAAGCTTTCTACGTTCTTGTACTTATAATCACTTATATCAACCATTAACATGAAACATGAATAACATAATATCATAGACTAACGTAAACATGACTTTTTGATATAATAGGGGCAATCTCTTAGTAAGTAGATGTGTGTCACTTATAAACTTCGCAATAACTACATGAAATTAAAGTACTAAAATAAATAAAAACACGTGACTGGAGTGTACCATAATAAAATATGGCATATAGAACGATAAGAATATTTCAGTCAAGAGGGAAGTATTACTTGATCATTCAATATAGAATTCAGCTTCAGCTCAAGCTGCAGCTGCTGCAGATAGATCCTCTTCCTAGTAATCGACTCACGCATAGACAAAGTAGTGCTCCATACATTATACAAAGTTTTCTGCATCATCAAACAAGTACATGTAAATTGACTTAGGAAAATGATTCCAAATACACAATCTATGTAATAGAGGAAGTTCACTAAGAAGATTTAGCCAGCTTGTTAAAGACAGAAAGCAATACCTCTACAATTGCATTTTGGACATAAAATACATCCTCTGCTCTTGCATTGGCAAATCTCCATTGCAAGTATCTGTTATAGATAAGTCTTAATTGGTGAGCATCTTCAACGTAAGCTGCACCTTTTTTTCCTTTTTTAAAATCAGCAATAAAGCTAAGCACTGAAATGGAATTGTTGGATTGGTTGGATGAATCGGTTGGCTTTATTCGACTTGGACTAACCCCTCTGGAAGAAGGAGTGGATGGCCTTGACCGAGATGGACTGATGCCTCTTGAACTAGAAGAGGATAGCATTGAGGTCCTACTTGGTGAGGCAGGACGTGATCCTGGAATTGTCAAGGTCTGAGATCTGACTCCAGCAAATGCTAATCCTGTTTTATCTGATGAAGTGGCAGAAATAGATTTGTGAGGTCTTAACACCTGGAAGCTGTCATCAAGTGCCTTCACCTCGCTTCCTATTCTACCATTTTCAACAAGCGACAATAGCCTTGCAACATCAGTAGAAGTTTTTTGCAGGGGCCTACTTGCATCACCTGGTAATGACAATCTTCTCAGTGAGGATAAACCAGTTCCTGGAACAGAACTGTTCAACGTTCTAGTTATCTTATCTGAAAGATCAACACTTCTATTTAATGTATTAGAAGATACCTTCCCACCAATTCTACTTGGCCACCGATGCTGATCTATCAATCGAGAATGCAAACCATCAACTGGTTTTGAGTTCTCAGACTGATCAGAAGTATTGTTCCCTTTAAGAGGACTTCTCCTTCTCTCTGGTGTGGGCTTTCGTGTATTTGGTGTTTCAACCTGCTTGTGCGCCACGTTTGAAGTTGGCCGTAGAGTACGATCAGAAGCACTAGTAACAGGCCTCTCTTTCTTGCTCACTGGTATCGAAATGGTATCTGACTGAAAAGAAACGCTCAAACTTCGCATTGTGGAAGGCCATAGAGTCTCCGGCAAACGGCTACTGGCTACCCTTCTGGATAAATGCACGTCATCTTGGACGGGTGTAGAAGGACTTGCCGGGGAAGGAGGCGTCGCAGGCCGCTTCCTATCAGCTGATTGAGCTCTCTTTGGTAACAATTTAGATGATGCCGTTGTTCTTGTGAAGCTGTTTGGAGATGGGCATCGACGAGGACCAGATGGCGATGCCGGAGTAGGTGACTTATACCTTGAACTAACATCCCTAGTTGTCGGGCGCCTGGCGGTGATTGCATTGTTCTTTTCAGCTGGAACCAAAGGGTGTCTCTGACTCTGTCTCGGGCTCTCCCCAGTTCTGTGTTTCCGTAATGCTTGCTCTGATTCACATACATCCATCCACTCTATCCCAATTAGACCACATTGATGGAGGTTTTCATTAAACTAAACCAAATATAGCAACTTTGGCAATCCAGTGGAATAAATGAACAGCGCAGATTATCCAGAAAGAAGATCCCTTTCTCTGCAATAAATCTGTCACAAATGAAAATAAAGTAAGACACTACAGACTGGGAAAGAAAAGAAACCCAAAGAATAAGCCACTTCAAAAAGAGAAAAAAGTAAAAATAAAAAAGCGCACGTCTTTACAGAGACTCAGATCTGTTGGAGAAGGAATTTGAGAATCGCAGGCAATTAACGCAAGTGGGTATGTTCTTTTCATGAAAAAAATCCCGAATCCAACAAGATCAGGACACAGCAAGAAGAATATGGAGAGGGAAAACAACATTTGGTGTAATGGATGAGAGAAACTCGCGGAAACTGTCTCAACGTACATTTAACGTTTTATCATTAAACGTAGGTTTATGGGTAATAACTGAAGATTAAAAAAAAATGCTGATTTGCAGGGGAAGGGGGGGTCCCCTTGGAAATTAGGGATACAGGGAAGTAAAACGGAATAATAGAGGGCATAATAAGATAAGAAAGAGGAAATACATAGGGTTAGAGAGGCTTTAATTTTTTTCCTCTTTTGTCTCTCTCACGAGAATGCCATGGTCGTGTGGGCTGGCAATCGGTTAACTCCACACAAACACACTCTGTCCAATTTCTTCTTCTCTCTCAACTCATTTTCATGAAAGGGAATTCAATGAAAGTGATACAATAACTTGCATTGCAGGCCCAAAAATAAAGTATCTAATCTCACCTATAACACTCTCCCCTTCTTACCAAAAACAAACCAAACAGTCTAAACAACAAAATTAAGTTAGTACTACAATTTAATTAAAGTGTAGGTTTTTTCCTTAGATGAAATGTACCATTAAATAATTACCATACAGTAACTACTTTATAAATTTCCTCTTCCATATTTGCAAATAGAATATTCAATAGAGCCAATTAATTAGGTCTTTTGTTTGTATTCTATGCTACACAATGCTACACAATATTTTATATTATTTTCTTAATTTAATTGAAGGTGAAAGTTTGAACTTGATTGAGTTATTGTTGTTTGGGGAATGGGCAAAGACAAGGAGATCCACGTGCAGGGACGATCATTGTCCATCCCCATAAAACTATTGTGTAAACCTAACATGATACACAGACACCATTTTCTGCAAAAAAGTATAAATATATTAAAAAATAGAAAAATTATGGAGTGGTAATTTCCTGAATTATTTTGCAGACACTACTAGTATGAAGAATATTGCTGAAATCCAAGAAGATTAAAGTGAAAAAGATTTTAACCTGAAAATTTGATTGAAAAGTAAACAAAACAAAGGGTTCAGAACAGAGATCCATGACAAATGTCTGGATTCACACAGATTCATGTCTCTCTCACTTAAGACACGGTTAAGTGTTATCGCTCAGAAACAAGTGCTAGAGACTAAAATTTCTAGATTCCTAAATCAATGAACGCATTTGAAACTTTCTCGAATTTTCAATATTTCAATTAAATTATGAAAACCACATTCGGAAAACAAATAACTGAGATCAGAAAACAAAAACCTAAAGTATTCCCCGCATAATGTGATAGCAAACAAAGTAATCAAGATCGAGAAAAAAAATTATAGGAAAAAACTACCAAAAAAGGAAAATTAATTTTTTTTTAAAAAAACCAATTAACTCAATTCCAATGTAATTCTCACCTTCTACTGATAAATAAGTTCCTCCGATCAGATTAAAAGGATATAAATCTCAATATATCAATAAAACAACGAATCCACGAGGTATAATCCTAAATAAATAAACCGGTGATTGAATCTCCTTCTCGGAGAATACGCAAAGACGAACAAGCGAATCCGGACTGAAATTAGAGTCGCCGGAGATTGAACGGAGAGGCGCGGCGGTAGCCGGAGTTGAGTTTCTCCGGCGATGGCAGTTTTGTGATTTTGAAAGTTGAGTGGGAAAGAGAAAGCGAATAAGAGAATTAAAAGAGGAAAAAAAATTATGACATCGTGTTACGGAAAAACTTTGCTAAGTAAAAATAAAATAATAAAAATTAAAATTAAAAGGGGTAATGATAAAACGGTTTCAGTTAAGGAAAAGAGGTGGGAGACGTGGGGCCATTTTTTTTCGCGCCACCTACTTTTAATTGTTCTTGGTCCTTTTAGCTGTAACTGCTATTACCATTGTTATGTTTTTAATAATCATTTTTTATTTTTACTAACCTTTTGTTATTTTAAGAGAAAAGTACATCTTTCTTCTGTACAATTGCAACTTTTAATCATCGTTTATAACAATGGTGGGGTCGATTATTTGTTTATTAATTTTATGCAGTGCAAAAAAAATTGATTTAACTAAAAATTATTGTGAGGTTAAAAGATATTAGTAGAGGTTAGATTTAAGAAAAGCGATCAAAACTATCATCACGTAGCAAATCAAAGTTTCAATCTGGATTTGTAGACATACCCATATTTAATAAATGATGTGTTTTAAATAAAATTACTCTCAATAAATGTAATTTACAGAGAAAGAAAATTAAATGATGTATTATTGATGTAACCAATTTAATGTGTATATACATTGTATATCAATTTATTTTTGCATTAAATCTCAAATTATTGTTATGAAATGGGGAAATAACTTACTTTTACTAGATATCAGTATTAAATAATTGATTTTCATTTGCAATATAATTCTATAAAATTAAAACATGTTGAAATTCTTTTATTTATTTTTTCTAATAAGTATTTCAGGACATAATCAATTCCATGTTATATCCACGGCTTTATTTTAAAAAAAAAATATCAAGTTTTGATTGGTTGTTTTTACTTAGCTTTCGTCGGAAGTACAATGATATTAAATGTCACCTTGACAACAACTCTGTCTAATGGCGTGATGTTTACAACGTATTTTTTACACATTATGCCGTTTAGGTGTTTTCAAACCTTGTCTTTATGAATTTGACAAAAATAGACGTAATATACTTTTTTTTTATCAACAATGAACGCAGTATACAATTGTCTGTGTTGTATACTTGTATTGTACTAGTTTATAATGCATAGGTACAGTATAGTACCGTACTGATAATTAATACGGGTACAAGATATAGTATTTAAAAAAAAATTAAAATATGAATACATTAATAAAAAATATAAATTTTTTATATAATTTAATTAAGAGAGATAAATTATTTAATTCACAATATAAAATTATAATAAAAATTTAAAAATAAAAAATTATATTTAATTATAACAAATAAATTATGTACAAATATCATTATATTAATATATAAAAAATATTAATTTTACTTACAATAAAATAACGAATAAAATTAGAGTAACTACTGTTCGAGTTTCAATACTAATAACTACTCGATCAAGGTACTTCACAATTTTTAAAGTAGACATGTACAAGTATTCATTTTATTTTAAAATTTTTGTTATTTTATAAATATCTTAAAGGGAAATCTCTCGCACACTATGATGACAAATATTCTTACAGCTTTTTATTATCTAAAACTGCAAGTCATTTGATTTTACGTGAGTTTCAATGCTAATAAATTTAGAACAAAAAAAATCATTTAATTTTAGAATAAATAACTATTTTAGTTTATTAATGTGTGAAACATTGTCATAATAATTCTTAAAATATTTAAAATTATAAAAATATACATAAGTATGTTATTTTTTATTTAACTTGATTTTTAAATAAATCTTTAGTTAATCGATTTAATCATCAAATACATTTTCTTTTATCAATTTAGACTATAAAATTATTAACAAAAGAGATATATTAGTGAATATTTACAATTTTGATACATTAATATATAATGACAACACTTCCCATATTCAATTATCAAAATACTTATTTACCTTTTAATTTTAGTCTTTAATAACTACTCCAGCTAACTTCTTCTTTCTTTCTTTATAAATAAATTAGGGGTTTTAAATTCTTGCTGATTAAAAATAAGTGATATTATATCCCTCTTTTATATGTGCGGCTCTCGTAGTGGATGGAAGGAGTTTTTTTATAACATGAAAAAAAAAGCTGGAAAATTTAAAACTACGAATTTAAAAAAGAAATTCCAAGAATATTAATTATAAAGTTTTTATCTAAATAAGATAATTTGTATTTAGAATTTAAATTATTGTTAAAAAATACATTCCCTCGTAAAATTATCTCATTCAAACGTAATATTTCATATCAAAAGATATAGATAAACAATACATTTAGTGTTAAGTTGGAGACTTCGATTTTTCAAACGAAAAACCATCTAATCTGAATATCAAAATCACATGTGATTCAATTCAATTTAGACAACTTTTTAAAAAATCTAATATGACTCAATCCAATTATTTATAATTTAGATTACATCAATTTTTGGTTAATCAAATTTGTAATTGTAATTTTTTTTTTCCGACGAATTGTAAAAAAAATCTATTGATATTAATATTACAAAGCTACATTAAAGTAATATGTTTTATGCAAAATATATTATATATAGGATCTAATTTACATACACGAATAATATAAATATTTTTATTAGGTCGACGATCAATTACAATTGTTATATTATTAAATAAAATTATAATGGAATCATATATACGATAAAAGTCATAAAGATGATACTTTTTATTGCTTAAAGTTGAGGAAAAAAAAAACAAAAATATCATTACGAATAGATGACATTACAATTATATTAACTCTCAAATTTCTTATTAATCAAATTATATTTTGTATTTGGTTGATAATGTAAAAAAATTAGATTGTTAGTGTATCAAAATAGTGAATTTTGTGATTTTCAGTTTATTTGAATAGGTTTGTGGCTTTGATTTGAATATATTTGTATATAAACACTCCTAATGTTAAGAGGAGATCAGTTTGTTCAATTTATAAAAATGTAGAGATATATTTTGGAACTTGTAAATAGTGAAAGATTGCATTTTCATTAAGAAAAAAATGCATTTTTTTAGTTTAATTTTTCTAGGGAGAATTGTGATTGCGATCTTATGGTTTGATTTGCGATGACCCATGTGATTAAGGTATCAAGAATTAATTAATGTTTTTACGACAAGATTTTTTTTTTTGACGGAATGTCTTTACAACAATGTCCACCTTTCTCTTCCCCTTTAATTTGAATTGTTTGTATGCTGTTGCTCTTTCTTTATAAGAGATTGTTTTTTAATTTAATTTATATATACATTGGTATAGAGAGATTTTACAAAGTCAATGAACCATAATCTTATATATAAAATTACATAAATAGATGATTGTAATATACCAATTGTGTAAATTATGTTATACAAAAGATCTATATATTAACTAAAAGAAATTATATGATATTTGTGTCAATTCAATATGTATTGGTAGATATAATTTTTGAATTAATAATTAAATAATTTTTTTTGAAAATAAATTATTTTTTATCATTTAAAAAATTATAATAACTAAATATTATTTATAAAAATTATCAGTAAAATAATTTTTTTTAATACTCATGATAGTGAATATTGACTATTTTTTACAATAAAATGTAAAAAATTAGTGTAATAATTATAAACAATAATATAACTTTTTTTTTATGAAATGATATGTTTTAAAATTTAAAAGTTGATAAATAGTTATTTAATTTATAAAAGTGATCGTGAATTTACTAGTTTATAAATAAATGTACTAAAATCATTTAATTTGTGAAAACTCTTATTAATTAAAACTCTATCTATTTTCTTTCGGAAGTTGCGTGGGTTTTCGTCTTTTAAGTTTTTTTTTTAAATAAAAAAAAAAAAAAAACTTTTAAGCTTCTTAATCAAATTACTATTTTCAGTCATCCTTCAAATTCAAATGTGGATCGTGCTCAAAAGTGTTCACCTTTCAGTTTTTTTTTTGTAGTTGAACCTTTCAGTTTGTTTGTCTCGTATAAAGAGTTAATTAGTGCCTGTACTGTGTTCACCAAAAATATTGTTCCCATACTTTCCATCATTTTGAATTTTGAAGATTTTGAAAATTTCTCCAATGCAAATTGTTAAAAGTTGTACAAATTTCAAAATCAATCATTCATGTCACAACTCACCACAACAATAATTCTGAATTCTGAATTCTGAATAAAGAGTCCAATATATTTCTAACGTATTACGCAGAAATCATTTACTCCAGAACATACAATATCCCCTTTGTTGGTCATGCGAATGAAAATGATAGGAACAAAAAAATTTAGAATAAGCTTATGTAATTCTAGACAATTTTTGACAATCATGCTTTTGCGGTGGAGTTTGAACAAAAACTTTTGGGGACCTATTGTTTTTTTAAAAATTAAATTGATCAATCAATCATATAATATTTTATACATTTTGATTGTTATGTATTGTAACTGTAAAGAGTTTTATATTGACAATTCATTACAATTATTTATGATGATGATTTTAGATGTAATTTTAATAAAAAGAAATATATTTACTAATTTAACAATTGAAATTGTTTAATTGTGTAAAAATATTACACCAACGGTATATATATATTAAATCCATAATAGTCGTATATAAGAATTTGTTGTAATATTGTGTTGCCTCAAAAAAAATTTAAATGGTAAATTTGTAAATATAAATGCAAAATAAATGTGCAAATGCGATGACAAAAGGAGGGGATATCAGATTAAAAAGTTGCACAAATTTTGAAGATATGGAATTGAGGATCTAGCGTTTAAGTTAGTTTTTTTAGGAAAATATATAAATAAAAAATGTAATCAAGTTGGTCGAGCATTTACATATAATTTTCACTAAATGCAAATTAAATCAAACCAAACCGATGAAATGCTCTTGTTTGTTAATTCGATTTTCCCGTTGTTTTGTTGATTGAGAACTCTGTCTCTATCGCTTATCAAAGAGACCGAATGAATCAAATGTGTATTGATATTTTTTAAAATTAAAATACTTATTTTTAAAAATCTAATTTTTTTCAAACACTAAATTTTAAGCATGATTCAAGATAGATCACTTTAACAAGTAATCTATCTTAGAATTTGTCTGAATTTATAAATTTGTTTCTCTGAATTTATAAATTTGTTTGAAGTTTGAAAATAAACTCTTAATTTTGCTTCAAAATAATTGTTTTATGAATACTAGAAAAAATAATTTAAATCCTAAATGAGAGAATCAATTATTGTTAATTTAATAAAATTTTAATTTTTTAATTATTTTTTTCTTAAATAACGAACTTATAATTTATTATAATATACTTGTTTTATTATATAAAATAAATCAATCACTTCAGAGAATTTAAACCCGAGATAAGAAAATTACGTTTTTCTTTAGATATTTTTGGAAGAAATACAATTACCTCTATAATTTGTTAACAACTGGCATGTATATACTATACCGGCATTT
The DNA here is from genome assembly GCA_037974755.1 of Cicer yamashitae. Classification (NCBI taxonomy): domain Eukaryota; kingdom Viridiplantae; phylum Streptophyta; class Magnoliopsida; order Fabales; family Fabaceae; genus Cicer; species Cicer yamashitae. Next base: position 1,557,092 of record JBBPBQ010000002.1, read on the forward strand.
CAAAGCTAGAAAGAATAATTTATAAACAAAAAAGCTAGAAATAAAAATGGATTGCTTGCATCAAAATGGGTCACTATCAGCAATGGTGAAAATTCTGTTCCCCTCATCCAAGTTATCTACGTTTGTCTTGTCTTTTTCTCTTATGTCCGAAAACATCAAGAAAGCAATCCGAATAGCTTGGTAGTTTGGTGTCTACTTTCGTTCTTTGTTTAATCCTTCTCATTGGAAGCTACGGTCGTTGAGAGGGTTAATTATTTTTTGTAAGCAAATTTTAGTAGTAAGTATATATATATTAGGGTTAGTAAAAACTAATGTGTATATATATATATTGGGGATGAGAAATTATTATATGATTATTTGGCAAAATACATATTACGGGGTCATTTAATTTATATGAAAATAATAAATTATTTTTTAATTATTTTTTAAATTAGTTATTTATCTTTTGTATAGTATCAAATTCGTTATTTTTTTTTAAATATTTACACCGATAATTTTAATTTCAAATCAACAAGATTAAAATTCAAAATTCTTCTAATTTTTTTAATAAAGTCGTGTAGTTCTTAAAGATTTTGATTGCAATTATCATAAAAATATAAGCTCTCAATCAAATTTAAAAAAATAAAAAATAAAAGAGATTTTAAGTGAGATAGATCTTAGAATTCTTGAAATTAAACGCAAATTCTTTCATTCTATGTTCTAAAATTACATAGAAATTTATTATGCTGTTCTTTATACAACTAATAATAAAACTCATAATACTTTTTTTTTTAAATCTCTAACTAAAAATGATTCAAATCAAATTAAAATTAGTAATAGTTCAACATTATAAATTTTTTAAATATAAATAACTAATTTAATAAAAAAAATTAATTTAATCTTTCTGTGTAACTTAAAAACTACACAATGTATTTGTCTTTCACTAATTATTTTGTTGGTTGGGTTACTTGGTTACATCTACAACACGTCCATCTCTAATAAGGCCTCAACTACTTTTATATTCTGTACATACTAGTAATAATTAATATCATTCGCATACTCTTTATGTCCATTAATTTATTAACACATAAGCAACATTTTAAATTATTAGATATTATTATTATTATTATTATTATTATTATTATTTAAATACAACTACAATTAATTAAATAATTTTATTAGAGGAGATGATATTTATATTAGAGTTGAAATTATATTTTTTGATGAAAAAATTCAATTTACATTCATATACAATTGATACGCTTTTTCAATCAAAATGAATATTATTAATATACTTCTTCAATATATACAAAATGACAAACTTATAACAAGGGGAGCGTAGTACAAAAATAAAATATAAACTTATAAATGTTTTAAAAATACTAAGATTACAATATATTTCGTCTATCATGTAATAATTTTTACATTTGCACACAAAAGTTGTCTAAAAAAATGTCAATTTTGATTATGTTGAGAAATTATTATTTTACATTTAGTTTATTCAAAATGATAAATTGATGAACTGAAAAAAAAAATGTCAATTTTGATTATGTTAAGAAATTATTATTTTACATTTAGTTTATTCAAAATAATAAATTGATGAACTGAGTGAATTAATGATTGATATTAAAATCATTGATGATTAATCAAACATTTATTTGATGATTGATATTATTTATTTTATTTTCTAAAATGAACTGTTCACTTTAAAAAAGATAAATCCATCGATAAGTGACACATTGAAAGATAATTGTTCTATCATATTGGTAAGAGAATTGGACAATAGTCTTCTTTTATTGGGGTACTTGTAGAGTTTTTCCCTACTTTTTCTATTTTAAAATATAAATAAAAATTAATTTTAAAAATTAATATATTTAATTTAAAATTTAAATCAAATATATCGTATATCTTTATCTAACTTCTATGCTCATTTCATTACAATATTTATAACCAAGTTCCTTTCATTACAATATTTCTAACTAAGTTACTTTAGAGTTTGTTTGATTCAAATCCCAAAAACTCTATTTTAGTATTTTAAAATTTAAAACCTAAACAATTTGTTTGGATTACTTGTTTTTAAAAACTATTTTGTAAAACTATTTTTAATATTATACTTTTAAAACTAAAAAAGTAAAACAGATAAATGGTGTTTTACTTTTTATTTTTCAGTTTTTTTAATTCTATAGTAGAAGACTGTTTTAAAAAATTAAAGTTAGCAAACAAATTTTTTAAAATTTTCTTTTTAAAAACAATTTTTTAAAATTTATTTATAAAATAATTTTCAAAAACTAATAAGTAAAACACAATCAAACAAACCCTTACTATCATAACATTAGAAAATAATTATTATTTTTCATCAATTTTTTTATATTGTTATACAATAAAATAAATAAGAAAACAATCAAAAACATCATATACTAAAAAAAAATTTAAATTTAAATAAAAAATGGAAGAGTGCCAAAAAATAAAAAATGGAAGAGTGACACACGACAGATTCGAACACTATTGGTTGAGTTAGAGGAAGAGAGAAACGCGAACAATGATATCCGCTTGAGAACGGATTATTTTAACCCACCTCAAATTAAGGATAACAAAATGCTGCTGCAGCCTGATTATTTAAAATTTTTGATTAGCGTATCATATACGATTGGTGCATCAAACAAAGGATTAGTGAGGGATAGGATACGTGTATCGTATCGTGTCTAGCGTATCGTGTCTAGTTATACTGTCCATCAAACGGGCCCTTATGATAGTTATTAAGGGCCCGTTTGATGGATATGATAACGAGACAGATATGATACACGTATCCTATCCCCTTCCTAATCCTTTGTTTGATGCAGTATCGGATATGATACGCTAATCAAATTTTTTAAATAATCAGGTTGCAGCCGCATTATCTTATCCTTAATTTGAGTTAGGATAAAATAATCCGTTCTCAACAGATATCATTGTTCGCGTTTCTCTCTTCCTCTAGCCTCAACTAGTAGTGTTCGAGTCTACCCTGTGGCACTCTTCCATTTTTTTTATTTTGTTTTCTTATTTATTTTATTCTATAACAATATAAAAAATTGATGAAAAATAATAATTATTTTCTTTTCGAGATAATGTTATGATAGTAAGGGCTTGTTTGATTGTGTTTTACTTTTTAGTTTTTGAAAACTATTTTATAAATAAATTTTAAAAAATTGTTTTTAAAAAGAAATTTTTTAAAAAATTGTTTGCTAACTTTAATTTTTAAAACAGTATTTGACTAGAGAATTAAAAAAACTGAAAAATAAAAAGTAAAACACCATTTATCTGTTTTGCTTTTTTAGTTTTAAAAAGTATAATATTAAAAATAGTTTTACAAAATAGTTTTTAAAAACAAGTAATCCAAACAAATTGTTTAGTTTTTAAATTTTAAAATACTAAAATTACTTCATAAATTATTTACATTTTTATGATAGTGAGTCATTATTCAATTGTGATAGATAAAGAAATCACAATTTTTATGATAGTGAGTCATTCTTCAATTGTGATGGATAAAGAAATCACAATTTTTCAAGTATATAAAATTACTTCATAAATTATTTACATTTTCTTTAGCATTTTTGTTTATTTATAAAAAATTATATGAATGTTATTTTGAAAGAAAAAAAATTAAATAGATTATAAGGACAAATTCGTCATTTTATCAAAATATAAATCATATCATCTTGTTATCCGTTGTGTATCAAACACTGAATAGGATAAACTAATTTTATCAAGTTTGTTATCATGTGCACATCAAACGCATGATATCATAACTCTTTTTCCTACCCATATCCTATCATGTCTCTATCCGCTCCTTATCCTATCATGTGCCTATCCTATCCGGTCTATCAAACGGGCCATAAGTCATTCTTCAATTGTGATAGATAGAGAAATTACAATTTTTTCAAGTATATAAAATTACTTCATAAATTATTTACATTTTTATGATAGTGAGTCATTCTTCCATTGTGATAGATAGAGAAATCACAATTTTTATGACAGTGAGTCATTCTTCAATTGTGATGGATAGAAAAAATCACAATTTTTTAAAGTATATAAAATTACTTCATAAATTATTTATATTTTTTAGCATTTTTGTTTATTTATAAAAAATTATATGAATGTTATTTTAAAAGAAAAAAATTAAATAGATTATAAGGACAAATTTGTCATTTTATCAAAATATAAATCATATCATCTTGTTATCTGTTGTGTATCAAACAGGATAAAATAATTTTATCAAGTTTGTTATAATGTGCACATCAAACACAAGACAAGATAACTCTTTATCCTACCCATATCATATCCTGCTCCTTATCCTATCTTGTGTCTATCCTATCCGGTCCATCGGGCCATAAGAGTTTTCCATATTAATGATATTGAGCATAAAATTTTTCATGATAGAGAGGGTACCATTTACCGTCTTTTACCTAGTAACAAGGGTAGTTGCTATAATTACGATAAGAATAATAATGACTATTAATTATAACTTTAATAGACACTTAAAAGACTATATGAATATGATGATGAGTGTATTTTATGAAACCTTCTTATTAATTATAAGTACGCTTTTGAAAGGAAAAAAAAATCCTTAAATACAACTACATTTTTTAATTTATTAATTGAGTGCATTTATTTTTATTTTTTAAAATATATTTTTTATTAATACTATTAATTTATCTTACAATATGAAAAGTTAAGTTTAATACATTTAAATATAAATGTTATTTAAAAAATTTTAACTCATAAAATAAACACATTAATTATCTTACTAATTTTTTTTAGTAAGAGTGATAAAAATAACGTGTCATAATAATAATGGAGGACCATTTTGGGAAACAATGCAGTCCTAAGAAAATTAAGTAAACAAAAAAATCAATCAATTGATTGATCTTTTCAACAAGGGCTTAAGTTTCTTCCGATGATAGAATATTTGAGGAGTACATGGTTGAATGAATGACACTGTAATTCTCTGATTAAATTGACTTTGCTCAATTAATCACATGCAGTGTTACTTCTCCTACTTCGTTTTTAAGCGTTTAGTATTTTTTTCAGAGAAACAAAATTATTTAATTTTATTTCACGTTTTCAAAGTTAAAGGTAGAATTAACTATTATTTTATTAAAATTATGTAGAGAAATAAATAATTGAACTGAGATACTCCTTTGATTATATTTAAAAAAAAATGTATATTTACAAAGTATAAGTAAAGTCAGCTAGTCAATTCATATTTAATGATATTGTTTTGAAATATCATTGCATTAATTTTTAAATATTGTGAGAGACGATCATAATAATTATAAGAAAGTTAATTAATTGTATTTATTTTTTATATGAAAAAATAATAAAAGCATTAGTTAACTACCATTCTTGAATAGTGCCAAATAATATTTTCTTTTTACTTATAATCGAGGTCGGAGAAATATTAAAATATTAAGAGTATTGTAAAAAAGATTCACAAAAAATAATAAAATCTAACAATTTCCTAAGTAGTTTGTATACACAAACTTAAAACGATAATTAAAAAGAAACATACGTGATAATATATACTCGCAAGCTCCAATGTGATGTTTAACATAAGCTCTTTTTTAATTAGAATAATAATTGTACTCAGTAAGATTCTCTTTATAATAAAATATAAATCAAATTACATATATTTAGTATAATATATATTAAGAGTAATATTTTTTATTTCACACATTAAAAAAAAATATAAATAAAAAATAATAATAATAAATTAATCATATTAAATATCGATTTACGTTGTTATTATAAATACAAAGTAAAATATTTTGACTTGAAAGTAATGTCTATAGTATTGATTAAATAGAACAATTGATAAAAATGATTAATATTATATTAAAAATAAAAAAGGTAATTAATATTAATATTGAAAATGAAAATGAATTTTTTGCGCAAAAGTGGCGGTCATCGTGGGACGAGATAAATAATATCGTTAATACAACAAATTTTGTTACTAGTTTTCGATTGGTCATCAGCAAGTAAAATTTACAAACGTGTAGAAGAAATCATTTTTTCCGTATAGTAGACATATCAAATATGTAACAAAAAATATATTGTTATTGAAAAAAAAAATAGTAAAGCAAAGGTGATGGACATGTTATATTTATATTTAACCAAACTCTTTATCTTTTACTTTTTGAGTTATTTTTTAGACTCTAATAATTGGTATCAATATCCCAGCAAATTTGATGGTCTACAAGTCAAATGAAGACAATCTATTTGAAACAAGATTGAGTTTATCTAAAGGACAATTGAATCAAAATTACAAAAATAACCATTCAATCACGATTAAAAATTAAAAGTGAAAAGTTAATTGTTTTAGTATTTTATCATGTATTCAAATTCAAAATACGACTCTTATAATAATACTTTATTGCGAGATTTCTAGTTACACTAACATAGATTTACATTGAATATTTAGTTTTTGAAAAACTCGTTAGAAATATAATAGAGTTAACAATTAGAGGTGATGGATGACTAAGTAACAAGTTGGGACAAATTATACTCAACTTTAATTGTACCTAAATTTTGATTATAACAACTCTAGATCATAACCCATCCTTAGACTTGAACAAACTCGATCCTTTGCAAATCAAATGAAACACATATGAGACATATATTAAGAGGGTTTGATCATGCTCATCCATATCGTAAAGTTAATGTAAATTTTCTTTCACAATTATTTCATTTCAAGTTACCACAACCAATGCAAAGTAACATTGTCTTTCACAATATCATAATTAGTTGAACCGTAAATTATGTTAAAATAATGGTCACAACTTTCATATATTGAAATTTTGCTAGATATAATTCCCAACAATGTCATTTTTTAATAATTTAACACTATAAATTCAATTTTACATTGTTGATTGTAATTTTCAAATGTACAATGAACAATTTTGTTTTATGTCCACCGTAAATTGAATTATAGTTTACATTATATAACTATTAAAAATATTTACCGTAAGTTGAATTTTAAGATGAAGAATTTTTTCCACCATATATAGACAATTTATGATTTAGATTTTTCAACGTATGGGGAATAATATTTTTCACAGTAGTTCACCATAAACTTAAGGTTTACAACATATCAACTCACACCACCGTAGAAATATAAAATGTGGAAAAAGGTAATTAAGAAATATGGTTGGTGATACTTTGGTTTTTTAAGGTTCTATTTTTTTAGGCTCCATTTTAGTGTTTGGAGGAGATGAAATAAGAAGATTTTGGGAAGATGGAAGGAGATCTAAAGAGTGACAAAAATTTCACTTTTTTCAAAAGAGTGTTCTGTAGAGAATAAGAAAGAGATACATATAATTAATATTTTTAATTGAGATTATTACAATAGATAAAAATTTAAAAAGTTTATTCAAATTCTCAAAAACTTTCCAAAACACTTCAAGATACATTTTCAAATTCTTCCAATTTAAAGAAATTTTGTATTATTATAAATAAAAATTAAATTCCTCGTTCAAGATGGAGAACTATCTCCCCTCCACATTTTTTTTTTCCTTCTTCATATTTTCCAAAATTCCCCTCCTAAACTTCCAAAGATCTTAAGTCTTCTTTTTCTCTTCTATTTGTTTCTCTTTCTCTATAGATATGCTTGTCATGGGTCTATTAACGTTATCTAAGTATAAATCATGTTGTGGACCGAACCTTAAGCCCTGGCCGTCTTGATGATGGGCGAATGTCATAGGCCCAAATCCCATATGCCCAAAAAAATTTACTGTACAAGTTTTAAGACTAGCTTTTGTTAAATTTACTCACCAATTCATTAATCATGAATATATTGATTATTCCAAAAAAAATGCATATTGATATTATCCAAAGTAATTATTATTTTATGTGTGTAAAAGAGATAATAAATACTATCAGAATCTCACACACAATTAAAAAATTTCAAATTCAAATACAAAACATGATAACAATATTAACATTTGTTAGTTGAACTAAAAATTAAAAATTCTTATACTATAATTATTATTTTCATTATTTTTCCTTTCTTCGTAAAATTAAAGTGTTTAAGAAAACGACAGTTTGTCTTACCTAAAGGTCACATAACATCCTGATTCTGAATATTTTATTGAATGGTTGAAGGCCGCAAAGGAGACACTTGTTTGCTCCGATATGATGTTTCTTGTTTCTCATCAGTTGTATTCGAAAATTTAGCGACAAAAAAAAGAAGTGTTGTATTACTAGAACGTTGGCACATGCGACCTTGTATTGTGGGTTTTGTCGTGTGATGGTCACCGCCACATGCAGTAATGTCGACGAGTCATGTCACGTATCTATCCTTCACCTCATGTTTTTGTTTTGTTCCATATAATGTGTCTAGTCTAGGAAAAAAATATTGCTCTATTTGTTCAATAATAACCATCACTGTTGTAAAAAAATAATAATTTAATTTTTAATTATATTTTTAAATTAACATTATTTATATCAATTTCAAATTATTATTCTCTATTATATATTTTTTACTCACAAGTTAAATAATTTTATAAAATTATAATTTATCTTTCTTCTATTTATTATTATAATATTTTTTAATTTATATAAAATAGTCAAATGAAACAATTATTATAAAAGTGAGATTACTTAATATGTACTATAAATTAATCCGTCTGTTATATTATAAGTAACATATTTATAAAAATATTTACGCTGGATCTCTTCATCCCTCCTTTTCTGTTTGACCTTATGTGTGAAATGTTAAAACACATACTAAAGAGGCCACACCCTCACTACCTGCCATCATCTTCCGTGGTTTTTCTTATTATTTTACGGTTCAAAATATTGCAAAATTTTCATATTTGGTTGACTCATGTCTTAAGGGTTTGGGTGGCCTTGAGAATTGACACACTAAAAAAATGGTGTCTTCATAATTATTTAAAAGTTATTCTCTTTGAATTTTTTATTGCAAAATTATTAATAATTCGTTCATAATTATGATTCTTAATTAGTGGAGAATGAGCTTTATTTCAACTTGAGGAAGATTCAACACATGTAGAACAAGAAAGGAAGCCACAAAAGCACCCCCCAAAAGAACTATATAACAGAGACAAGAAGGAAAGCTATGAAAAGAAATATATAATTTACTATGAATACAAAATTCGAAATCAAAATATCTTAAGATCAATAAAGAAAAATCCATGAAGATGGAACTCATAGGCAAGAAAAAGAATCTTATTGCTACATGGTATGACGTGATCTTGAATGGTCTAATGATACATGACAACACGAATCTTATGGTCAATCTTGCATCAAATAATGAAGAATCACGATGAGGTAAATCCTAGTTGTTCTTATGTTGATTTACAATTTTCACGAACTTTTGAGCGAGTATAACAAACTCTCAGTTGAGAATAAATGTCTGAAAAGGAAATTTATAGTATTGGCAAAAGATTATGAAAAACTCGATGAAAATAATGATAGAACTGAAAATCAGTTCAATGACTGAAAGGTTTAGCTTACATCATAAGATTAAATGTATATGGTCTAAATACGAGGAAACATTTTAACAATTTCTAATAAATGGTATAGATCATAGCCAACAAACTTCTATAATCTATAGTGTTAAGAGAAACTCTAAACATGACATTTTCCAAGAAGATGAGGCCCCATAAGTCAAATTAAAAACTTCATCCGATAACGCCAAAGAAGATAAATGTTTTATATGCAGTTACTTTTTAAAAAGGGCAATGCTCGAGGTAAATGTTTTGATTTTAAAAACCATGAAAGACAAGTACCCTTCTAGAACTAATGAAAGAGGACCCCAAAAATGCTGGGTACCTAACTACAAAATTATATATTATGTAGATTTGCTTAGCAACAAATTTGAGATACCACTGGTATTTGAATAGTGGATATTCGTGACAGATGAAGAAATAAAGGTCTACGTTTCAAGAACTAATGTACAAAAATAATGAGTCTATTGTTTTTTGTGGAAATCATAAGATCTATGTTCCAATATCGTCAATTATGAATATGTTGGCAATCACTCTTTTCCATTATTAACAATGTTTTCTATGGTAAAGGACTAAAATATAATATACTAAATATAATAATTCAATTAAGTGATAGTAGTTATGACGTTGTATTTTTTTTAAATGATGTCAAGCTATAAGTCAAAATGACGACTACCTAGAAGTCAATTGATTAAAAGAGAAAAAATAATATTTATAAAATCAAACTTTCTAATTTGAAAAAACAATAAGTCAATTGATTAGTGTTTAGTGATGATGAGTAAAAAACTTGACATAGAAGATTACGTCATGTCAACTTAAAAATCATCTCAAAATTAACAAACTCAGTCTTTTTAAAAGTTTATCAAATCTTAATAACCATCGAAAATTTATGTAAGACATATTAAAAACAGAAAAAAATTAAATCGTCTTTTAATTTAAACCTTTTAAACCGAAAAACATTGTTTCTACCTCAAAATTAATCGAACTTTAGCACAATTACTTTTTTTGTCTTACGAGGAAGCCCTTTTAAGTGGTAAAAATGAACTTAGCAGCTATAAGATTCAAAGTAATTTATAATGGACATGGTTTCATTTGGGGCAAAAGTGCAAGATTAAATTAATACTAAAAGTAGCACAAAACTAACTCTTTTGTTTTCTCATTTGCCATATGAGCCCGTCCTGTTGGTACCCACGTGAAGGAATAAGAAGCACAATCACTTCACAATGCTCAAATCCCATACATATGCCATGCACATTCATTGTCCCATTGATACTCCAACATTTATTTTCTTAATGTCCTTGTTTAGATTTGGTGGGGTTTAATTAAACTTTCCAGTTTCATGTCTATTTGTTTTGAGACATGTATCATTATATGCCATGCCACCAGTAAAATCCAAGGGAATAGATTATTTATAAATTGTACAATAATTCAAAACGGTGTGTAATTTTATTGCCAAAATACAAAATTGCATGATGATAAATTATCATCCAAATATATATGATATTTGTTTTGTACAAAGGAGGATGATTCTCTTTGCATGGGATACCTTGTCGGTTCCAATGAATAAAGAAAAATGTCAGTACATGCATACATTATATTGAATTGAGGCCCTACTATGAAATTTATTATTTACACGAATTAAATATCCCTGTTTTTTGTTTTTTTTTTTTAATAAAATCAATCAATATGCTATTGCTCAAGCTGTGCCATTACTGAATTTGTTTTCATTGTAAGAAATGTGAAATTTGGCTTTTTAATGAACAAGAGATCATCAAAACCTGGGGTGTCATGTATAAATGTAAGGTAGATGGGCTGGTTTCAAGTTTTAACAAATTATGTTTAAATACGTTTTATTATTAGGAATATGATTTACTCATATTTCTTCTCATGTCAACGTGTGAAAATTTTATATTTCTATGAAAATAAAAGATAACCAATAATATCTTTTCACTCCCACATCGTTTAAACATATTTATTTTTAAATTTTTTTTAAAAATTTTAAAAAAATTATTGAAATTTTAATTACTCTAAATACATTGATAAAAATAAAATTCCAAAAAATAATATCTTTACAAGTATAGTTTTAGTCTTCGAAACAAACGAATTTGAATTAATTAAATCACTATTTTTAATAATAGAAAAAAAGAAATGACTAGCCTTCCTCGTTAGTGTCAATGTCAAAAGTGGTGAATTAAGGTGATGTGAGCCCATTGGGCCAAAATGGAGGTCATCGCTGATGTGGGCTCAGAAAGTTGGCGAATGGGGATCTACCATTTCGTTTTTCCTCTCTCTCTCTCTCTCTCTCTCCGAGAGATTGGAGTTCCGGTTGAAGAGTTGAATTTTGTTGGTGGCGATGGGTAACACATCCTCCATGCTCACACAATACGACATTGAAGAGGTCCAACAACACTGCAAAGAAGCATGTAAAGAACTCTATACACTCACTCATTCCAATTCTCTCAGACCTTCATTTCAATTTTTTTTTTAACTTTGTTCGATTTCTGTTTGTAGTTACGCAGCAAGAGATTGTTTCTCTATACGAGAGATTTTGTCAGCTTGATCGTAACAACTGTGGTTTCATTCCTTCCGATGAATTCCTCTCCATTCCCGAATTCGCCGTCAATCCTCTCTCTCAGGTATCTCTCTCTCCCGAGCTTTCTTTAAATGCCAATGAATGATTCAATTGAAGATATGTTAAGTCATTTTGGTACTTAAATGTACGAATGTAACGAAATTACAATCACATTAACAAGTACTCTCTATGTCCCAAAATGTAAGTTAAAATGTGTCAAAGAAAGTAGAGTTGACCCATTTTTCTTATATTTTGAGATGGATGGAATATCTCTTTTGTTAATAATTTTACAGATTAAGTGTATGTTTAGTTTTGCGGTGACAAAAAATTGATTTTGAATAAATTCATCTTGTAAAATTGATTTTACTTAAAGGCGAGTTGAATATAAAGTGTTTATGTTTGAATATATTTGAGTTGAACAATAAGTTTCAGTGTAAAAATGATGTTTAGACTCAATAGCTACAAATTATAGCTCCAAGTTTGAATCAATTCTAGAGGCAAAATCAATTTTTGCTCGAAAACAACCAAACATGTCCAAATCAATTTTACACCTCCAAGATCAATCCTGACTGCTACAAATGTGGAACCAAACATAGGCTAAATTGACTAACAAAAGACACGTTTAAGAACTAAATTAACTATGGAAAGATACATAATTTGGTGGGAGTATCATTATTTGAGAACCAAAATGACTTAAAAAATGTATAATTAGTTATGTTTTTGTGATTTTGACATATTCAAGAACTATGTGAAAGAGCCTCATACACTTAAAAGCCAAACACTAACTACTTACAGATACATTTGAGGACAAAAAATGACTATTTTCTCGTTATAATTTGACAGAGCTTGTTGAGAATGCTGGATGGCTTGAACTTCAAGGAATTTATAGCTTTCTTGTCTGCTTTTAGTCCCCGTGCCACTCTCCAACACAAAATTGAATGTATAAATTCATCTTAACATTTCTAAATTGGTTCAGTGCTTTCACAAATAAATAATCGGTTCATTAGTTATTGTATTGGATTGAATGAATGGCGGTGCTTGTTTTGTAGTCATTTTCAAGGTATATGATACGGACTGCAATGGAAAAGTTACCTTCCAAGACATGTTGACGGTTTTGAGGGATTTGACTGGACAATATATGTCTGAAGATCAAAGAGAGGTTACCAATTATTACAACTTTCTTCTGCTCCTGCTCCTAATGTGCAATATTGTTTTTCTTCTATGCTTTCTGTTCTGTAAATGAATTGGCCTTTCACTGTCACCTTCCTAGAATCCTAGTTATCAACATAGAGAATGTACAAGCTCACTTATGTATATTTTTGCTCACATAACATCAAGGGGAACACTTGAACTTGAACTGCCATTTTTTTTTGGGTTCCTTCTGAACCCATTATAGAAATTTGATGTTTCAAGGGATTGGTATTCCAATAATAAGACTAGACATAAGGAGAGGAGAAGTTTGAAAACTAAGCAAAAGACAGTATGTAACCTCAGGAGATGTGCTAAAGCTTTCTTTGAAAACTTTTATTGATTGTATTCTTCATCCCTTTAAAATATAATTCATTGAGTGTGTGTATGTTTGTATTACTGGACAATGAAACCTTTATTATTGTTTTAAATGAAGGTAAAAAACACAATTATATTCTTTCTTAACCAAAAAAAGTATTTATACGAAGTGTGTTTTTAGTGTGTATTTGTAACTGAAAATATGTAAATGAGGTTGAGAATGGAGACATTATTGGAGGTTATTTTACACTTCAATTGCCCAAGATAATGAAGGATGATTTGATTGCTTACAACTGCCTCTGGTGTATTCTGTTTCCTCTATATACATACAGGAAGTTCTGGCACAGGTCCTTGAGGAAGCTGGCTATACAAAGGATTCTTTCTTAGTCTTGTCTGATTTCATGAAGGTACTGAAACAACTAATATATAGCTTGACTTGTTGCACTCAGAATACTAGGAGAATATTCTTTTTGTTGTTTCTCATTCATTTCATTATGATCTTAACTATCTACTTCAAAGACATGGAACACCTTTGCCAGAGTAGCTACCTAAAATCATTAATACAAGTTAGGCCTTAGGACTTTAATAGTAGTCTATGCGATTGCATACATAATGACATAACAGCTTGGAGTGACAAGGTCGCTGACTGCCCTTGAGGATGGAAATTGTTCAGCTAAACTAAGCTTTAACTAAATTGACCTGGCCTTTTTTCTCAAATCAAGACCTAAGTGTGACTGGTTACCTGATATATAGACTTATTTCCAAGGCTTGATCTTTATGAGAGTATAATATGGTCTGAAATCCTATTTTAATCTTGCCGTAAGACTTTCAAACACGTTGTAATGTTTACCTCAAAATAGAGCTCATAGCCATAAGCCTGAGTATTTATGTAGGTCAACGGGTCTAAGCCTATAAATAGATCAAGTGTTTAAGTTTAAGATATTACAACAAAAATATAAAATAATGTTACTAAAAATATTATTATATTAATTATTTTCATATAAATAGATCAATTTGTTAGACTTGGAAGAAAAGTTTTTCAGATCCTTTGAAGTCTGACATTTTTAACTAAATAAACTCTTAAAAACTTTTAACCTAACTTATTTAGTAACTTGGAAGGCTATTGTTTTGTGACAGACAGTCTGATGTATTCCCACCCTTGACTTATGCATATGTTTGTCAATGGGCATTATATTTTCACGCGTCCTTCTGTTTGAGGGTGATACAATTGAATCCACGCTCAGTGATTGTTTTCGGGTCATACATTTTCATACGCATGCTGGATTTCTACCATGCATAGTGAACACTGCTATCTGCTTGATATTTGTTAAGTGTGCCATCTTTCATTTGAAAAAATTGCTTGACCATCCCTTTTTACTGATAGATTCTTGGAAATTCGGATTTGAAGATGGAAGCTGAGGTTCCTGTCGATTAGAATGAAGATAGCAATTGCCCTAGAATATAATATACCCAAAAAACCTCTCAGTCATGCCATACTTTGGGTGTGATGATTAAGATTCTTGATTCTGGTAGTCTTTTCTTCCTTAGTCGATGATAGAGTATTTGTTGATTGCATAACAAAAATTTAAGTGATCAAAGTTTTAAACAATTGTGTTCAGAGCTGTTTATTTCTATTTAGAAATAAAGTTTGAAGTAAATAAGAGTTTTTTTGCTGTTAGTGTCTCAACCATATATTGAGTTTCTAATGAAATTCGAATTGTTGATAACTTTTTTTGAACTATAGTAAAAAGGAAAGTGTTTATTGTTATGAGATAAGTTTGACAAGAAATACAAAAATGGTATTTGGTAGCATGTAACACTTACACAAGTAATAATCATTCACTCTCTCATATATAATTATTAGTTAGTGAGGATCTCATGGGTCCAATCTTCTATTTTTTTTTGCATTATTCTCTTTTTATTTATTTATAAATTAAGAGTAAAAATAGCAGTGCTTATTGGAAGGTTTTTGGAAAATAACAAATATGTTCCTCCATTTCCTTTTCCTCCTGATATGAAATGTACTTTAAGCAGAGCTAATATCGATTATGTTTAAATAAAACAACGCTTGATTGTTAAATGCACATGCTCAACAAATTAGATATATAATAGAAATATTGTTTATTTATTTATTTATCAATGATTAAATTTTTTTGCTTTATGATATTTAGTGTATTCCTCACTTAGAGGAGCAAATCACCGAGCATTGGATAAATTGGAATGATTTTTTAGGGAGCCACAATTTTCCTTAAACCAATCTTAGAGGTGAGGGGTTACCTCATTTTGCTAAGTAATGTATCCAATTTGAATTTGAAGCTTATGAAAGCATATAGGTTGAGAGTTTTGCCTTTTTATAAGTAGGTCCACCTAACTTGCCTTGAAGAAACAATGATGACTTTTGAATATAAAAGTTTGAAGGCAAAAAAGTAAATGTTATTTTCAAGTGTATTATATTATACTACGTGCTCATGTGTTTCGATTTTATCGATAAAAATAGTATAAGTTACAAAATTTTATATGATTATTTTAAATAAATCATTTTTTTTATCAATAAGAAGGATAAAATGATAAATAAAACAATTTATATAAAGTGTAAACTTGAAAGAAAAAAAATCACACCATAAACTGATATTTTCTTTATATATATATTGACAAAATGTATGTATATATATAAAACCGGCCGGTTAGTTTAGTTGTATATAGTATAAAGCCTAATTTTATTTTTTTTAGTCAAGCCCAAATTTTTATGAAGTATGCAACAAATAGTTTTTCTTTTTTTATTTTATTTTATTTTATATATATATATGTTATCTCTATTGTTTAACTATTTGAAATGCGACAGATATTACCATATTGTGAGAGTGAGTTCACTCTACTAAATTTAACCATTTATAGTTGCAACAAATAGTTTTTATTTGGACAAAATGTAAAAGTAATTAAATAAAATTATTTGACCAATTCAAACAAAATGTGCATGAATGAATCATTACCTTTTTGTAAAAGTAATTATCAAAGTAATAAGATCAGAATTTAAAATATAATTAGCATATACCCCATCTTTGCTATAAAATATAAATATGATACATTCTTTTTTGACAAAAGATGATACAGACTTTATAGTAATGGACAAAATTGCAACTTTAATTTTCTTTATAATGATGGATTGACAATGATTTAAAATAGCCGAACATGATATTTAAGATATTAATTAAAATTGAATGAAAAACTTTATTATCTAGCTTCCCAATATTATATTGAGAGAAGAATGGTATATTTGACAAATAATTAATTGAAAAGAATTTCACAATAATTACCTATATGAATAAATAGACACAAAGAGACGAATATCTATTTTTACTAATAAACATATCATATGCATATATTATTTTTTATGTTATATACCTTTTCAAAATTTTCACAATTTCAAAAATACATAACTTGATCCAATTGTCTTTCATAAAAAGAAAAGAAAAAAAAAAAAAAGAAAGATAGTGGTATTTTTTAACGCATGAGCATTGAGCACAAGCTAGGAAGCAGTATGAAAGGTTGATGCATGTGTGTGTTGGAGTTGACTTGACATATTTAATGATGAATAATCAAAGGGTCGGTTCTCATTTCGTAACCGTTGAAAATATATTCCTCTGAGGCTCTGACACAAACAAACAAAAGACTTTCCCGAATAGAAAATTAAAAAGGAAAAAAATCAGAAAAGGAAAAGAATGGGGTACCTGCGAGGAGTAAGGAGCATTTGCAGGAGACATGGACCCTACAAACAATACGATTAATCAGCAGCACCTGCCTCACTCAGATCATCAAACAAAATAACAACAACGTTAACGAACCATGATTTTGTCTTTAATAATAACTGCTCAAAACGAAACTCACTCTCTCTTGTATTTACACAACAACAACTTTCTTCTCCCAAACACACCACTTAACAAGGTTTGATTTCTTCTTATTAACTCTTTAAACATTCTTTTCCAAACACAGGATTCGATTCTGTTTTGTTTTGGAAAATTCAAACAATTGAAAGGTAAGTTAGATTTGCTTTTCATTCATTACATTTTCCTTGTTGCAAAAGCGTTACCAAGTTTTATTATATGGTTAGGTGCTATGTCTCTGTTAATGAAATTAATACAAAGTAACCCCTTTTTCTTACGCGCTTTCTTGTATTTTTTTCCCCCACCAAACACCATTCTTTTTGCCTTTTTGTACAATACAAAGTTTTTTCTTCACATTTTCTACTAGATCGCTTCAATTTGTTGGATTAACTTTTTTCTGATCGACGTTGTGGGAATTTGGAAATTAAGCAATTTTTATGAGTAGTTAGTTTCATGAAGGTAACTATGTATATCAATTATTTGTTTCTAAGAGACAATCATACATCACATGAATTAATGCGTATTTGGAATAATAATGAGTTTGACGAAATCAAAGTTGTGCCATGTTTTTGTTGAAGTTTCAAAGTGTAGCTTTTTTCAAAATCGCATTGGCATATAGTGATTCTGCCAAACTGACTGACTATCCAAACATGCACTTAGACTCTGGGAGAAAAACTGATTTCTTCTCCCCAAAACACCTTATGGTCATCTTTAGAGAAACTAAGTTATGTGTATTTAGCTATTTACTCGTAATTGAGCTCAAGCTTGGATGAAAAGGAATCCAATTTAGTAACTTAGTTTCGGTGGTTTAGCCATTTGAAGAGGAAACATCCAGATTTTGTAGTAAAAAGAGTAGATTAGATAGAGGATAGTTCAAATTGCTAGAGGCAGAGAAAGACCTAGAAAAACTATAAAAGAAACTCTTAAAAAAGATCTAAAGATTAATGAGTTGGATAAAAATATGCTATGTGACAGAACATTATAGCGCCGTTTGATCCATGTAACTGTCTTTACTTAGTGAAATAAGACTTGATTGTTGTTGTTGTATGGCTGACGTAAATTTTGTATCTTGTGTGTTCAGGAATAAGTGATTGCTTCAAGTTCAACATTTAATAATCAAGTGTAAGGTGGTAGAAAGAAACCATCCACCATGTCTGAGAGTGATATAATAGCCATGAAGGAGACGCTTCGCGCGCAACAGCAACTTCTGCAGAAGCTATACGCGGAGTTGGATCAAGAAAGAGAAGCCTCATCAACTGCAGCTAGTGAAGCAATGGACATGATAGTGCGTCTACAAGGTGAAAAGGCCGCAGTAAAGATGGAGGCAAGTCACTACAAGAGAATGGCTGAGGAGAAGATAGGTCATGCTGAGGCATCCCTTGAGGTTTTTGAAGAGCTTATGTATCAAAAAGAAATGGAAATTGCTTCTCTTGAATTTCAAGTCTTGGCTTATAAACATAAACTTCTAACACTAGGAGCTGATTTCAATGCTGCTGAGTTTGAATTCCCTGAAGATCTTTTCTTGAATAGAGTTGATCAACATAATGGAGAAAATGGTCAAATTAGTAATGTAAGAAGGCTCAATTCATTGCCACCTATTCAGTTTAAGACTACTTTGAGAGCTAACAACAGAAAGAGAGATAGATCACCTACTCCAATTCCAGTTTCACAAGTGATTCCTAATAATACACTTGAAGGTAGGGACCAAGAAGTCGTTTCACCAAGCATGGATTTGCCAAAAAAGCATGTGGATTTTGCACAAGGAACACTTGACTCATATTGGAACCAGATTCAAAGCTTAGATGAAAAAGTGAATGTGATTTCAGATTGTAAAGAATCAGGAGTTGAAAAATGTGCCAACTTGAGGAGTAGAAGAGGGAGATCATGTTCAATATTTTCACAAGCAAGCACTAAGATAGCTTTTGATCAAAAATTTAGAGTAGCCTCTATTAATGCAGATAAAGCAAATCAATTTGGAGATGAACACGATACATCAGAAGCAGTTTCTAGTCCCTCTTGTTCGGTTAATGTGCACGATGTTTTCGAAGTTCCGCAGACAAGCGAAAAGCGTGAAATAATTGAACATGGGAAAAGAAGACTTGAGAAATGGATTTCAGATGTAGATTACAGGTTGACAAAACCAGACACTATGTCTGATGAAATCATAGAGTCACAAGTTAAACATGATATGGATAAAGTAAAGAGCATGATGCATAGCACACATCATGAAACCAAAAAATCAAATAATAAAGATATGAAGACTATTGTGGATTGCAATGCTCAAGCTGAGTTTCATAAGTTGCATCAGAGAATTGATAGGCTTGAAAGGGAGAGGGTTAGTGTAAGACAAGAGATTAAGAATGAAGGAGATGGTGAAGAGCATTTGAGGTTGTTGAAGGGCATACAAAGTCAACTCAATTCAATACAGTTAGAGATGAGAAACTGTAAAACCAAAAAAACATCACCTAAGAAGGAGGAAATTTCTTTGGGACCTCTTCAAGAGGTAATGTGCTTTTTGCCTTTTCTTATGAGAAAATTAGGGCCGTTTACTTCTGCTGTTGTCTGTTTCCATTTTCACTGATAAAATGATTATTATAGAAGGTTATGGAAATTTTTTACAATACATTTTAAAAATAGATTGAATATTTTTGAAAAATGTCAAAACATTGTTTTCAGTGTTTTTTCGAAATGCATTCTTTCTAGTTAGCTTCCATTTTCTCTCTATCACAACTAAAAAGAAAAATTCATAACTACATGTGATTCCAACCAGCGAAAAATGAAAACTGAAAATGTTCATAGAAAATTGCCCCTAAAGTATTTTTGTATTGAAGCTAGTTATGGTTTAATAACATTTTACATTTGATGACCAGGGATGGTCTTTTGTTTCTTGAATTATTTTTCTTCAACTGTGTAATAATATTTTTCAAATTTATGTGAACAGGCAATGCTATACTTTTGGATTTGATCAAATTATTACAGAATGACCATCTCAGACAACCAATCAACTCAGAGCATTATTTAGTGTACATATATTATACTTTGTTTACTAAGAGGATTGTGTTTGGTATAGGCAGGATTGTGTTTAGTTACTGAAGAGTGTATATCTTTTCATATTTCCTTTAAGAAATTCATTGCATCAAGGTAAGGTGTCACTAACGTGAGCCTGAAGACTTAAATTCATGAATTAAATGATAATTTCTAACCGATCGGAGAAGATGCGTGATGCACTTGGATTGGGCAGCAAAAGGAAGGATTCAGAAGTTGCTCAACAATTTATAGCCACTTTGAAGCATCACAATTGATAATTATCTTATCTATATTGTTAAGTTTCTGCAACGATTTTATGTATTTGTAAATTAAGTATGTAATTGTGATTTACGTTTATCTAATGTACACCAAAAGCAACTCCACTTTGAAGCTCACATAAGTATGTTATACGATTAATTCATTTAATAACAAATAACTAATACTTGAGGAAATATTAAAATTTTATAAATTGACAGTGGAATGTGTACAAAGCTTTCACATTTACAATAGTTAAAAATTAAACTCTTCACAACAATTTTTATTTTTTTTTACTTTTCAAATAAATTATGTTCTCTGCTGAAGGAATTATTGAGGTAATCCTTCAACCTCCCCATCTCTTGTGCTACATCCAGCATGGTTGGTCTTGTTGAAGGGTTGTGCTGTGTGCAAAGTAGCCCCAGTTCAATGAGTTCCAACATAACATCTTCCAAAATTTTAGTATCATGCCTTGGAACACAAGAAAGAGAGCACCTTTGAAGTGCTTGTTGAACAATGTTTTCAAGCTTGTGTGGCTGTGTGTATTGTCTCTTAACCCATTCATGCAAGCTAGAGCCTTCATGGATGAGTACATCAGTAGGGCGTTTACCTGTCACTATTTCTAACAGAATTACTCCAAAACTGTATACATCACCCTCACTTGAAGCATGTTTACCCATTCCATATTCTGTCTTGTCCAAAAATATAATAGAGTAATAATAGTGAGTTCTACGGCACAAAACTGTTATATAAATAGCACTGAAACTTCAAATTGAAGGTGTGTCCGGTGTTTAATATGTGGTGGTGTTTCACACCAACACAACATGACGACACATTTAACTACTTCCATTTTTTCAAATTATAATCGCTTTAGATGTGTCAATGTCACATCTGATGTATGTGTTTACGTCAGTGTTTTATAGCATACAAAAGAGAACAATAAGAGGAAATTTAGTGACCAAAAGATACTCGAGAGTCATATTAAAGGCCTAATACAGTACTGTCCCCTATAAATTATTTCTAAATAAAATCTATACTGAATTTCCTAAAACTATAATTAGTCATTAACAAAAAAAGGCATGAACATATCATAAAAAAAAAAGTCGATTTACTATAGACAAAGTACATACCAGGAGCTATATAGCCAACTGAGCCACATAACAATCCATGTGTTGAACTGAAAGACGTTGAGTTATTACTGAAATTCTTCTCATCACCTTTTAGAAGCCTTGAAATTCCAAAATCAGTAACCAAAGCTGTGAAGTTATCATCAAGTAGTATATTACTAGGCTTAAGATCACAGTGCACTACTTTCACAGGAGAGTAATGATGCAAATAACACATTCCCTCAGCAACATCACTACAAATCCTCACTAATTGAGTCACATTTAATCTCTGACTTAACTCATTGTTTGGAGGATATAGGTTCCTCTCAAGGCTACCATTTGGCATCAGTGGAAGAACAATAGCCTTAAATTCTGTCTTGCTACAAATTGTAATGATCCTTATTAAATTTCTATGCCTTATCTTTTTAATTATTTGACATTCCCTTCTAAAGCTCCATGATATCTCACTCTCACAAGCTTTTGTTGTATCTAATACCTTCACTGCTACTCTTGTATTATCTAATAGGACACCTTTATATACTCGTCCGAACCGACCCGAACCGATGATGTTTGAAGCACTGAAGTCTCTAGTTGCTTCTTTAAGTTGTTTATATGAAATTCTTGGATACTTGAGCTCCTTTGTTTCATCTTCTTTGTCTTCCAAGTCACATTCACTAACGACTCGCAATCGCTTTATGGAGTGCCTACACATGCACAGAAAAGGTGTGCCAAATAGTAACACAGGAACTAACAAAAAAACCAAATGGTAAATGTGTTTATTATGATGACAGTGTTTCATGCCTTTAATTTGGCCACATAGATCACTGTTTCCTAGGAAAGAGTCTATGTTCAAAGATGAAAATGCTCCTTTGTTTGAGACATTTCCTGAGAATTTGTTGAAAGAGAAGTTAAGTGTCTTGAGATAGGAAGATAATTGAAGGGATTCTGGTATTGTTCCATTCAATTGATTTGAAGATACATCAAGTGTTTGAATATAAGGTAATTGGCCTAATGAATAAGGTAGAGGACCTTCTAAGGAATTATAAGAAAGATTGAGATACTCTAGTGCTATGCAGTTTTCTAGCTGTGGTGGAATTCTACCAGAGAGATTATTCATGGATACGTCAATAGCTAGCACCATGTCCATTTTGCTCAGTTCTAATGGTAATGAACCTTGTAACTCATTGTTTGATAAATTCAAGTATAGTTTCAAGCTAGTCAATGCTGCAACTTCTGCAGGAATTAGTCCTATGATGGTGTTGTGTGACAAGTCTAGAATCTCCAAATTGACGCATTTTCCTAGACTTGCTGGGATTGTTCCAGAAAGATGGTTTTCATAAAGTAAAAGCCTTCTCAACTGAGGGAGGTTTGCGAAACTATCCGGTATTGAACCAGAAAGCTTGTTTCTTGACAAATCAACAAGTCCAAGATGCTGAATGTCGCCAAGTGTTGAAGGAATCTCACCTGATAGAAAATTGTTTGACAAATAAATTCTCTCTAGACTAACAATCTTGCATAGTTTGGGAGGGATCGATCCGTTTATTCGGTTACTAGACAACTTTAAGAAAGTAAGGTTGACAAGGTTGGCAATGTGAGGAGGTATAGAGCCATGTATGAGATTTTCTTGTAAGTGAAGTTTTTGCAGCCTAGTTGGAAGATTACCAATAATATGAGGCAACTTCCCACCAAGATTGTTTCCGGCCAATTCGAGTTCTTGAAAGTTAGATGAGTTCATCAAGGAAGAAAAGAAAGGTTCAAGGTTAGTGTTACCATCATGGCTAACAAAACTATTATATGATAAGTATAGGAATTGTAATTGTGGCCAATTACATATAATCTCATATGGAAGCTCACCACTCAACATATTTGACTCCAAATCAAGCCATTTAAGTTTGGTAGAATTTGAAAGAGCCAAAGGAACTTGTCCTACAAAATTGTTAGACCAAAGTAAGAGGAATTTAAGCTCTTTAAGGATACACTTATTAATGTTCAATGGAATTCTTCCAACTAATGAATTATTAGAGAGGTCTATATAACTCAATGAAGTCACATTACATAAAAATTGTGAAGGAATCTCTCCATCAAGAAGATTGCTTCCCAAGTCAAGATAGTACAAGTTGTGAAGTGAACCAAATTCTAAGGGAATGTTCCCTTGAAGAAAATTCCAAGACAAACTAAGTTGTTCAAGGTGAACTAAATATCCTAATTCTTTTGGAATGTGACCCACAAAATGATTTCCAGAAAGGTCAAGAATTTGCAACAAAGTGAGCTTAGCAAGTGCAGGGGAAATAGTTCCTTCTAATGATCTTCCACTAAGATCAAGCTCTATGATTCTATTACTTGCATTGTTGCATTTGACACCTGACCAGTTACAAACATGAACAACGTTTGATTTCCAATTCTCTAGCGAGTTTTCAGGGTCCGAAATAATGCATGACATGAATGAAACAAGTGATTTTTCATCATTCATAAGGCCAACATGTTCTTCCTTATGAACTCTAGAATGAACAATGACATCAAAAAAGAATAGAAACATTGTAATAAGTCTAAACAAACACATCATGGAGGAAATGTTGAAAGCCACTTAGGAATGTGTCACTACTTAAGGTTCAATTGTTGCTTAATAAAAAGAAAAGCACTTAGGATTTGAAGGATGAGAAGGAAGCAGAAGTGATGGAAAAAAGTTGAGTTGTGCCTAACTGCCGTTGAAGTAGCAAACGTACGTTTGGTGATTAAGATGTTTGACTTAAATTATAAATTGACTTATATGAAAAAAATATATGACACGTGAGTAGAATTATTGGCTGTTTAGCAATAGTGATGCAAGTGTCAGCAGCATAACGAGCCTAACATTGATTTTATTTTGGGTAATTAAGCCTAACAATGATTTTATTTTATTTTATTTTATTGGTAGAGAGATAAGCACTACTTGAAATTCACACACATAACTATTAGGTCTCGGGTTTAAATTTGGAACAAAATTTTTAACTTAACAATATCGATATTTATCAGTTAAGTTGTGTCTAACATTGATTTTTATTAGGGTCTTAAATAATATGTCCTTTTAGTGTAAAAAAATATTATATTGACGTCTAAAGAAAAATCTATTATTTTGTTACACCACTCTACTTTTGTAAAATTAATTTAAAATTAGTTATATAACATTGATACATTGTAATCTCATTAAATGTCAATGTAAAACAATTTTACATTCACATCTTCCATTAAACTCTTTTATTAATCCAATTTTGGGTTACGTTGATTTGTGAGGTTCTTAGATTTTGTTCAAGTAGTTGAGTAAAAAAAAGATTTTGTTCAATTAGTAGTGGATGATGTGCTGTTAAAAAGGATAATCTTGATTAATAGGCACGCTTATTGATTGTGTGCTGACAATGTTGATATTGGTATATTTGTCGGCTGCGTTTCATATGCAGAAGATTCATTGAATTGATATTAATCACAAAGGTTCACATAAATTGAATTTTTTATAATCACAACTTTGGTCCAAGAGTTGCTTTTTGACATGAGGCCCAAGCCAAGGAAAAAGCCCAAATCGAAATGGCCATAACACAATAATCCACCCAATTATAGCTTTTTTTATCAACAATAACACCAATCAAGTTTTTGAAAAAAAAAACATCAATCAAGTCTTATTGCATTAAATAAGATTGGATAATGCATCAAACGAAATCACAGTGTTATGTGATATAGCATTTCTATTTTCAACTTATTAATTTCTAGATATTTCTCAATAATTTCTTAACACCATATATATGAATCTTTATTAATAGCATTTTTTATCAAAAAAATTATTAAGATGGGAAGCAAAAGGAAAGAAACACAAAGGAAAACTAAGGTCAAGAGAGCCAAAGTTTGAGATCTTAAACATTTAAAGTCCCATGTTTGGCAAACTAATTTGCAGAAGCACATCAACAATATAAAACATTTCATATTAACAATTTTTTTTTATCCAAAGTATTTCGGCCAAAAGTCAGAGACTAATCATTTGAAATACATAAATTTATTTAAGTGCTGATATATCCTAACAAATATTCTTTCATAATCGAACTTATGACTACATACTTAAAATACTCAATTATATGTTAATTGTGTCGCACTATATTGATAAAATAAAAATAAATAAATAAATAAATCACATTAAAAATATGTTTGCCTCCCTCAAAAAACATTCTATCCTCTTTCATTTTATTTATGATTAAAATATGAGCTAGGAAGGAGATCAAGATTCTCTTAATGGGTAAATAAGAAAAACTAATTTTATGGAATCTATGAAAGGAATGTAATTTGAGTTTGACCACATTGTAATTTTATGGAATCTATATGTGACAGCAAGTCACATAGTGTGTGGGCTAGAATGGATTCTATCAAGTTTGCCCTTCGTGTTTATTAATGTTAGGCTATGTAGATGTATTCTTGTGGTGGTCTTTTTCAATCTCCATGTCACTCCCTTTTTAGGGTGAAATAGTTAGTTGTCTTATACAACAAGTCCCCATGTGATTACCATAGCGCTTGATGTTGATAGTAACAATGGCGTATGTGTTTAGTGATAAATCATATAATCTTTGTGAACTTATTCTTAGTTATGTAATACTAATTTGGACCTTTTAATAAAAGTGATATTAATTATTTAATTTGCTAAAATTTACTGTATTTTAATTAAGATTAAGTATATGAAATGAAGTGGAGTTAATGTTATTTTTTAATACTCCATACTATTAGTTTATTTTATTAAAGTTAGTGTGTGTGGGGTGTGTCTGTGTTTCGATAAGTAATAAATATGATTTAAAATAAATTTGAATTTATAAAAATAAGTTGTAACCGAATGATTTTGGATTTAGTTCTCCACAAAATCTATAAATCCAAAATCTATAAATCCTGCGTTCAAATACACCTTTTGTTGAGTTTAATAAGCTAAAATTGTGGATAATTTATAAGCCCTCATAACGCTATTCTCTTACGAATTTATAGCATTTTTTTAGATTTTACTTCAAATTACATTTGAATTTATGGTATCATTTTTATTTTTCATTTTTATTTACCGACTACTTATTTATTTTATGTTTTTTTATTAAATGGAGTCTTAGTTGAAGTAACAAATTTAAGTTAAATAATGTCTCATAAAAACAACACGTTCTCCCATTTGATGTCAACATAATCAAATACAACCTCCAGAAGAGTTGTTAAGTGGTTCAATCCAATCCAATGGATCACAACACATAAAAGGGTTAGATCAAAGTCTACTTATTTTCAAATGGACTACAAATAATCAAGTTCGACCTCATTTTGGTAGGGGTACTAAAATTATTATTATTTTGTAGTAGTTACTATTATATTTATATTTTGTTGGTGAGCAACTTAGTTAATTTACTCCATTAAACATTTATGATACAAGAACATGAAATTACCTTAGTTATTTGGTACAAGTAAAAATAAATAACTTAAAAAAAAATTTAATGATTAGAAGCTTATTATGAAAGATTTGAAGAACATAAATCAAGTAGTGCACACATAATTTTCATGAATAGATGAATTGACTTACAAATAAATTTCAGAAAATATTAACATTTGATACATTTTTAAGAGCTTACAAAAAAAAAGAAAAGAAATTGAAAAATGTTTTAATTAAGATAATTTATGTTGTTAGATATCTTGCTAAACAAAAATTAAAATTTATTTCTTCTAAATTGAAATTGTGAAAATTTTATTTGCAATAACATGTCACAAAATTGATTAAATAGTCTCACTTTAATTTATATTGAAAATATTGTTTAAAAATGAATTTTGATTATAAAAGAATCACTAATATTTTTTTTAAA
This sequence comes from Cicer yamashitae, assembly GCA_037974755.1. NCBI lineage: Eukaryota > Viridiplantae > Streptophyta > Magnoliopsida > Fabales > Fabaceae > Cicer > Cicer yamashitae. The sequence goes on from JBBPBQ010000002.1 coordinate 1,584,758, forward strand.
AAAAAATAATAACACAAGAAGAATGATATTCAATACTTATAAGTCCACAATTTTATCGGTGCATCCAAGGCACCTATATTCAAAGGACCTGCCCTGAGTCTAATACATCAGTTTCATGAAATAACTTGTGTCATAGTAACCACAAGTACAAGTCAGTGAGAGACATAGTAAATTAAGCTTTTTGGTGACTAATTCAATTAATTTCTTTGTAAAATGCAATAGATTGGAAGAGGAATTAATTAGCGGGTTGGGCTGACCCAATTAGTTTTTGTTTTAATTATCGAGCTCATAATCGGATACACATTGAAAAAAGAAGAAAAAAAATGGATCACTGACATTTTATATTTTAAAAATGAGCTAAACTGAAGTTCATTGAGCTAGTTCAAGCTGATTCTACTTATAAGTCGGTTTGGAAAATTATACTATATACTCCACATTTATATTTTTATCTCACATTATATACAAACTACCTATTTTATTCTTTTTTTAATTTTATTTTTAAAAAATTTACCCCACTAAATTTCTGAAAAACTTTTATTGATTTCTAAAAAAATTTAAACTTTTTTAAAATTTTCTAGTACACAAACTTTAAATTTTTGAAAATACATGTGTACCCAAAAATTTAAAAAAAAATTTCCGGTACACAAAGATTAGGGTTTAAATCCTAAATCCTACCAAAACATATGTGTACAGGAAAACTTAAAAAAAGTTTTTCAATACTTAAGATTTAAGGTTTAAAGCCCAAATCTTACCAAAACACACTTGTGTACTAGAAAACTTAAAAAAAAAAATCCAATACACATAAAATTAAATTTTTTAAAACACATAAGTTTTGGAAAACTTTTTAAGTTTTCTATAATCAAATTAAATTTAATGGAGGTAAAAAATATTTTTTTAAAATAAATAAAGAGTAAAATAGAAAATTTATATAAAATGTGAAAATAAAAATATAAATGTAAGGTATACGGTATAATTTTCATCGGTTTGATTGAGATGTACCAAAAAGGCCCATTTATTTATTTGGTTGGCGTTTTTACGGTCCAACTAATATGTAAACATATTGGCCAAGATTCATTTTAACAACTTTAACCATTAGTAGTTGATGTAATTATGTGGGTGACTATCGTAAACTCTGTGATATCGAGTTGGAAAATTTTTAGTTTGAAATTTTTTATTTTGAATGTAAATTCGATTTTTTCTGAATATAGTCATACATAAATTTTGACTTTTCTTTCGTTTATAAATAAACTCATTTTTTGAATGCTTTATACTACTAATTATAAAACTTTTCATTTCTACGCTGTTTCTTTCACAACTTAATAAACGAACGAGGTTTTTTGTTTTTTTTTTTTGTAAAATCGCATGAGGTTGTCGTCACTTGACCTTTTCACCCAATTGAAACTCATTAACTATAATTTGTTTTTATTGAATCGCATTTTCTTTTAAATATCTCTAACAGGCCATGTGACGAGATTTGGAATTTTGGATAGTAGAAAGAAAAGTGCAAGTAGTTCCAAAAACAAAAAGAAAGAAAAGTGGAAGTGCAACACTACTCTACGGAAATTGCCGTCACCTTTCGTTGTTTCTTGTGATGGTGCTATGATTTCTCATATCCGGAGGCATCTGATTCAGATTCTTATATGCACAAATGAACATCATTAGCATTAGCATTAGCATGTTTAATTTGTACGCTACGAAGTAAAGCAACTCAATCAGACTCGTGTAAATTTCTTGTAATAATTATATTATTTTATTTATTAAATAAATAAATTAAATGCAACTACCCTCAACATTTATAATGAGACATGAAATTTAGGGTTTTGCAATTCAACGTATATTAAAGTTCTCAAGAGTTAATTAATTATATTCATTAGTTAGTTACACTAACTAGTTATTTTATATCAGTTGTTTATACGAGTGGTTATATAACTTTATTTATTCTTTTTAATATTATTATTAATATTATTTAATTAACTTTTCTTTATGTGTTTCTCTCCTATCAATATTTTAAATTAAGTTTATTGTGTTTATGGTTGTATGTGTCAAAGACTAAAACTTTGTCCAATATGAATAATAAGAAGATCAAGAACATTAATGAAATAACATTATTGACCAAAGATACCAACAAGAAAAGAAGATATAGTGTTGAAATTCAAGATTTCTAAAGACAAGTAGATCTTGCAACAAGATTGCAACCAAGTCTCTTGCAATATTGAAGAAGAGAACAAAGAAGATGCAACTGAGAGAGAATCAAATCATCAATTGGATTTGGAGTCAAGAGTTGGTGTAAAAAAAATGGTAAACAAGTTAGAGATATTCATGGCAATTCAAAAAATTCAACTAAAGTTACGTGTACAAAGTATAGTGGATCAGTTGGAAAAAATATATTTCGGATGAATGAAGAATGCAAGAGATCAAAGAAAAAGATCCTAAAGAAAAATAAAAAATAAAAAATAAAAACAAAAGATTGCACCAAAGTATTTCGTTCTTGTCTTACACAAAGAAGAATTCATTCAAAAAAAATTGTCATACTTTTCGTCAAAAAAAGTCTTAACGACATTTTAGTTTCTATTCATTAAGATCATAGATAGTTAAGTAAATTAAATTTGTTCTCTTTTTACCTAATTGGCTATGTTTGCTTTATATTCTTACTATGGATATTCGACCATAAAATTCATATTTATTTGCTGATGATTTTTTGGCATTTAAAATTCTTTTAGCCAATGAATTTTCGACAATTCAAATTTATTTTATTCGAAAAAATTTCGGTGTTTCATAATCACTTTAGTATATGTCTTTTTCAGTATTTCTTGACATTTTCCAAGTGTGAACTATGGATATTCAAGCATAAAATTAATATTCATTTGTTGATGATTTTTTGCGTTTAAAATTCTTTTAACCAATAAATTTTGAGCAATTCAAATTCATTTTATCAGAGTTTTTTTCGGTGTTTCAGAATCACTTTAATATGTCTTTTTCGGTATTTCTTCACATTTTTCAAGTGTGAACTAAACACGTTCTTGAAGGGATATTATAGATCTAAATAGTTATTTATTTTACACTAATTATTATTAATAACTCTTAATGTAATTCATTATCTCTATTTTTTGATTCAATTAACTTTTTTTGATTTCTGTCTCGTTAATAGTTTAATATGAGGCACAGCATAACTACCTTGTTAATTATAAAAAGGAAAAATTGTTAAGACAAAATCTCAATTAGTGTTTTGATGTAAACAAACAAAGGTTAATTCAGAATGTTAATTATGATTCTAAATGATATGTTAATTTAACATGTGTTTTTTAGTGTAATAATTAAAGATAGGTACCAAACATTACAAGCAAAATTACATTGAAAAGGAAGCAAAAATACAAAGACATAACGGAGAACGTTCTTGACAGAAGTCTGGAAAACGGAGAACGTTATCCACAATTCTGAAATTTCAAGAACAAACGATCTCCTCTGTTGAAAAAAGATTTGCTCCTGGATTTTACAATCATGTTATCGGTATTCTCCAATGAATGTACATGATTCATCTCAGCAAAGGATCAATCCAAAATACAAAGGATAAAATTTATGGTTCATAAATAAATCAAGCAAGTTCATTCTCGATAGTCAAGACTGATCATTCTCCAGCTTGATTGGCAAGAACGAGTTCTTGAAGTGCATGCTTCAGCTGTATATCAGAGCTATATGTACAAGTGATAAAAGGCCATGAAATACTGTCAAGGATGGATAATTCGAAGGCTACATATCTCTTCTTCATAAAGCAGTAAAACGAAGAATGTTCAGTCAAGAACATTCTTGTTTCAAGTATGATCTTATCCACAAACTGACACATGACAGCTTGACCCTTTCCAACGGTCATTTGAGTTGTCATAAACCTCATTTAAGCCTATAAAAAGAACTCCAAGCTTAAGGAAAAACCAGACATTCAAGTGCAAAACAAATCATCACTTACTTACAATCACACTCGAAAGTCTCTCATATTCTTACATAGAATCAATTCTGATTTTCTCATTTGATTCCTAGAATCATTTTATTGTATTTCTTTGTCAAAGAATCAAAACTCAAACAAGTGTTGAGTTTTCTCAAATTATGAAAAAATACTTTAAATCATTATTGTGTAAACTCAAGACTATTGTATTGAAGATAGTTTGAGTAGCTTGTAGAAAATCCTTTTATGTGTAAAAGGTAAAGTGTAAAAATTCTCTCAAAGGTTGAAAGGTAGACTATTGAAATTCTTTATGAGCAGAAATGTAAAATTGTGTAACAGATCAATGTTGATATGAACTGGTGGTGTAAAAACCAATAACGTTCTCCGTTTGAACACTTAGTGAAAAATCTCATAAACTGTGAGAACTGGACGTAGCCCAGATTGGGGGAACCAGGATAAATCTCTCGTGATTTCTCTCCGCTTATCTATATTTATTTACGGTCTTTTGATTATTAAATTAGATAGATAACTTCAAATTGTGTGTTTATTACTAACCAAGAACGTTCTGCGTTTTCTGCTTTCATAACCAAGAAGTTCTCCTTTTCTGTTTTCACAACCAAGATATCTTGAGTTAAAATCTTTATGTTTTAACAGGAAATTTTAAAAAGACTTGATTTACAATTCAAACCTTTTTCCTTGCAAATCGACATTTCTACTTCAAAAACATCCCTATACAACCATTACACTCTTACATTTCATATACGCAATGAGAAAAAAAATAATATAATAATATATTATTAATTTATTGATGTGATGAAAAAGAAAATATAGAAAAAAAATAAAATATTAAATAAAAAAATGTGTCTATATATCATTATCATTGAGGTGCAAAAATTAAAAAATAAAACTCGTGGTAGAAAATAAATATTATATATAATAAAAAAAATCAGAAGGTTGAGTTGAGGAGGCCACCTCACTATTTCTCGTCAACAGAAGCCGGGTCAGGGTGAGAAAATATTTTCAAGTTTGCTAAGCCAATTGCATAATAATTTTTGCGCTGTCTCGTCGGGTTAGTTATTTGGGGACAGAGTTTTGAAAAATACATATATCGTTAAAATTGAGCAAATAATAATATATTAAATACCGATTTCATTTAAAGTATATTGAAATTTTACGGTCCAATATTTATATTTATATTTATATTTATTTAGTACAAAATAATAATATCCTGAGAGATTTTTCCAGCAAATTAACAATTCATTATTATTATTATTATTATTATTATTATTATTATTATTATTATTATATATTTAAATATATTTTTTGTTAGTTTCTTCAGCAAAATATGGTAAATAACAATGCATACTTTAAGAATATGTATAAGAGAGAAAAACATGTATATACATTATTGGTAAATCAGTTTTACTTGGACGTTGAATAAAAATTGAATATGAGATTGTTATATATATATTTAAATATGGTTATTGAATAAACATATATAACAATACGATTGATTATCATTGGTCGACAATATAAATTATTTTATACCGACGTGCCTGCACGATCATTAGACTTATATGTATAATTAATCAACAAAAATAAACTCGTTGTTATTGAAAGTGTGATAAAAAAATATAGAATAAATGATAAAGAGTAAATTAGAGTACAAAAAAGAAGAAAGAAATAAATTTAAAATTAATTTTGTATACGCAGTTTTAAAATTTAATAATAATTTATAAATTTATATAATATCAATTCATATATATTATGTATATCAACTGCATATGTAAAAAGATCCGTGTAATTTTGTGTGTAGCATTTTCTTATATTAGTATTCAAAATGTCATATTTCGAATAAAATTTATCATTCAAAATAATTAAAAAAAGTTAATCTCGTATTTTTTCATGTCCATCGCACGAGTTTTATTCGATTGCTCCAGCGTTTATTAAAAAAACTGTTAAAGTATTCTACGGATATCCTTATAGGTTTATTATAATTTTAAATAAATAAATACCTGTAATTCAAAAGCTCTTAACACAGTCTATAAAAATTTTATTTTTGTAAAATATTTCTTAAATTAGTAATTTATTATTTTTCTTTTGACCCGTTGAAAGACTTGTTTGATTTTTTTTATAAAGCCTAACTAAAATTTAAAATAAAATATAGCGAGCAATTGAAAAATGAAGTAATATTGATTTTCAAAATATTGAAGAAAAAAAACATTGCTTATTTATTTATGCATTCTATCCAAACTTTCAAATAAATTGATATAATTTAGTGAAAATCACTATTACGAATTATACACCTATTTAAAAAAAAATATAAGTATAACAATAAAATATAATATGACGTGATGTCTTGTTAAGTAGTATAAATTTATATATCAAATAAGTAATATAAAATATCAAAACTCAATTCTTACTACTAAAATATCTTTGTCCTCCTAATAAATTTATCGGTAACAATTTAACTCTAAACATACATAGACCATAATTTAATCAATTTTACATACAATAAATGTAGTGAGTGTTATTAATTTTGTTTTCGGTAAAACAATTTTTGTTAAAGGATTTCAAAATTATTTTATACACTCCATTGGTCAATCTTTCAAAAAGAATTTTGATGAATTTTAAAAAAAATAAATTTTAAACTGCAATTGAATTTTAAACCACGTATTTGAACAAACAATTGTTGATTGACCATCACAGAGCGATACTTTGTTTATTAAGAGTCTAGTGTAAGATCTAGTACACATGCATAATCCAGCGTAAATGATCAATTTGAAATATGGCATTTTATAGGTCATTTATTAAACCGGTCCATATTAGCCATTGCCTAAAAATATGTGATAAAAGATAAAGATCTCAACTATTTGTCTATTTTGATTTTTTCCTCTGGTTTTTATTGAGAATTGGTGGAAATAAAATTTAATCAAATATATATTTCTTAAGTAAAAATTCAAACCAAAATGCATTTAAAGTTTGATAAAAAAAAATTAAGTGACGTATAAGTAAGGGTTAATTTTTTGGTATAATAAAAGTCACCTCGAGTAAGGGTGAGAAAATGTATTTTTGAGTGTAAATTCATAATAATGTTTGTGTTAACTCTTTGCATTAGTTAGTTATTTTTTTTTTATAAAAAAAATTATGGTCAAAGAAAAAAGTCTCAATGTAAGTTAAGAAAACCCTTAGTTCAATTAATAATACTTACGAAAATATTTTATATTTGTCTTCCTTCAAATGTATTAGCGGAACTTGAACTTACGATCTATCGATCCAATATATCTTTTTACCATTAAATCAAACTATTGGAGTTAGTTTTTCAAATTTTGTCGATTTTTTTTTACTTAGATGACTTACTCATTCAAATTTGAATTATGTATATGACTTTTACATATAGTTCTTAAAATTACTATACTGCACAACGTTATGTTGTGCATTGCATGATGATGCGACATCATACACAATTTTAAACTACATGGCATGACAACCCATAAATATTACACAACGATGTTCGACAAAGTATTATATCGCACGATGATTCATGCTTGTCATATGACGATACAAATAAATAGCTAACATCCCTAGTCTGGCTAACATTGGTTTTGCACGGTGAAACCACCTCCTTGCATGATGAAATGCGACAATTTTGTCAAGGTCAAACTCTACTTCCTAATCTTAAAGGACTTTATACTATCATCCCGTTAATCCCTCTCTTCAACTATTAAATTTTAACATACTTAAACACAATCATGATATCATATTCACAATTATTACATGAATCACTCGTATAACATTATTTTTTTAAATTTGGTGTTATCGTATCCATGATTAAAAAACTAGTAGCAATATCCACATAGGCCAAATAAATACAAAATTTAAATCACTTTAAATACAAACTCTACTTTCTAATCTTGAAGAACTCTATACTCATCCCTTTATTCCGATTCCTCAACTATTAAAAAGTCATGTTAACAAATGACCTTAAGAAAACTAAAAAAGAAAATAAAAGTAAAGTATTATGAGGAAAATATCACAGTTTAAAATTTCAATGAGTTGAATACACCACTTTCAAAATTAAATTCCTATTTTTAGTGTCCTACTATTTAATTTTAACATGCTTAAACACAACAATGACATCATATTCACAATCATCACCTAATTTACTCGTGTAATTATTTTTTATTTATTTAAAACAGTGTGTTATAGTATCCATGAATAAAAAATGAGTATCAATATCCATAAGGTCGAATAAATAAAAAATTTAAAGCATATAAAAAAAATAAATGAGTGTAAAAAGATAACACAACTTTAAATGTTTGACAATTGGTACTATAGCCAACCACATTGTAGGGTAAGAAAGTTTTCACCGTAAATTTAAATAGTTACTCTTTTTGACTTTATTTTTAAGAAAAAATAATCATAATTTTTTAATATAAACAAAAGTTACCAAATTAAACTATTTTTTAATTTATTTTTATAAATAAATTGAAATTCATCATTGTTCCAAGATAAGTACATAGTTCTAATGTAAATTTAATGAAAGTTATTATAATAAATTATATTTTTGTTTTTATAATAATAATCATATTAAAGTATAATAAATTATATTTTAATAATTATAACAAATTCTTTTTTTTCTGTTATTAATGAAACAAGAAATTTTTGATTATAAATAATATCGGGAGTCTGTAAATTGATTTTTTTAAGCAAAAATCATTAAATAAAATTAAATAACTAAAAGTCGGTGTAGAACAGAAAAAATAAATCTCATGCGATTATCTTTGACTGTGAAAAATAAAACACAGTTATTAAATAAAATAAAATGAATAATAGTTAATACATTTTGTAAATCGAGATATTAATTAATATTATTAAAAGTTTAATAAATAAACTAGACCACAGTGCCTGCTATTCCGATCCTTCCAAACGTTCGGTGAGGAGAGAGAAAGATACAAAGAGAGGAGAGAGAGAGAGAGGAAGAAGGAGGGTTGCTTCTACTCTCACAAAGTTGCTTCCCGCAGAAGCTTCTGTGTGTAATTTTCAATAAACAAGCAGAAACAAATTTTGGGAAAGAAAAAGAATAACAAAAAAAAAAAAAATGGGAGTGAGTGATTCATAAGAAATGATCAAAGATAGTTTCGTGACAACGTTGTTAATCTGTTTTGCTTCTTAGCCGATATATTCTGGAGAGAAAATTAAATCATCATCTCCACGTAATCTTTCTCTAACCATCTTAACCAAGATTTTCGCCTTATCACTTTTTCCTTAATATAATCATCATTTCATAATTAACTGTTCCGTTTCTTTTCCTCAATTTCGCTGTATCTTCGCTGTGTTTCGTTGGAATCTATCTTTTTCGGGTCACGGGTCGGGTTTATTCTTCTGGGTCTTCTTTTTTGGAGCATTTTTCGTTCTCTCTCCTTCATAAACGCTCTTTTAGTTTCTTTCTCGTTATTGCTCCTTAAATTCGGTCTCTCTTATAAATTTTCTTAGTTCGGTTGCTTTTAACTAGGGTTTTTAAGAGGATCTAAGGTTAAAGTTCGTTTTTTTCCACGAATTTCTCTTTTGGGTATGTGAAAACTAGTTCAGCTTCATTATATTGATTGATCACAAATTTCGTTGCACAAGTTTTTATTTTATTGTTTTTTTTATTTGCTGATGGTTGAACCTGGTTCTGGATTTCTCACTAATCTGTGAATTTGTTAGGTTCTTAATAGAAAGAAAAAAACTTTATATTATATAACCTTGTGTGGCTGAAAAAAAAGATTAGGCTGGATTGGTTTGGGGGTGTTGTGTGTTTCAATTTCAACTATAGCTTATAGTTTGATTTTTGAAGCACTTTCTTTGGTCTTGATTTAATTCCTTTTCTGGATAAAGGAAAGTTTGATTGTGATTGAGATTGAGGTCTTGTTGTGTTGATAAGATGAGTTCGAGTATCACCGGAAGTTTGGTCAATGAGAGGCAGCTACTGGTTCATATTGCTGAAAATGGACATTCATTTGAATTGGAATGTGATGAAAACGCGCTTGTTGAGGCTGTTATGCGGTCGATTGAATCTGTTACCGGGATCAATTTCAGTGATCAGCTTGTTCTTTGTTTGGATTTGAAACTTGAGCCGCAGCGGCCGCTTTCTGCATACAAGCTTCCATCTGATGACAGAGAAGTGTTTATTTTTAATAAAGCGAGGCTTCAAAGTAATGCGCCTCCTCCACCGCTGGAGCAAGTTGATATTCCTGCAAATTTGGAGCCTCCTTCACCTTCGTCCTCTCATGATCCACATCCTCTTGATGATGCTTTGGATCCTGCTTTGAAGGCTTTACCTTCTTATGAGAGGCAATTCAGGCACCATTGTCATCGAGGGCACGCGATTTATAGCGGTACCTTGATGAAATTTGAGCATTGTGAGAGGCTTTTGAGAGAACAGATGGTACAAGAAAGAGCAGTGGAGGTTGCAAGGTGTAATTTGGATCAGTATTATCGAATTATTAACCAAAACTACGGTGATTTCATGAAACGGTATATGCAACAACACAGGATGCATTCTGATCTTTTGGCGAATTTTGGAAAGGATGTCGAGAAACTAAGATCTATCAAACTTCACCCCGCTTTGCAAACTGGGAATCGCAAATGCTTACTCGATTTGGTGAAGGAAGAAAACTTGCGAAAGTCGGTGGAGAATTGCACCAGCTCCCACAAGCAGTTTGAGAATAAAATGTCACAATTTAAGCAGACTTTTGGGGAAGTGAAGCATCGGGTTGAGGACTTGTTGACCACTGGGCCATTCTTGGCCACCAAGAATTTGGAACAAGCAATTAAAGAACATCACAAATATATCAATGAACAAAAGAGTATCATGCAATCTCTGAGGTTAGTTTTCTGTTATTCTTCAGTTTTTTTCTTATGTGCTCTTTAATGCTGAGGAAGCATCTTAAGTTTCTTAACCTTGCAGTGGCATCCTGTTTTGTAAATTTGTTAATTGTTTCATGAATTTAATATTCGAGTTCTGGTTCATAGCTTTTCATATGTTGTGTTAATGGTGTCTATCACAAAAAAATTGAACCATTTTTGCGTAGTTCTTGAACCGTTCCATGATGATTATGAAACTTTTTTTACAGTTGAGACTTTCCTTTTCTTGTTTTTAGGACTGAGTAATTAATAATACACCAGAGAAGAAGTAATATAAAATGGAACAATGACATTTGGTTGCAGATGTTACTTTCTGTACTCTTAGTGATTACATAATTCAGTTCATACTTATCATCATACGTTTTTATTCTTCTTTTTGTTTTCTGGATTCCATCACTGTATCCAATGTTATCAGCAAAGCTCATAAATTGATTACATTTCTATGGGAATTTCTGCAGCAAAGATGTTAACACTGTAAAGAAACTGGTAGATGATTGTCTGACCTCACAATTGTCCTCCTCGCTTCGACCTCATGATGCAGTTTCAGCTTTGGGTCCTATGTATGATGTTCACGACAAAAATCACTTGCCTAAAATGCAGGCTTGTGATCGTGCTATTTCTAAGCTGCTAGACTTCTGCAAGGAAAAGAAGAATGAAATGAACCTTTTTGTGCACGATTACATGCAACGCATAACTTATGTTTCTTATCTCATCAAAGATCAGAAGCTACAGTTCCCTGTATTTAAAGAGGCGATGGTTCGACAGGACAGTTTATTTGGGGATTTAAAATTGTTCCATAGTATTGGTCCTTCGTATCGAGCTTGCCTTGCTGAAATAGTGAGACGAAAGGCTTGTATGAAGCTGTACATGGGCATGGCTGGACAAATGGCTGAAAGGCTTGCTACAAAACGGGAGCTTGAGGTCTCGAGACGTGAAGAGTTTCTGAGAGTGCATGGTTCATGCATTCCTAGGGATGTGTTATCCTCTATGGGGTTGTTTGATACTCCTAACCAATGTGATGTCAACATAGCTCCATTTGATGATGGTTTGCTTAATATCGACATATCAGATGTGGATCGTTACGCTCCTGAGTATATAACAGGATTAACTTTCAAGCTTGAGAAGCATGGTAGCTTTAAAGGTTCATCTGGTTTGATCAGTGATAGCTCTCACTTGGCTGAGGCTGTAGATATTTCAGCTAACTCGGTTGAGAAATATGATTCTGAGGACCTCCTTTATGACAGTGGTTTGGTAGAAATAGCTGGAACCTGCAAGATGGAGGTTGAGAATGCTAAACTGAAAGCCGAGCTTGCTTCTAGAATAGCTTTAATATGCTCTTTATGCCCTGAGATAGAGTACGCGTCATTTGACGATGAAAGGGTGGGAAATGTACTGAAGAATGCCACAGAGAAGACAGCGGAAGCCTTGCATTTGAAAGACGAATATATCAAACATGTTCAGTCCATGCTTAAGATGAAGCAGATGCAATGTGAGTCGTATGAGAAACGCATTCAAGAATTGGAGCAGAAGTTGTCTGACCAGTATGTGCAGGGGCAGAAGATGTCCAGTGTAAATGAAGCTGCTGATTTTCCTCTTCTTGCCGGGAAGACCGATAATTCCAAGTCTGAATGTGCGAGTGGTGAAGCCAACATGCCTTGCGTATCTACTAGCGAGCCAATGGATGAAGTTTCATGTATCTCGAGTTCCTTCGATGCAAAACTTGGTTTGTTCACAGAACGTACGGGTAAATCTTTAGATGGAGTGGATGAAAACATGCTGGATTCATCTGGAATCCAGAATCCACAGCATGATTCATCTATGATGGAGCCTCACCGTGAAGAAGTCCAAAGCGGTGATAAAGATAAAAAGGATAAGATAGCTGGGCAATTGGGTTTGTCACTAACAAACAGTTCGACTGCTGAGAGCATGCCGGTGTCGCACGAACTTGTTTCTTGTGGCTCAGCAGTTTGTCCAGACTTGGATTCCAAAGTAAACGATGATAAGTTGTTGGAACTACAAAGTGCACTTGCAGATAAGTCAAATCAATTGAGTGAAACTGATACAAAGCTTAAAGCCGTTATTGAGGAGGTAGCTGTGCTCAAAAGAGAGCTGGAAGCAAGTCGAAAACTACTTGATGAGTCTCAGGTAACATTATGTGGAATTGAATAAGATACATATCATTTTGAAGTTGCAGCTTAACTTTCTAAAAAGTTATCCTAAACAGTTCAGTCTTTTCTCTCTGTTTAATAATTTCTCTGATTGCTATTTTAATGTCATTTTCCAATCCCCGTCGTTGCTTTCTTTCCACTCTTTTATAATAACAAGAGCTAGCATTCTACTGGCATTTCATACTGTTCAATTATTCTGTATAAAGACAAAAAAAGATACTATTAATATTTTGTGCTTGCCTTTTATTATATCTTAATGTGCCTTTTCTCTTTCATATAGATGAATTGTGCTCACTTGGAGAATTGTTTGCATGAGGCAAGAGAGGAAGCTCAAACACAAAAAAGTTCTGCTGACAGGAGGGCCTCAGAGTATAGTTTATTGCGTGCATCTGTCATCAAGATGCGCAGCTTTTTTGAAAGACTCAAGACCTGTGTTTATTCTCCTGGTGGTGTTGCTGATTTTGCAGATTCCCTTCGCAATTTGGCGCAATCTTTGGCCAAGTAAGTTATTACTTACATTATTACGTAACATCATGAGGGAATATGTGGGGGAAAGTTTTAATTTTTTTAATATATCCTACCCCTCCTTGTTGCATACATTCCACATTAGAAAAGAAAATAGTTCTGTTGTGGCGGTCTCTGGTAGCGTTGAAAGTAGCTTCCTCACTCATACACTCGAAGTAAAACACACATTTTAGTAGTTGAGATATTCATTCTAGTTCTTCAAAGATCTAATAATATATTACATGAATTATGATGCTCATGAGGTCATCGATAAGTGCATTGATTTTTAAGTCTTATTGCACCCTTTTGTATTATTTTGTCTTTCAAAGGAGGGGTTGTATTATCTAAATGATCCCTGAAATGCTCTTTGTTGCTTTGTTGTATCAAATAAAGCAGATTCTAGGATATTGTATTAGACTGACACGCTTTCCAGTAATATCAATTATTTATGATTGTGACAATTTCTTTATTTTCAGTTAAAACAGTTCCTTGTTGTTTGTTATCAAATAAAACAGATCCTAGTCAATGTATTAGATTGATCTGCTTTCTAGTGATATAATTTATTTATGAATTTTGACAAGCTTCTCTATTTTCAGTTCTGCTAATGACAGAGATGATGATGATATCGTCGAGTTCCGAAAATGTATTCGAGTATTGGCCGACAAAGTTGGTTTCTTATCTAGGCACCGCGAAGAATTGCATGATAAGTACACAAGAATGGATGCAGCTAACGAACAGCTCCGCAAAGAATTGGAGGAAAAAAGGGATCAGGTCAAAACTTACTACAACAAGCATCAACTTGAGAAGCAGGTAATTTTTTGTCCTTATGTATATGATGGTTTTGGACCTGTTTCTAAATTATATCTCTTATAGGGATTTGGGCATTATACGGTGCCCAAGTCCTTTAAAATACTACTATTATGAGATGTTCGGTGAAGTGCTGACTGTATGATTGGTTCCATTTGAGATTGAGATATTTTTAGAGTGACTCATTTTCTTTGAAACCAGTTAGCAAGACTAGACCGTCCATTGTTTGAGAAGGCAAAATTGATTTTGGAGGTGTAGAATTGATTGACATTTTTAAATGTCCTTGAGTAGAATTGATTCTAAAAGAAATTTAGAGTTTTTTGTCACCACAGAAAGCAAACACATTAGGTTACAACTGTATGATGATGTGAGCTCTACCTAATTATTTACACATGCTGGGATGATTTTGATGCAGGCAAATAAAGAGAAGATATCTTTTGGATGTCTGGAAGTTCATGAGATTGCTGCGTTTGTGCATACACCATGTGGACATTATGAGGCAATTACAAAGAATAGGTCTAACTACTACTACTTATCTGCTGAATCTGTGGCACTATTTACAGACCATCTTCCAAGCAGACCTAACTACATTGTTGGACAAATTGTGCATATCGAAAACCAAATTGTGAAGGCGCTGCCGGAACACGGTAGGGCGAACCCTGACAAAGGGACTGACTGGTTGACCTTGAATTCAGGATCAACACCAAATCCATATGGTCTACCTGTTGGATGTGAATATTTTGTAGTGACAGTAGCCATGTTACCTGATACCGCCATTCGTTCATCCTCTCCTTCCTGATCCTGCTTCGTCATGGCAGCAGATTCGACGTGATGGAAGAATTCAATTGTACATAAACAAACAACATTCAATGTTCCAAACTCAACTAGTTTAACCATTTGTACAGCTATCTTTCTCTTTCTCTTTGTACATATTTCTTCTTTTTTATGGTATTTTGTATAAATTGTGAATATTATTTACAACTTGTTTTAGCGTGCCTTTGATTCCGCGGTAATTAAAATTGATATTAGTTAAAAGTGAGTTGAATGTAAAGTGGTTTATGTTTGAATATCTTCAAGTAAAATTGAGTTGAACAATAAATTTTAGTGTTAAAATTACAGTTGTTTCATAAACTACAAATCATAACTTCAAGTTACAATCAATTTTAGAGATATAATCAATTGTTCAGTAGCATCGAAACTAGAGGTATTCACATTTAAACTAATAAAAAAACTGCAAGCCGATCCCCGCGTACAAATTCGATTACTTTTGGATATTTTTAGATCTCTTTTGTTAAAACTGCACAAATCAGATTTCGAATTTATTTTTTAAAATCAAATCAAAGTCATAAATTTTAATGTTTATTTATTTATTAGTATGATATTGTGTGTATATTATTTGTTGGTTTTTATTTTTTTTTTTAAAATGTAATCGATCGTCGTAATGTTAGATTTTACATAAAATATACTATTTTATCTTATTTTTATAATATTAATATTTTTGTTACAATTATAATTTGGGTGTTAAAAAACTAATCCAAAATAAATCGCATGGAATTGGATGGTTTAATTTTTTTAAACTTGTCATCCAAACCGAACCAAATCGCATATAATTTGATATTTGAATTAGATGCATTTTTGATTCATAATTGATCCAAACTGCATCGGAAACACCTCTAATCCAAACAAGTTAGAATCAATTTCCGAAATTGATTTTGGTTCCCCAAAAATATAACCAAACATCTACTTATTTGGTCTTCTCGCTTGCCCGTGCATTTTGACTGTGATTTTTTGAAGCTACTTTCTAAAGAGTTTTGAATAGATGTGGTAATGCAATGTGATTTTGCAATGTTTTCACACACTTAGTAGTTGTTTGTACCATACACACGTTGACTATTAAGCTACAATTAGTAGCTCACGTGTTTTCACGTTGATTTGCTATTAAACTTGCTACAGCGGTGAAGCAAACGTAAAATTGAAATTTGTTGTCTAAGTTTAGAGTTTTGAGTGGATTTAGAGAAAATCTGTATTCTACCGAAGCTATAGTCAAAATAATAATGTCATAAAAGTCAGACAGGTATAATCATTTAAATAAATTTAAACAAATATATATCTCAAATATTGTATGAAATAGAAAAGACTGAAAAGTATCAAACTCGATTTGTTTTTTACGTAAATTGTAATTTTTTTTTAAAAATAAAACACTGACAATTATTTTACTTTTTTGTCCGTAAACAGTGACAACTTTTAAATTGTCGAGCAGTTACTTAGATAACTTTTTGTTTTTGAAATTGTTACATTTTTACAATTTGAGATATTTGACTATAATATCGAGGTGTGACCATCTTCTGCAATTTTTTAAGGCATCTAGAATCATATCATAACTAGATACATCCTCTAATCACTAATATAACAACAACAAAAAACTTTCATAGTTATTAAAAAATTTAGTTAAATAAAACTAATTTTTTAAATTTCAAGTTCAAATTTTGAATTAAACACTCAATTATCCGTGATAAATAATTCACAAGTAGTAAATTTTGTTTATAATATTGATTAGAGAGATGCTGGACCGCGATAAATTCACAAGGGTATCCAAGTAACATAGTATATGAGATAGTATATCCCCTTTTCTCATATATATTCATTAATTACTGATATCGTTAACATTGTGCAGAACGTAGAACCAAAAACAATCGAAAAGTCAAACCGAGGCATCACTCCGCTTTAAGAAAAAAAACCATTATTATACGCAATAAAAGTGTCATCCTTAACAAAGCAACACGAGTATCTAAATCCATGTACCCGAATGTTTTACCTAGTAGTAAACCATAATTTACTTACACGCAGATAACTAGCAATGAGACCCAGAAGGAAAAAAACACAATACAAAACTAATACAACATGTTTTTCTTACATGGGCTCCACCAAGATTCTTCATTAAAATATTTTCGGAATCCAAGTGGTTCCCATGGTAAAAATTGAATTTTGTTTTTGCCTTGGTCATTCTGAAATTTCAAAAATAAGATTAACTATCTGGCATCAATGTTTAATATCCTATTCTGATATGTTAAACAAGAATTTTGGAAGAGATGCAATTCGAGGAAGATTAAGAAGCAACTCGCCAAAAGAGTCTTTCCTGGACATGCCTGGTGCCTGCTTGCCGCCAGAAACATCTCTCGAGTCCTCTTCAGCAGCCTTGATATCTATTTTGAATTTGTTGGCCTGCATTGACTCAAAATCATGACTAAGTTGAGAACTTTTTCCATCATTAGGTCCATAAACAGAGCTAGAGCCCTCATGTGGATTTGGCACTGCAGCAGGATCCTTTTGCAGAAGACAGCAAAGAGAATTGACCCTTGACATAAGTGATTTTTCGTCTGAAGTTATTGCAACCTGATTGTCATTAAGCAGATGCTGTGCTATTTCCTCCAGCATTTGCTGGCACTCCAATTTGTCATCAGTAAGGGATGAATTCCCAGATATTATTTCTTCAATCTGACCAAATAAATCGCTCACTGACATAGAAGGCCGGAGCCCAGGCAGTTTTATCTGATCCAAGTTTCTAGGGTCCTTTGAATCAGCTTCAGAATTTAAAGTCCCTTCTGTTGCACGATAGTCCATGACTTCTACGTTAAAAGATAAACAAAACAATAAGTTAATACAAAGCACATAATGTGAAAATAAAAGACAGCTTTAGATACCGAAACACGGATTAATAAATAAGGCAAAGAAAATGAACAGTTACTTAAAGTTCATTATGAAGCCATGTAGATGCTGAACAGACAGAGCTTGTACTGATGAAAAATGATATTCATCGAGCTAAACATATTGAACTAATGATGAAATTAACATATTAAAACAGCATTGATGGATTTGTAGAACCAAAACAGATTTAATAATTGTACTTATATTTGACAAATGTCAGAAGAGAGCTTCCTATCAGCACAGCAGAGCTTCTTTGTACCACAAACCATGTTATTTTATATCTGACTAACTCTAACACACAGAAACTCTCTCTCCCACCACACTTGGGGAATTTTGGAAGGGGAGTGGGTTGTTAAATGAAGCAACAAGTCCAATAACAAAGCCAATAAAAATCAGAGCCAATTTCTTTTAGTACCTGAACTGGTGGAAGGTGCTTCACAGGGCACACTGTCTAAGGTAATGCCAGAAGGATCACTGTGCTCAATTGTGAAAGATGGTGACAGGGATGAATGAGGAGATCCCGTGTTCTGAAAACGAGACATTGCTGATCCTTTGCCATTGACTTGATGCAAATCACAATCTTTCAGAATCTCAGGTTTATCCAGAGCAGCACTTGGCGGATCAAAATAAGGTGAATCCAATATTATCATTGGCTGTTGGCTTAAGAACTTAAGACGTATGTCACACTGGATGAGCTTTTCAAAATGTTTGGTTAACATTCCTTGTGGACATTGCAAAAAATGCTGCCTACAAATTACAAAATCACAAGATGGAGTTCCAACCATCACGTCCAAGTAAATATAGGAGGAGTAGAACATAAACATACAGTGACCGTCCAATGTAATGTAAAAACAAAATTATCAATAGTGGACTGCGGAAAATAGCGGAACACCATAAATCCGCCATATGCAATTGTAAATAGTGTTGCGGGCAAATTGCGGATGCCACATAGTAGTTGAAATAAGTCAATTAATTGAAAGGTTTACATTTATGGTTGAATATATGAGTAATATTCACCAACTTTTCAGTTTTTCTATTATGAAATGAAAATAGGTCATGTTTGGAACACAAGCAGATCCTTCAGTTTTATTCTTTTAAAAAAAAACTTAACCTCTTTTCCACTATTGCCGCTACATCAGCTAGTGGAAACTGGAATGGCGGCTGCTATTGCCGTTATAGCAAAATAGGATAGCACCACAGTTTTCAGAGTGGATTCATCAAGATCTATTACGATATAGTGCTGCTATTGCTGGAAATCAGTCGCTATTATTTTACAAAGGTTAAATGTTGGTTCTCCTGCTCAGTTTATGAGAAACCAACAAAACCATATCAGAGGACAACTGTAAAAAGAATATACCTATGTTTGCTGGCCTGTCCATTAGTAAAATCTGATGTTGATTGCCACAGTGTGTGCTTTCTAGGCTGAGGATTAGTCTCCCTAAAGAAAAGAGGATGTCTACCAACCTGCAATACACAGAAAATCCTCGATAAATTAATGAATACTATACAATTACCCATGCATAAGGGTTTGCATATTGAAGAACCAGCGAAGTAGCTAACATAGAGATGAAAAAAGGACCATAAATTACCACTACAGTCAATGAGCTAGGTCCATCCTCAGGACAATTTGC
The DNA here is from genome assembly GCA_037974755.1 of Cicer yamashitae. Classification (NCBI taxonomy): domain Eukaryota; kingdom Viridiplantae; phylum Streptophyta; class Magnoliopsida; order Fabales; family Fabaceae; genus Cicer; species Cicer yamashitae. The sequence continues at coordinate 1,604,419 of JBBPBQ010000002.1, forward strand.
TTTAAGTGCCATGATATCTGACCATTGGATTTCTATCTTACTTTTCAGTTCACCTTCAAGAACTTCCCAAACCAGCTTATGTTTGGCAAAGTAACACTTTGCCACTAAGTCACCCTCATACTTTGATTTATACTGCAATAAACACAACATTGACCTGAGTTAAATTCATCGAAATATATATATTTTCCAAAACACGATTCGCATGAAGAATCTTAAATATACCTCCCATGAGCCGATTCTTAAAAGGGTAGCAGGAAAATTTGAAGCCTTAAGCTTTTCATTAGAGCCTGAAGCAGCAGCAGCACCCCGAGTCTCCTTTTTCAGTCCAGAGTTTAAATGATCACTTTTCGTATTTGCAATATCACTATTATTCCCTTTAGAAAGCATCGTCTCTATCAAATCTAAAAACGAATGGCTCTTCTTGAGACGTAATCCCAAAGGGCTAGGCTCATCAAGTATACTATTCTCTAACGCAGAAGAACTCAAAGATGCATCATTCGAAACACTCCATTGCTAAACAACACAACAACAACAACAAAAAACATAATTAGAAAAAGTAACAAGACTAATTCACAAAATCCAAACAATAATTAGAGAGAGGTGACAAACTTGATGCGAAGAGGATGAAATTTTGCAGCGTTTGTTGAGAGGAGCGTGTTCTTCGTCAATCGAATCCTCGATCTCAAACTTCACCGTCATCGGCACCTTTTCACGATACGAAGCCGATTCTGAGCAGAGATTCCTAGAACCAATAACGTGAACCATGAATCACGAAATCGAATTACGCAGTGAAGTAAAATTGACGAGAAGTTAACAAATCGGAGGAGAAATCGAAGGAGGTTGGTTTGGGAAAAAAAACAGAAACCCTAACAGAAACAGAAATGAAATTGAAAATTGTGAATCTATGTTCGATAGTTATGATGAGATGCTAGGAAGGAAAGGGAAAGGGAAAGGGAGTACAATATAAATAATAACCGTGTGCACGTGATCGAGCGAGTGTCACGTGCGTGATTGTTTCCGTGTGTGTTGGCAGACACGTATGAATTAGATGGATATATGTGGGTCCCATTTTTCTTCCGCTTTAAAGTTGACAGTGACGGCTGGCAAATTACTTAACGAATCAGCTCTTAACAAGTGGATTCATATTTTTTTTTGATGCAAGTGGATTCATATTCTTTTTTTTTTTTTTTAATTGAGTGGATTCATATTCTTATTTACTACTATTAAATATACCCGATTTCCTACCTTAAATAACTTGATCTATAAATGATACTATAAATTTTGGGTTAAATAACATGCTATTAATTTTGGATTCTATTTTTTTATGGTAAATTTAGGATTGGATTTAATGATGAAAATAGGATAGGGACAAATAAAATAAAAAGTTGGATAATAATAAAATAAGATATGAACATAATAGAATTTTATCACATTTTATGATTTACATACATTTATTAAGAAAGTAGATTTCTTTTGGTTGATAGTAATAAGAAATTAGATTTCTAATAAATCGCAATAACGAATTTGACAAAACACAATATTTGTGAATCAATATGTTATCTATTTATTTTATTCTATAAAACAAAATTAATTTAATATAAATATTTATTATATGTATCAAATACAAGATGTATGGTAGTATATTTAAACTAATTATAATTTAAATAATTATAACAATCACTCGAAAAAAATTATAACGTGAAATTAATATTTAAATATGACGAAATATTGGATATGTAATATAAATTTAAATCAAATCATATATGGTACATTGGAATCCAAATATAAATATTGATATGATTAAATGCACTAATAAAAATTAGATATAAAAAAAATATCAACGATGCATTGTATGATACTATATTATATTTATAAAAGAAAAATTAAATGAGATAAAATTAAATATATTTTTGCATCATAATATATAAAAGTTTCTTATATTTTGAAAAACTATTAATTTAAGGTGATAATATATGGATGTGTATCTAATACATTCAGATCGTTACTATATGTATAAATAAAATAAATAATAACTAAGATACGTTTGAATGGTAAATCTTGTAATGTTATGGGAATGTTTAGTATGTCATTGAATATATGGATGTTTATCTACTAAATTCAAATTAATACTATAAATCAAATATATGGATGTTTATATACTAAATTCAAATGAATACTAGAAATCAAATAAATAATACTTAAAATATCACACTTGAAGGGTAAATCTTATAGTGTTAAGGGAATAAAAATACTTACCTAGAAAAACAAATGAAATATTAGTATGTCATTAATATATAGAATAAATATTTTTATCATTTGTCAAATTTGAACCATCTTAAATAATTTAATATATTATGTTGTGGCCATTGCCCTCACCACCACCACAACTATCATCACTTCGAGTTTGATTAATTTTAAAGTTCAAATTTCAATTTGACGATAATCAAAGTCATATTTAATTTATCACTTAATATCAATTTTAAGTTATATTATAATTTTAATTATTATACGCGTTGTTTACTAGAGCTTGCCTTTTCAATTAATAGACCAAATTTTAACATTAACACATATTTATATCATCAAACGTAAATTTTAATTCTTATTCCTCTATTATTAATTATATTCTCATTTAAAAAAATATAAAGTATAATTTCAATCAAGAATATAAATCGTACTTAGATAGAATTAAATCTTCAATAAATTGGTAAGGTCAAAAGATAACAAAATAAATAAATAAATAAATAAATATAATCGTATCAATATTTTATAACAATGAATAAACAAAAATATAAAAAGATATAGTCATTTCCTTAGTATGAATGATTTAGACAACAATGAATAAACAAAAATATAAAAAGATATAGTCATTTCCTTAGTATGAACGATTTAGACAAATATTGGCGATTATTTTTAATCAATTCATGAAAATTGGATAGTCTATCCGAGATAAAATATACTACCTACAATACAACTAAGGAAAAAAATTTATACTTATTAGTTATGATTACCAGTTTGTACTTTTTACTTTAAAACCCAATTGTCTTTAATATTTATATTGTTAAGTTTAATTCTAGATTCGAACTTGAATTTTGCATTTGTATTTATTAATTGCCGGTAGTATTTATTATTTTATAGACAAAAAAGTAAAGTGCACCCAGTTACTTTAGATAATTTAATTTATGTCTATGATAATTAATCTCAATATATATATATATATATATATATATATATATATTTATTGACTTACTCCGTTTAATAACTCAATATTAATAATAGATTTCGCTAATTCAGCCATTGATTATTGACATAATATATTTGCACAATATTTTATATAAATCCGAATTTTATAGCTAAAAGTTTATAAAAATTGGTAGAGTTATCTATTCAATAAAAACAAATGCAACTATAATCAAGAAGACAGAAAAAAGTGAATAGTAGAAATTGCAATGATGTAAATACAAATTGTTATTGCGTGATATAGGAGGTAATGATATCTCCAATGGCAAAAACTACCTCAATTCATTTGTAAAATAAAAAAAACATTCAAATGGTGTAAAAGCATAATGGAAACACAACGAATCAGTAGACTGAATGTTGCTAGATTCATGACTTTGATTTACAAACTCGACATTTATGTAGCTTTTCTGTTTACTTTCAGATATGGCAATGCTCTAATCACATTGTCATAGTCACTCCTGTCGACTTGGATCTGTGCACGACAGTAAAAAAAAAAAGTTAGGCATGAGAAAACCGATCCCATAATTTAATGTGAGTGTGTTTCAGTACAGAATAAAAAAATTCCCTAGATACTGTCTGGTAGAAATAAATTCAAGCAAAACTTAAAAGGCCCTATTTCAGTTGAAATCCAAGTGCTGGATTTCTCTAATGAGGTTAGTGTTCAATTTGTGTCTCAAAAAACAATCAACTTGAATGCCACTACAGTGACATTACTTCAATTGATAATTTCAACCAGTTTATCATGTTCTAATGACTTTACTTTGATGCACACATTTCATAGAAAACTGTATTTTATCACTTCACATAAATTTATAGATAAAATTTAAGCGAAAGATATTTGCAGAGTAGACAAGTGAATTGTGGATGTTTTGTTAAGATTACGAGATAACAATTGAAAATATGCAACTTGAAAATACATCCCCTCAAGGCATTTGAGTGAATTTTTTAGTGTGTTATTTTTGCTGTGCAAGTCCTGATTCACAAATTTTTTATTTGAATGGTCTGAATACAGATGCCCTATAAGGCTTCCTTTTACACATATCCAGTTCAAATCAATTCTATAATTTAAAGTATATACATTGTATAGATCACTCAAAGATAATAGGGAATAATTCCCTTGAATACAGCAGAGAACAGAGATTTGAGGCCCTGCCACCTTCCCAAAGGTCCAAAGTCCCCTACTCCTTCCAATTGACAGGATAGATCACTCTCTAAGGCTCTCCTATTATATATAGAAAACATGCCTTATTTCCTAATTAACCAACTCACTAACTTAATCTTGTTAAGCTATTAACATAACATAGGCTTCACTCAGTCACACATATGAGGCAAATAAAAAGTTTTGAGTAGAATGAAACATTGCACAGTGTTTTTAATACCCGCTACTGAGTGCTACAAGTAAATTCCACATTCTCATACAATAACTACCTGACCAAGGAAACCTATAACCAAGTATCTTTGTAAGAAACAAGAAATGCACATTCTTGATATGAATTTGGAATTTGGTTTAATCTTAAACAGTAGAATTGCACAAAATCAGAAATCATCAAGAGAGAGAAAAAAGATTAAGGACCAAACTCAATCGTGTGATAATTGATAATTCATAGGATAGGCTGGGGAAAGGCAAACTCTTTCTTAGCTTGTTTGAAGACCTTTCTACTCAAAGTTGACGCAGAAGATAAAAATGGCTTTCAGGGTATCAGCATATATAGACATGGAAAACAATATATATTAACTACTAGAGCTACTTAATTTATATTAAATACACATTGTAGATTTTTTTGGTTGGTACACAAGTGCATTACGTAGATGTTTTAATATTATAACTTGTATTTATCGTCATGTCACATGAAGAATAGAGAGAAGACAGGGAGACAGAATTTATCTTCCAACTTTTTCATCTATTCCCGTTTCCTGAAAGTTACCCTCATCCAGAAATCTCACAACCCAACCCAAAGCAAAAAGGTAAGACATTTAATAATACAATGAACACAGTGTTGTCAAATAGCGGCTATAACGGCACTATAGTACAGCGGAATTTGAACAAATCATTATTGTTCCGCGATGCGCTTTTTAGTACAAAATATTATCCAATAGTCGCGATATTGGCGCTATAGCACTATAGCATAGTGGAAGTAGAACAAATTGCTATTTTCCACAATCCGCGATTGACAACACTGATAAGATGTAATCAAATTCTTGAGATCAAAATAACACAATAAAGCCCAGCTACTTCAAAAATGAAGAAGCATCAGTGCCCAACGCATATCCAATATCGATACGTGTGCGATATTTCTCGATACATACATATAAGGTATCAAATATTATTTTTTAATTCTTTTAGGAAATATTTTTGCCGGTACTTCTCATATACATATCCGATACTTCTTACCAACTATAGACATAATTGTCTTCTTCTGGATATCACACGTCTTCAATATGTCTTACTAACTAAAGACACAAAATTGTATGTTTTTTGTGACACATTCATAGTAGAAATATATATGCCTAGGTGGTATGATGACAAGTATTTGATATTCCAAATAACCAAGTCAATAACACCAAATAAATCAAGCAAAGAAATACCAGACTACAAGCATAACAGGCAATTAGTTTGAAAGGATATGAAGACAAAGCCGCAACAAGTATAGTTATTAGCAATAAATTTATTATGAGTAGTAAACGAAGCAATCCTCTTTGGCAATTAATTAGGTTTAGATTGATGTTGATAATATTAAAATTCAAATATAATTAAAGCATGAAGCATGTTAAAAATGAACGAACCATTTTGGAGAGTCGCAATTTTCTCTTGTTATTCTTTTTGTAGAGCAAATGTTGCTTTCCTGCTCTCCTACGCACGATCTTGCCACTACCGGTTACTCTAAATCGCTTTGCCGATGCCTGTACAAAAATCAAATTCAAATAAAATAAAAAATTGAAGCAACGAAGTGTGAGAGAGAGGATAGGACCTTGTGAGTTTTAATTTTGTAGCCTTTTGCGGATACAATTGTGAGAGAGCGAGGAGGAGAAGTAACAGTGGCGAGTTTTTGGTGAAGAAATGGAGCGGAAATGGTTCCAGACCAACTGAGTTGGAGCGAGTTGACATTATTGGACAAAGGCAATTTAACTGAACTGTAAGAGACACGTGTAGAAGAAGATGGTGCTGCAAGCCTAAAGGCGAAGGAGGAAAATGTGGCCGTTGCGCAAGCCAACGCCATATTTCTGTGTTTTCTGTTAAGAATGAATGAGACTACTACTCACGGTTGTGGATAAAGAAGATGATGTTGATTTTGTGGATACAGGTAAACTGCTAATGGGCTTCCACGGTTTCTTATGTTTTACTTTTGGGCCTTCATCTTTTTGTTTGGTTTTCTATACGGGCCTCAAAATCGTTGTGTTATTCTACTGCTGAGACTAATAATAAATACACACATCATGTCCTACCCCTACAAAAGGAAGCATGTGTTTGAAAACTAGGGATGTCAATTAGACCCAGACCCAGTGGGTACCCGCAAGAAAAACCCATAATGGATAGGTAAAATCTCGCATAATAGGTATGGGTATGGGGACGGGTAATTACCCGCAAAATTGAACGGGTATGGGTGCGGGTACGGGTACTATAGTAACCACCCCGCCCCGCACCCGCACTTATATATTATTATTATTATTATTATTATTATTATTATTATTATTATTATTATTATTATCATTATTATTATTATTATTATTATTATTATATACTTAATTTTTATACCTATTATTATATATATCTACATTATAATATTGTAAGATTCATAATTTATGGCAGATGTGAATTATTCTTCAATAAAACATATTTATTTGTATTGATAATTGTTTTTTTTTAAAAAAAAATATATAGATAATTGTTATTATTTTTTACCATGATATTATGGGAATTGCCGTTGTTTTACAGATCAATTTTTCATGGTATTATGGTGATTGCTAATGGTTGATCAATTTTTTATAAATAACTAATATAATACACATATCAATTTTTTTTACAGATTTCGGAGAATACTGTCCAAGGATTGCAACTTCATAAAATATTATTATTTTGGATGTTTTGATGTTTATTGTAATAACATGGGATCATTTGATATGTTTAGGATGTTTTGAGTTAGAAAATATTTTGGTTAATTTGTAATACTTTATGATTTGGATGAAAGATATTTGAAATTTTTTTAAATTTAATCACAACAATAGGGTAATGGGTATAGATACGGGCACTTAAGTACCCAAAGGGTAAGGGTACGAGTATTAAAGTTGATACCTACGAGGGTACGAGCACTGGACATTTTTTTAAATTGCGGGGGGACGAGTAGTATAGTACCCTGCCCGAACCCTGCCCATTGTCATCCCTATTGGAAACCATACTTTCCACGCTCATTTTTCACGTCCACGCACAAGCTTCATGTTGTAGTGTTTGAATAGACGCACATTTGGCACTACACAGCTGCAGTTCCAAACATGTTAGAAACAAATTCTCTATTTTTCTTATTTCACGACTTTAATAAGTGTGGTGTATTTAGAAGAGAGATCGATAACTAAAATAGTAAAATATATTTAGATGTGAGAGAGAAAGTCTTTTTTTGTTACAAGAGTGAGGAAGTAAACGTGGAAAAGTAGGAATTAGGACTTCCTAAAAAATTAAATTTGAATTTTTAGAAATTTTAGAGAATACTAATTTAATGTTCCATTTATTGTTTTCATTTCTAAAATAAAAATGATTATAAACGGTAAAACACATGTTTGTCTTTGTCAAATTATTCTCGATGAATTTTACAAAACAAAATCAATATTTTTTTTTAAATTGTGAAAATACTAAAAAGTTGTTTTCACTACAATTTGAGTACAGTTGTCAAAACCCTAAAAATTGACTAATGATCGATTGGTTGTAGTAATAAAAATGTTATTCATAAAGCTATAAAATGAAAACTGGAAACATTTTTACAAAGTAAACATGTCTTAATTTTTTCGACATATACTTGTTCTAAAAACTCAATACTTACTGTGTGTTCTGAAAAACTAGGGAAATAGAAATAAATATTTCGATAGAGATTATAAATGAAAATAGTAATAAATTAAGGGTAAACAGTGGTTTTTGAAAAAGAAAAACAAACAAACAAACGGATGGGGAACCACAAGGGGTATCTATAGACCAATCAACTTGAAATTGTAGCTTTGTAAATTTTAAATGTTTTTTTGCTAGCAAATTGCAATTGCATCATGCCGTTTCAGTTTACAACAAGTAGATGAAGTGGAAATAAAAATTAAGCATCTTGATGTCTAGAAAGTCCTCTTTTTAAATGACAGAACCACTATATGCAAGCCATTAGTCTAAAAAGGCTACAATGCAACCAATATAAGCAGATACATAATCACTACCTTCATGATCAGTGACTACTCTCTTTAATCTTCTTTTCCAACTCCTTTAACAGTTTTTCTTAGCTGTCCATCTATACTCTGGCCATCATTAAGAACGGAATCTAATTGGCATATACTTGTTCTAAAAACTTAATACTTACTGTGTATTATGAAAAACTAGGGAAATAGAAATAAATATTTGGATAGAGATTAAAATTGAAAATAGTAATAAATTAAGGGTAAACAGTGGTCTTTGAGAAAAACATAGGGATGGGGAACCGCAAGGGGTATGTATAGAAAAGACCAATCAACTTGAAATTGTAGCCTTTGTAAATTTTAAATGTTTTTTACCTGCAAATTGCAATTGCATCATGCCATTTCAGCTTACAACAAGTTGATGAAGTGGAAATAAAAATTAAGCATCTTGATGTCTAGAAAGTCCTCTTTTCTAGCAACACGCCCTCTTACTACTTCAAAGTTCAAATGACAGAACCACTATGTGCAGGCCATTAGTCTTAAAAAGCTACAATGCAACCACTATAAGCAGATATATAATCACTACCTTCATGATCAGTGATTACTCTCTTTAATCCTCTTTTCCAACTCCTTTAACAGTTTTTCTTAGCTGTCCAGTTATACCCTGGCCATCATTAAGAACGGAATCTAATTGGCACAGGACTATAGAACCAAATAATATTCAGAATTCATAATCCATTGTAATGTGGACGCAGTCATTGGAAAAATTAAGTTTTAAAGTATTGAGGCCCCATCAATTCTCACGGAGTCAGAACCACTCCTCACTCCATGGCACAGACACAGTAGTTAAGTTGGTAGTAATACAGTATAACATAGTTAACATGTGCCTTTCCAACTAAAAAAGGAAAAATAAGTTAACAAGAGACACTTTTAATTTAACGAAGAAAACAACAATAATGAAGCTGGCTCCTGAGAACACTCTTCAAGAAACCAATCATCATCCATAAAAGCTTGAGGTCTTTGAGCTCGTCGTCACCGTGCCTCCACAATTATGTATGATTCTGATAGTGATAGGCATGCATACTGCAAGTTATCCTCCTCCTTCAGTGGATAGAGACTAGACATAATGTGCTATTAGAGACAGCAAGTTTTCCATCTATGATATGATACAAATTGTTTTCACATAGTGAAAAAAAAATAGGATAGTATAAAATGGGAAGTACATGGGGACTGTTGAAGACAACATACAACAAAAGCACAAAAATTACAGGAATAATTAACTGAAAATATGACAGCAGCTTGTTGGCTTCAGCATTTTGTAAGGAGTGTAATTGTCCCTCTAGAGTGTGAAAGATGATGACTCTAACTCCTCAGGAGTCACAGGACTATGCAGCTGCAGTGACAAGCAAATATCTAGTTAGGGAACCTCAATGATGCACAGAAATCAGAATGATGCAAACACAAGTCTCTTTGTCCCATCAAAACTTGTTCCATAACTTTGAATGGATTAATTTGAATCAAAAGCAAATACATCAAGAAGGGACAGATTTTTTGCTATATCCCTACCCAACAAGAATAGCCATGTCTGACTTAAGAGAGCAAGCACACAAAACACAAAGACTACCTTGTTCCCCTGATTCCTAACATGCAGGCAATTGAAATGTGTAATCAAAGAAAGAAATTATAATTGAAAATTAAGTGGCCAAGATAAGTGTCTAGACAAGTAGGATCCTCTCCGTTTTCTAAAACATTGGAAGGCTCCATTAATATGGTTTTGGGCATTTAAAAGTCTAATTATGCCACAAGTCTTAAAATATGTGTTTTTATACATCCAAAACTATAGTTATGTAACCTTCAATTTATTCGTGTCTAGGCCTTGCCTTGAGGTAATCATCAGCCAAGCACACTCCAAGTCCACACTATCTGCCTCCAGAATATGATGAACTGAGAAATAAAAAGAGAAAATAGAGAAAGTTCTTCTTACTTACAATATGACATCCTCCAAGATGATTACCCCCTCAACATTAACATAATTCTAACAAACAAAGTTGCAACTCAACAAGATTTAGGCAAACACTAAATATAGCTCTAGTTGACTGCGTGACTGGTGCATGAGAAATTCATCTTTGAGTAGCAGTAGCGTTAACAGATGTCTAGTAAATAACACTATGAAAAAAAGGAGACACCGAGAAATTCATCTACTTATTTGTTTAAATACTACAAAACTCATTTCTATTCAACATGTCTAGTAAATAACACAGAAAATCATAATCACATCCAATAAAATTCTACTACTTATGAAACACCAAAACAGCACCGGCACAAAAATGACACTTACAAGTCATCACAGATAATAATTTTGAAAAATAAAAGTAATTAAAAGTTGCTACATATTTCTACTACTCGGTAACAATCACTAATGAAGTGTGCAATTGATTTATTATTCCAAACTAGTAAATGGAACCGAAATGCAGAAGAAACCGGGTTGGGTTGCCTTAAATCGAATTCACAAATAAGGCATTAATAAAACCTATGTATACCATCATTACATTCAAAATAATTTTATTTTCTCAAATTATTACAGGCGTTGAAGTCTCAGTGTCTGTGTGGATATTCGTGCTTCATAGAATAAAACAACTTACAGCATTTGCAACGGTGAGCCAATGGAAAGCACGGACGAAATCATCATTCTGCGAAGGAGCGTAGTCGTGGTTCCAATACGTAATATCTTGAAACGTAGCATTTGTCTCCCAAGAATTAGAGTTTTCATCGGATTTATTACGCGGACTTTTCTTTCCCAAGACAAAACCTACCGAACAGAGGTATCATAATAATCAGAACGAAGACCTTGGAAGTTTTTATTATGGAAAGAAAGAGAGAAAATAATAGAGATAGTACGAACCAGAGTAACCATGAGGAAGAGGGAGAGTAGTTCCTTGGAGTAACCTGCCTCTAAAATGTGATTGCTGTAGTGGTAAACCGTCTTCACCAACGACGCCTGTGGGCTTAGGTTTGAAATAGTGAGAAACGTCGGTGGGACCATCGTGTTTGATGCAACAGGGAAGTAGATGAACACGCCCGCTCAGATCCTCCCTCGTTTCTCGCTTTAGGTCTATCCTTGCCGCCCCGCCCTTTTCCATTTCACTCGTCTATCCTTTCTTCGCTCCAAAATCCCAAATCAAACTTCCCTCTTCAAAACAAATCATTTTCAAACTCTTTTATGTTTTTATTAAGGGTACATGGGTGCTCGGTCTACTCGCCAACCCTATCACCCAACTCAACCCAATTCGATTTTTACTCATACTCAACCCAACCTGATAACTGATTTTTATACAATTAGTTTCAACCCAACCCGATAACTGATTTTTATACAATTAGTTATAATAAGATATTATTAATGACTGATTTTTATATGAATGTTGATGCAAGGTGTTCATGCGTCTATCCTAAATACCGAATTTTAGCGTTTAATTTGTTTTGGCCTTGTAATCTCGTATATGCCTAGTCATAAAATTCGTATCTAATTTTTGAATTGTCTCTTTCAAAAGAGCAATTTAATTTTTTAGTTAAATACTATTTATTTAAATGTTATATTTTGTTATAGTTTTACATAATAAAGGTATTAATGAAAAGTTTATTCTTGTGCTTGTAACGAATTTAGTTTAAATTTTTTACATTTGTTAAATATAAATTTTTTTAGTTAAATACTATTCATTTGAGTAAAATACTATTTATGAGAAAAAATGATACTTATGCAAAAGCTTATGATGAATTTAGTTTAAATTTTTTACATTTAAATCTATTAAACACTTTTTTAGTATTTTATTTGAAAATAGTAAGTACTCTACCTATAAATAAATGAAGCACTACTATTAAAAAATTATGGTAGTTTAGTAAACTAAAATGGTTGATGGGTTATGTGTAATGATGAAAGTAATGTGGTGGACCAAGTAGCAATGCTAGCTGTCACTTTAATTATTAATATTTATTTTTGCAGATTCTCAATTGTTTTCTTTCCGACTTTGAGGAATTTGTTAAGTGCTTGTACTTGAAGTTGACATTGCTTAGAATTGATAAATTTTCATATTTTATTGATTTACTGTTGTTGAATTTATTTATGTATTTGAAGATTGTGGGATTTATATTTTTTTTGTGAGAGGTTTACGACTTTTTTAAAGAATTGAATGATGTGATTGACATTTTATAGTTTTTGAGACATTCAAGTATTAAATATATTTTCATTCAATATATTTTCCCGTAAAATAAAAAACAGTTTATTATGTATGTATAACCCGCCAACCCAACCCAACCTGTTCTTGATCGGGTCGGGTCGGTTCGGGTTAAATAAAAAATACGGGTTTAGAACTTAACTCAACCTAAAGATAATCGATCGGGTCGGATATCAGATTTTGTCAAATCCAACCAAATTCAACCCACGTGCACCCCTAGTTTTTATTACCTCCCCCCATACGCGTTATCAATCATTTTCAAATTATTCTCTTTCTAAATAATATAACAAAAATAAATAGATTATACTACTATTATATCATATTTTCTGAAAACACTTTTTAACTTAGATTTAAAAATGTTAATTATTCCTAATTTAATGTTATTTTTTTACTTTAAAATCTAATTCTTTTATTGCAAATTTCAAAGTTATTTTGTCAAAAGTATAATTTCATGTGATTCTTAGAAAGAAAATTGGGAACTTTAGGCAAACAAATTCCTCAAATGACACATTATTCTAGTTATAAATATAATTTGATTTTAGTTAGTAAACCCAGTAGAATTAAAAGGAGAATAGTGAGATCCGTTGAAAAACAACTTTTTACTATTATAAAAAAAATCCGTATGATCTTCTAGGACTTGCGGCCAAAGCAAACATTAAATATATAGTTTTCTTTACACTTAAAATATTTTATCTTTTTAGTGGAGAATGGTACGCAGCCAAAATTAGAATTAGTCTAGATAAACTGTAGTCGAGGTCAATAGTGGGTGGAAAAACAGCAAAAGATGCTACAATTAAATTAAGTCTTTCTGAATTGCACGAAAGTTTATTTAACAATTTACACTGTCACATAGAATTCAAATATATGTTAGTTGAAAATTCATCGTCTACCTTGTATATTTTAAATAAATTTGGAATAAGAGAAAGATAAGCCCGGGCGGCCAAAGAAAGAATGCGCGCAGGTAACAAAATCAAACGTAAAAAAACCAGTCATAGAATGTGGAAATGCTAGGTATACAGTTGCAGACCACTAGTTCTCAGAAACACTTAACGCTTTACGTGATCGGGTTAAATCAGCATTGAAATAAGTAGTTGAGAAGAAGATACAATGACATCTGGTATAATGATCCCACCCACATTTGCCAATGAATACATTTGTAGTTAAAATGGGTGGAAAGTATTTACCGCCTCTTTTAAGTCTCTCTCACACATGCTGCTAATGCTACATATTTTGCAATCCGCCAATTCTAAATCCATTTTCATATAAATAAAGGCTTTACAAAAGGAACATAACACTTGGGTCCATAAAGAACCACGTCCATAAAGAACCACTAATAATCTGTTAAAAGCTCCAGTTCTTGCATCAGCTACAAAATGTACCCCTTTCTGAAATCTGAATTTCAAGCCACGAGAGTACAAACAAGACTATTAATGTTATTGTCTTGTCAATATGGCTACTGCTTCCCATTCTAAACTACATATCACATCCTGCATGGAAACAATAACGTCATCAGAAATGAAAATTTCACCTTAAAGCAACTCTCTTTAGAGGGTTAAGGGGGATTTTTTTTTTTGGATAAAGTTAAGTGAGTATTATCGACCATTAATAAAAAATCAAATGTTATCCTCGTTATACCACATTTCTCTCCCTATCATTTTCATTTTGTTTATTTTTAATATATTAATAGTACTAAATAGATAAGCCATTTGGTCAGGTTTTTTTTTGGAAAAAAAGGAACTAAAAGAAAACACCATCAAATCAGTCCCATAAAATACAAACAATTTAGTTGCCCCCACTTACCAATGGATTATGTCGATCAATATCGAAGCTATTGATGGCGCAAGGTTCTGCCAGCAACTCAATAGGTTCCTCACCTAAGCAATGTAAGAATACACCATCAGATTCACCAAATCAATTCAACTAAGTAGTTGCAATTTGTTTGGGGGTGGGAGTGTAAAATTTATTCCTGATGAATTGGCAATTTTAATATGATGCAAATTGCAGCAAACATATATACCTTGTTCAATCACGCCAAGAATTCCATCCTCTGAACATATCATGGAAGGCAAAATCCGAGTAGACGAAGTGTTTGATTTTATGCAACGATCATACTGAACCTCCCAAACCTCACTTTCAGATATTGACTGGACTGCTGTGTTGCCATCCCCAGCTCCTGTTCCTGATAATATAATCGGTTGTTGCTGCCACCTAAGATCCCAGGCCAAAACAGTACCTAAGGAGCCACCAGCCTGAGAGGGAACATCATAATAATTTCATAAATGGCAAAAGTATACAAATAAAACTGTAAAAGCACTAAACACAGAGCCACTCAGCTCTCTAAACCTAATCTGAAGAATTCTTATCAAAGAAAACAAGAATCATTCAAATTCAATAGGTACTTATGACAAAACAGTTATTATTGCAGAAATGAAATACTAACTAGCTTCAGCAATATACTTTTGTTGTATGATAAATAAAGAACATTAGCAATATATCACAAACGAGCTTTTTTACTTGTCCTATCATAATGTCACATTTATATTTTCAATTTTAGCACGCTATTGCACCCTTAAGGCTTTGGCAATTTGCAGATTTGGTTGATATTTAACGAATACTTTAATGAACGTACAGAAGCATCGATGAGCATCAATGACACATGCAGACACTGCTGGCAAAGTTGCAGTATAGGCCAGTAAGGGGGTATGAAACTTTATTCCAAACAATCGGTTGGATAAATTTCTTAAGAACTTGTGAGCTGCATAAATTGAAATCAGTTTCTTTATGACTTTTATCCATAATCAATCATTTATTATTCAACTTCTCTACAAATATCTTTAAGCTTATACAAACTTCTTTATAATCACAAACTTATTTTAATCAATAAACTAATGACTTAATCTAAATTGGACCAAAATCCAAAATCAATGCTGCTCCAATCTCTGAAAGAAAGAAAAATGTAAATATAACAAAAAATGCGGACTTGGGCAAAGCACAGCAATGTTACCAGGCAAGTATGCTTTCTTGATGGATGAATGTCAATAGAGTGCACTATCCCAGAAGTCAAATTTTTATCCCTGCAACAAAATCAACCACACAGTAAGTAGTAACTCTAATCATTTCAACAGGATAAAGAGTTTAATTAAGTGTTTGTGTATAAGTCACAAGTTGTTTTTATAAGTTATCTAGAAGAGTTTATAGAATAAGGTGAAAACAACTTATCAACATGTCATAACCTCTCCTAAACAATCACGTAAGTGCTTATGGGAGTAGATAAATTCAAATAAACTAATCAAAAAATGTTCTAAACCGGTGGTTAAAGAGTTACTCTCAACTCAAGGCTTAACAATTTTCTTACCAGTTACCCTTAAACTGAGAAACCGGACCTCCCGGTTTTCGCTGGTCCCACCAATGAAGACCAAATCCATAACCACCGGTAGCAAACTCCACCGGCGAAGCCCACTTCACCGCTGTATACGACACCAATCCACCGCTATCAAACAATCTACGATAATTCAAATTCGAATTTCCAACAGTAACCAAATTCACCCTTCCATCATCTCCAACGGTAACACACTCCACACCACCATCCATCAAATCAATAGAAGACTCAGAAACAGAATGAAGCTCATCCTCAGGTACAGATACCTCCGATTCAAGCGTCGCTTCGGATGAATCGGCGAACAAGAAGTGGAGTGAGCCGGAGGAAGTAGAGGCGGCGATTACTGCTTTCTGAAGGAACTGGGAGGCTTTGAGGGAAGAGATTCGGGAAGGAGAGTTCCATGAAGATTGGAATTGGAAGGAGAGTGGGTTAGGTTTGAAAGAGTGGATTTCGATGGAAGAGAGATCAGAATCGTAATCGAAGGAGGCGAGAACGGCGAATCGGTTGAATGCGGATAGAACTGGAAGCCAACGAACAGCGTCAATGTATTTGTATTGAGGGAATCTGTGGATTTGTGAGGTTTCTGAATTTGCCGTCACTGCCATGGTCAGGGTTTTTCTGCACCAACAACATGAACATGCAATTCGCACAAACGAGATGTAGTCGGAAATTGGAGCATGCTTTTCAGACTAAAATACCCCTTATGATTCGACTTATTTACTCCTTCGTATGTTTACAGGAAAATTTTGAGGGTCAACAGGGTTTTTCCTCGTCTAATTTGGGATAGATCTAGTTTTAGGTTTTGATTTGCAAAAATAGTCGCTCAATTAGCTATATATTAAAAGATATATTTTTAATTAATATTTAAATAATTCAAGGTAATAAGAGTCAAAATGAAAAGAAAAAAAATATTATTAGTTACAAATTCAAGTGTTACTTCAAGTAATTTATCGAAATACATTATAAGTTTGAAAAAAAAAATATTATAAATTCGTGAAAAAGACAATTATCAATTAGTGTTATTAACTTAAACCTATAAATTATATGATATTGGCTTAATTTTTTGCTTTGTCAAATAATAATTTAATCTCTTTTAATTTTGTTTTTTTATCTACTTCTAGTGTTTGATATTCTTGTACTTTTAGTTTATATTAAAGATTTGTTCATCCAAAAATATTAATGTGACATGCACATAGAAAACAATTCTATTCAAAATAATATTTTTGTACATGTGACTCAATATCTTTTTATTAAATAAAAATAATTATTTCCTTTTTCCTTCTCTTGCCTTCAACTTCAACCCTAATACCCTACCAACACACCATAGCCTTCTTCATCCAAACTCAAAATCTTCAAACCAATAACTTTCATTCAAATCCAACATATAATTATTTTATATAGATTTGCACAATATAAAAGAAAAAGATTCATCTTGAATGAAATTATTAATTTGTTATTCTTCTTTTAACATCTTTATCAATTCAATCTCTTCACAATTTGATCTCTACGAAGACTAAATCTACTCCTCCAACTAGTAAAGGAAGAGTTCATGACATTAAAATAAAGATAGTTTTTAAAAAAAATAAGAGGAAAACAAGAAAAATAGAATGAGAGAATCTCTTGAATGATCAAAGTTGACGTCCGCACACCCGCACCCGAACCTACCCCACAAGTAATATTATTGTAATTTTTAAATTACATATATATATATATATATATTGAATATACTTAATATTTTTTAAATATTAAAAATGGAAAATATTTTTTGATTTTATTATTGTCTAATAGTAATTATTTTATTATATTAATTATAATAGATATAATTTTAAAATTTATAATTTTATATATATAAATAGATGCGGGTGTGGGCGGAGAAACCCAAACTCGTTAGAGGTATGCGGCCTAAATTACATGGAGGTTTTCTCCTATTAGTCGGGTGCAGGGGTAGAGGAGGCAAAATCCTCTCCGCCCCACTCGTTGCCATGATGCCTAGTTGTTTATCTCTAGATACGTGTCCCAATCTTGAGCATTGAGGATAGCAACCATTGACGAATCCATCTCAAAAATAAAGTGTCAATATCTAATTTGTGAGCAAGAGTAATGTCATGATAGAGGGTCCAAAGTTCAGTATGAATAATATTTGATGAGCCAAGTAAGCAGCGAAAACCAATTATATAATGGCCAAATTTATCATCAAGCAAGTCCTCACATGCACAACAGTTTGATGAAGCACAATGAGAACTATCCCCACTGAATTACATTATTTCAAAAGAACTCCTGAGCTAACAGTAAATAAGGTAGCGCAATGATTATTCAAGAGGCAAAACCATCAGCGATAAGGTTCTAAAGAAGCCATTGGTAAATGTCTAAACTGAAGAATTTACTATAGCCATATGCAATTATTATACCATCTCAATAATATCATAGTCACATAAAAAGTGCATGAGTTCTAAAAGAAAGGAATTGTGCTCTCTTCTCAGCGTCTTCTAAAAATGAAACGAAACAAATATAATTTAAAATATTTCGTCCACTCTTATCCACCGACCACCAACCAAAATAGAGAAATACTTAAAGTCGTCAAATTTTAAATAAAAAATACTTAAACACACTCACAATAAAATACACATAATTTATTTATTTATAAAATACATATTATTATTTTTTTCATCTATTTTTTTTTTACGTGTCTATTAAAAAAAATCATATATTTTTCTCTCTCTCTAAATAATAAAATATCACACATTATTTTTTCATGTCTTGTAAATCACACATTATCATAAGTAAATTACAAATGAGATAATTAATTATCCTATAAATAGTGTCTAAGTCATGACGTCACAAAACTTACCGAACAAAACTTTTTCCTTGATTTGTTTGAACCTTTACTTTTTACTCGAAAATGGTTGGGTTAGATGAACAAAATGACGACGAAGCCCTTTATGGTGTTGGGTTACGGAACATTTGAACTAGTAGCGTGTGGTGAGTTGCAAATGGATAGATAGGGATTAAGAAGGAGCAAATGGGAGTCACCGGAAGGAGCTTCAGCGTTTTCTGCTTTACTCCTTCTCTTCCAGCGAGGGGAAGGTTTTGTACAGTATTGGCTAAAAAGAAAGATATTCAAGACAACAATAACGAGTCTCAACAGAAACCTTTTTTACTACCATTGAGGGTTTCAAACTCAAATCTTGCACGCGCTGCCATTGGAGTATTTGCCTTAGGGTTCATTGATGCAGGGTTAGTAATTCCCATGCTTCTTATTAATTTTGTTTAATTTCTTTAAGTTTGTGATAACGATTTTGGTTCTTCAATTGAATGAATGTTTTAATTTAAACCTTGTTTCAGGTACAGTGGAGATTGGTCAAGGATTGGAGTTATAACATCGCAGAGTGAAGAATTGCTAAGGCTTGCAGCTTTTCTAGTGGTTCCTATCTGTGTCCTTTTCATTTTCTTGCTTCCCAAAGAACCTAATTATTGAGCTTTTCAAATGCGATATATGTAAAATTGTGAGTTTGGATGTGAATAGTTGTGTGTGTGTGTGTCTGTCTCTCTATATATATATGGTGTCCTAAATATTAAAAAATCAATTGTTTACAAATTTACTTAGTGAGGCTTATGTTTCCTTTGAAAATTAAAATCCATGTAAATGTTAGGTCTTTATGTTAGGTCTAACTCAATCTTATAAACTGATTTTGTAAGAATGAGTTAGGCAGAATATTAGAGCATATTGATCAGGCCATCCATCATTTATATTCACGCACCAAGTTCGATAGTGCTAGTCATATTGGGAAAAACTCAAGTCCCACATTGATATGAGATAGTTTATAAAGAGTGAGACCTCTCACCTTACAAGTTGGTTTTCTAGGAATGAGTTAGGTTCAATATAGAAACTTAATAGTAACGTAAATCAACAAAAGTTTGAAGGATCAAACTCTTATTTACCTGTTATGCTCTATGTGATTCAATCAATGAAAGGATTTATGATTTGCTTAAGAAATTCAGTTCACGTTCTGCAATATAAATGCCTAAACTTTCTATAACAACAATATATAAATGACTAATTTTATGGTATAATTTCTCAGAAACTACCTACCACTCCCACTGTAAAAATCTTCATAGGACTCAATCATAAAATATAGATGATTGGTTGGAGTTAGAACAACCTTAATTGAGTGAAAACCACATAAAACAAGTCTTGATTCTGTTATTTTTACTTCAAAGTTTCCATTTACTTCAAAAGACCTAAACTATAATTTTTAACTCTTCTGCATGCCAAAGTCTGTTTTTTCTATTATGCCTCTCTTGATCTTTCCACCGATGACACATGCAACTTTGACAAGGGTGTCTAATTTTTGTTTTTTCTAATTACATGGGGTACTTTGTCTTTGTGAGTTTCTTCTCCCACTCCTATCTTTTCTCAAAAGCCTTCAATTTTTGTCTGGATTGGACAATTCGCAAATTTGAGCAAAGGGGGCGGGAGAAGAAAACAACCTCTGTCTTTTGGTACCCTTTTCAGTTTTTAGGGCCTTAATCTTTGCCTCCTACTTTTTGAACATGGATCAACTGCAGTAAGGTGAGGATATTTCAAGTGAAAGCCATACTGTAAATATTGACAAGTGATCAATCTGTTTAAGACCATAATCTGCAGAAAGGCTTACTAATATGCTTTTATTTCTGTCTTGTTTAAGGGTGTGATTGCACTTTATTCCAGCAAGATGATATGGGATAGATTATGATCACAAGAGAATTACTTTTGAGAGCAATATTTAGCTGTTCAACATTCGCCCCTCTTCTAGATGTTCCAAATCATGTAAGAGCTTCAACTTATCCCTCCTCTGCTTCCAGATCACATTATTCTCTCAGATTATTCACCAAGATGATAATATGTATTCAATAATTTTTAAAAAAAAATACGTTTTTACCATTTTTAGTCACTAACCCACATTGAATTGATTCTGCTGACATATCGGGCATTAGTAATAATTTTAAAATATTAATTAATTAAACGTAATCACATGTGTCGGTGTCACACATGTCGAACAACGGACACACCTTCCATACCTTCCATGCATGCATGTTACAACTACAATATTACAGTTCCTCCTTATGAAGCTTAGGATGATTGATACACAAGCAAAGTACTTTAAATTATATTTTTCTCAATAAATTAATATCAATTAAAAGATTATTTGTCTATCTGCAATTACTAGGTGACATTATATTGGCACCACTTGAGAACCTCCTCTTCTGAATAGAATCTAAATTCATCTTGATCATGTGAAGATGGTGACAACTGACAAATAATAGACAGAAAATATAACAAACATTATTAGATATAAATATTAGTTATAGTTAAATGTAAAAGTAAGTTGAAATTAGTTTTTAGGTGGTAGTTAGTTTGATGATCCACTATCTCTCTGTATGGAGCGTTTAATATTCATTTTATAATCTTTTGTATCTTTTCTCATTGTATTAATATAAACTTTATTTTTAATTTAAATACTTTTTCTTTTCCATGGCTTTTATCAAAATTCTAACAAACATTTGTGAATTTTAGTTGTAACATTATCGTAGTTACAATTGTAATAGTATGAGAACACTGCCAAAGTTTTGTGATGTCACCGTCTCACATATGACATTTTGCCCTAAAAATTAGGACTCTACAATTGTAATAGTATGAGAACACTGCCAAAGTTTTGTGATGTCACCGTCTCACATATGACATTTTGCCCTAAAAATTAGGACTCTCTTATAATGCAAGGAGATGAATACTTTACATATAAATGAATCAACAGTGGTTTACATCTTGGTGAAAATCGCAATTACTTTATTGAGATGATCGTTTTACTTATCACACGGATGTTGATTTTAACTTCAATACCAAAATTACCCTTTATCTAATTTAACTACATAAAAAAGTCATTAATTATAAAAGACATTCTTAGTATACTATAATTAAATATAGAGAAATGTAAACAAGTGTCTTGTTAATATTTTAAGGGCAGTTTTAAGCATTCAAATGTATAATTTTTTTTTTGAAAGTTATGTAATTTGTACTTTGGAGTCGTAAAAAGTGACATTGTATACTTCAAATTTATTATTTATTTCATTTTTTGATTGTTTAACAAACAAGTTTAGGCTACTTATTAACACGACACTTAAATATATGATGAAAAAGTCACTTTTTGTTTACACTATTTTATTACAACTTAGATGTGTTAAATTTTGTTTGTAATTTATTTTAGATGGAGCATTTGTTAAATGGATTTCAGCTGTTAGGTAATCTAGGTAATCCACTGTAACTATTAGGATTGTTTTTTTGAAAAAGAGCCACGGTTTGCTTGTCAAATTTCACCAAAATAGTGATAATGCATTATGTCGTTTTATTCATGAATAAGAGGTAGTGAATGTGATCACTGAAATCTGATCTAATTCTGAGGCCCGACCAACATTAAAGTTTGTATATTGCTCACAAATTCAGATATGGTAGAAGAGCATGGCCCCTAAACATAAAACAACATATCCTCTTTAATAGTCGACATGGGGTAGTTACACCTACATACGGGGCGGAACTGTTCAGCGTTGATACCTCACCTTGTCTAAAGTCTAAAGTAGACATTATTAGGTAGCACAACATATATTTCATTTTAAAATAAAATTCTCTAAATAATTAATGGAAAAAATGATTGTCAAAAAAATAAAAGGGAGAAAGAGGTTTCAGACATATTTGGTCGTATTTGGATATAATGCATGTTATATCTGCTCTCTTTTTTCGGTGCTAAGAAGGGCCAGATGCCAAGCCCTACATTTGCTCTACTTAGTAAGAACTGGGTGTTAAATACTCTCTCTCATTCGGTTCTTGTTATTAAAGATAATTGAGTTAAAATTTAATTAACAAATATATATTAAATATATCGACTTTTATTTTTATTAACTAAATTTTAAGTTAATTGTCTCTTTTAAAACGACCGAAGAAAGTATAGTTTATGATAAATACGATGTCAAATGTATCTTTCTACCACTACTTATTAAGATTTCATAAACAAAAATATCAAATAACAAATAATTTTAAAAAAGTATTAAATTTAAAAAAAATAATAATTAATGACTAAATAGTAAAATTGTTCTCTAAAATTGCATGATTGTATCAATTTAGTTATCAAAATGGTATCTAGAATTACAAAATATTCATCATGTTTGTCCCTTTGTCTAGATTTGTATATTATCAAATACATCTCTAACATTATTCATTCAATTTTAGAATTCATCTCCATTCATTATTAACACAATGCCATCAAATACTTTTAAGAAGTGTGTTTTTTATAATCAACCAATGATATTATTTAATTAGTTAGTATATATTGAAGGTGAGAATCAAATCCGAGACCACATTATCGCTTTACTTATTTATTCTTTCATCTCATTCATCAAAGCAAACCTTATATCCCCTTACGAGGAATGTTGACAATCGGTATTAGAATTTTGAATTTTGAAATACATTTAAACATTGATCTGATTATATCAAAATTATAATAATATTTATAAATATATTTTTTCATAGTTAGTTTGATATTTAAATATATTTTTGTTAGATTATTACTTAATTTAATCTTAAATGTGATATTCATCGGTGAGTTTATTCTATAAAATTATTAATATGGGATACAAATACCTATATTATTTTTGTACTTTCATGATGTAAAGACTGTAATAACAAAACCTCACAATTTTTAAAAACCAAAATGATTTTTTTTATCCATTTAAGTAAGTAATCTACTACAGGGTAGGTAGCCTAGTGTCACCCGTATCCGTGGCCATTGAATTATTTCAAATTTGTTGAACAACTTCATGCATACGTACACAATTTAAAAATGATTAGAGAGCATGAAACTATAGATCGGTAGAATCCAGAAAAATAATTATAAAAAAAAAAGTAAATTACCCACGGAAAACAATTATTTATGAGGTACAAAACAAAGAATAAACTTATTAAGCTTAGAAATGAAAAAAAAAGCATATAAAACAGATTGAGAGAAAATTAATGACAGATACATCACAGAAATTTCAAGTGAAGACAAGAGATAAAGAATTTAACATAGAGCCGATTTTACAGACGGCCAGAAACAACCATCTTATGGCCGGCTATCTCAATTTTCCAGCACAATTTTTTCTAACCCCATTCCTTAGCCCATCCCTTTAAAATCTTCTTCACCCAAACATTCATTACTACTACTATAATTCATTTACATTCTTTTTTCTTCTTCCAATTAATGTACCACCATTAATAATTTATATATATCTTTGCTTGCTTCTTCAGTTATACACATCTTATAATTCTTAATTATCCTCGGTACTTGCATCATTTTTTTCCATGGCTAAAATATCAAAGAAGCAAATACTGAAAAACAATGCAAGCAATGATAACAATAATTTGAATGCAAATAACACCGTCGTCACCAAGGCTAAACGGACTAGGAAAACTGTCCCTAGAAGTACTCCACCTCAACGGAGTTCAATATACAGAGGAGTCACTAGGTAATTCCGTCGATAAGTTATAAATTGTACACATTTTTATCATTGATCAATCCACTATTGAATCAACGACTAATATACTAACATTTGTTGTTTGAAAATTGTTATATACTATTTATCGATCAGGCATCGTTGGACCGGTCGATATGAAGCTCATTTGTGGGACAAAAATTGCTGGAATGAGTCTCAGAACAAGAAAGGACGACAAGGTACTTTCATACTCTTTAATTACCATTAGTTTTCTTTTTCTATTTATAAATATTTGATGAAGTTATAGCTAATGTTTTAATTTCTTTTCATTTGGCATTTAAATCCTATGGTGGTGATCGCAGTCTACCTTGGTAAGTACATACATATATGTTTGATATTGATTATTACCATCATCACAACGAAATCAAAAGAATAATTGATATTAGTATTTAGTATTAAGCAATTGTGTTGTTGAAATTTCAGGTGCTTATGACAATGAGGAAACGGCAGCACATGCTTATGATTTAGCAGCATTGAAATATTGGGGTCAAGAAACCATTATTAATTTTCCGGTACTTTTAAACATTCTCAAGCACTTTTATTAATATGCATAGTGGATTAATTAATTAGTTCAGAAAATGAAAATAACAAATTTTCATAAAATTGCAGTTATCAAACTATCAGAATGAACTGAAAGAAATGGATGGTCAATCAAGGGAAGAGTATATTGGATCCTTAAGGAGGTATTGCTCAAACATGTTTTTTTATGGTATAATAATTTTGCAAAAATTAACCGTAGCTTATGTCATTTTTATATTTAAAATTTAAAAAATGCAGGAAAAGCAGTGGATTTTCTCGGGGAGTTTCTAAATACAGAGGTGTTGCAAGGTACCACGATATATTTATGCATACAAATCCACTAATTAAGAATCAATTTAAAGTTTAATTTCTGAATTTGGTTTTCAATTAATGATGTAGACATCATCATAATGGAAGATGGGAGGCTAGGATTGGCAAAGTTTTTGGCAATAAGTATCTTTATCTCGGAACCTATGGTAAGTTTTCAATCATTGTCTCAAATTCTCTTACCCAACAATCAAATGCACACATTTTTTTCATAAAACGAAATGGAATACGCACGAATATTAACATTAGTAATGTACTCTATTTGGATTCAAATATAAATAAAAATTGTATTCGAAAAGTTATCTATATAGTTAAAAATTAACATTAGATACATTTTAGATACGATTTTTTTTTATACGACTATTTCATTTTAGATGAAGTAATTAAATGTTCGTAAGATATCTTAAACATTTTTCATTCTTATTACAATTATTGATTTGAGTCATTGATAAAAAATAAATGAAGAAAAAAAATTAAATGATATTAATAATTGAGATAATGTTATTTACATTAAGGAGTGTATAAATTTATATAGTCAATTATATAAATAATTAATTAGTGTAAAATAACTATCTAGTTAGTGTAACTAATTTAACTAATTAATCCACAAAGATATATCTAATAACTCTTATTATTATAACTTTATATAATTAAGCAGGTACACCAATCTACTTTTTTTTACCAACACCAATCTAAATTTTGGGTAGGCCAATTAATATAGACCTTTTTCATTTCAAACTTCAAATGAAATTGATTTTACAATTATTGTAAACGAAGACCTTAGAAAAGTGTCATTCAATGAATTACTTCTATTCATTGACCAAATGAGTTATTACTCCACAGTATGGCTTTTGCATGGGTTATGTATGGCAAACAATATCAGTCACATTCAAGGACATGAAGTCGAATAAATTAAAGTTTATATATTTTTTATGCAAAGAGAAAATAGTGAACTAATGTTAGTATTGATGAAGACAAGATTAAAAAAATGAGATGATATATTTAAGTATTGACGGATCAATTGAGAGAGAATTTAATAGAAGTAAAATCTCATCTAGTTTTTGGTGAATAAAAAACAAAACAAAAACTTATCTATTTGATATATAAAAGGTAGAGATTAATCTTTTTTCATATACATCCAATTAAATTGTATTATATTGGCGTCTCTTAAGTACAAGTAAGTTGATAGTTGCAATAACTCGAGATTCTTCATATTTTCATACTTAAGGTGTATGAGTCTAGTCACTAAACTATTTAGACCAATATAAATTATACTATCCGGCTATTTTAGTATGTTAACTTTTAAAATATTAAATTTTGTGAAACTTGTGTGTATTTTGATCAATCAAAATATTTTGATTAGACAGATAATGTACACATTATATTCTATATAGCGATTAGACGAAACTAGATTTTTCATTTTAATAAAGGTTTTCATCTTTTCTCTCATTTTATGTTCATGTGATAGGAGAGAAACTATTAATGAATCCCATCCCATTATCTCCCATGGATAATTTTTGTCATAATTAAATGAGAGAACATAATAATATTTTTACAAATTCTTATTTCGTCTCTTAATTTTTCATCTTCCATTTTTTATCTTAAACTAACAAACTAAGGTAACTCTTATTTGTTAACTTATCAATATCTCTTATCATAACTTTGACATTTAAATCTATATATGATGCACTTAAAAAAGGTTTAAATTGATGTTGCAGCTACTCAAGAAGAAGCAGCTACAGCCTATGACATGGCAGCTATTGAATACCGTGGACTTAATGCCGTTACCAATTTCGATCTCAGTCGTTATATCAAGTGGCTTAAGCCCAACAACAATAACGATGATAATAACATTACTAATATTAATCATTTTGACGTTAACTCTAAATGTAGTAGTATCAATGACCAAAACTCTAATATTGAAGAATTAGATTTGAGCTTCGTTGACAATCAAACATCACTCAATAATAATACTATTGATGAAGCCACGTTGGTTCAACCTCGACCAACTACTGCCACGTCAGCTCTAGAGCTTTTGCTCCAATCATCTAAGTTTAAGGAAATGGTTGAAATGGCTTCCGTCACCAATTTGACAACAACATTGGAGTCTGATCAATTGTCACAATGTGCATTTCCTGATGATATTCAAACATATTTTGAATATGAAGATTTCAATAGATATGAAGGAGATCATGATAACATGTTCCACGACCTCAACTCCATTGCGCCTATGTTCAATTGTGATGACTTAATTTGAGGGGAATCAGATTTTAATTATAACTTATTTCAAAAGTGAATTTCGAAATGTATTTTTTATTTATTTCATTTTTTAATTATGTTATTTATTATTTATAAGACCGACATCGGCCCTTTATAAATTTTAACTTAGGATTTATACTTTTAGAAGAAATAAATTGTCATTGGCAAAAATCAAATGTGAACTAATTCCACTAAATTTTACTCTATCACTAGTGCAAAAATATATTTTACAATGAGTTTTTCATAGTGGTGAACTCAAAGTGTTTATGAGTATTTGTGTGTCCGATTAACTCCACGCTATAACTCAATCTATAGTGTTTGGCGTATTTCTTTTTTTTTTTTTTTTTTTTTTTAATTTAACTTTTGGATTGTAACCTCCACACATAGAGAGTAAATTATGAGTTTGTTTATTTTTTAAATGAAGTTTAATAACAAAAAATGCCATTTAATTATTATTTTTTAATTTTTTTTAAAAAAACTTCTTTTGACTTGTGTTTTGACTCAAATCTTTGAAGATTTTAGTCAGTTCAACTTTGATAAAAAAAAGAAGTTATTTTTCAATTTATTTGTCCAAATAGGTCACTATTTATTTTACCTCTATATTTCTTAAAAGTCTTCAATTAATACAATCTAAATTATTTGATCTGAATGAACAATTTGACAACAATAAAAAATACATTTAAATTGGTTAACTTGAAGAACATAGAGGATGGGAGAAGACACTGTCCAAATATTAATCATATAGTGCATCCTTCGTAAATATATATATCACTTTACACGCAATTTGACAGGTCTATTAATGTCAAGTAATCTGCATAATGAGTGCTTAATAAATTGGGCCTTCAAACTCAGGGTGGAAAGCATTGATATCTTGGGCCTCCATTTCCTTCACTTGAGCACATTTTATTCAATGATCATAGTTGAAACAAGGACAAAATTTACGTGCATTATTATTTGATATTTTTTGTTTAGTTTCCAATTTAATCAATCATAATTTTATAAATTCTTAATTTTCTCAAGATTTATAATAATCATAAAATATAAGTTTACATTTTATGTTTAAAACTATATAAAAAACATATATGAAAATGTACGTAAATTTTTTCCTTGAAACAATTCTCTACTTTGGTCTTTCAACATTTCAGAATTTCTTTAACTCTAGTCAATTTTGAACACAATTGAATTAAGGGCACACTGTATATCATTATTTAAATACGACAGTCGGTATCTGCAATTAAATTACTTTCTTCCATTCATAAAAAAAAAAAAAAAAAAAAAACTACTTTCTCCCACTATTTAAATAAAAGTATTCGATTTCACAAAAGAAAAATAAATAAGAGTATTTGTGGGTCAGTGGGGAAGGGTACTTTAATTTCTCAAGCTACTATAGACTATAGTTTTCTTCTCACATTACTTTCACCTTTATTTATTTATTTACTTATCATTATTATTAGATAAAAGCTCTCAAGTAGAGGCCTTTGATGAGAGATTCCTATAATGTATTCAAGCCCATCTTGGTTTAAGAGCTTCCCTACTTTCTCTTTAGGTACCTCTCATTTTCCTCACCTTTAGAAAAAGCTATTGTATTTTCATTTTTTTATATCTGACTTTTTCTCAGACATTCTGTCTCTTGCTGTTCTCTATCATCATATCATGATCCTGCTCTACTCTCTCAAGCAAGCCACAATTTTGATCTCAAGTGCATTGTCAAATTATGTAGGAGTACTATCTTCATCTAGACTCATCACTACATCAAAATTTTCTGTCATTTTCTAGCTAATCAACTTTTGTCAGGAGAAAAAAAAATCTCTGCACACATTACCGGACCTCAATTCACTTCAATTAAAAAATAATACATGCAATTTAGCAGTTGAAATAGTAAGCGTTCATCAATTAAAATAATTTTTGATATTATAAGATCAATCAAAAAAGTCTTTTTTTTTTTTTTTTTTTAATTTTTATCATTAAATATTTTGATGTGATACTATAATTGAATATGAGGATTATTCATGTTCATCTCATGTTAATGTCATATTTCTAAAAATAAATTTGTCAAAAAAATTTATCATCTCAAAGATAAATTTATGCGTAATTGTAGTTGTATATTGATTAATTATGAACAAATTTATCAATAAAAGATTTAAATTTCATAAAAAAAATTAATTTGCGTTATGATAACAATGATATGAAATCAATGTAAATAAATCAAATATTCAATTAACATATCACATTATAATTTCTAACGATAAAAGTTTAAATATAAAATATTTTAATTATTATTTTACAATTTCAAAAATATAATTATCAATTTACAAAATTTAAGAATTAATTAAACTCCCACATTCAATTTAAAAAACCAATTTACTTATTTATCTATTAAAAAATACCAAAGTTATATGCATTAATGCCTCTCAATCATAGATTAGAAATTAGTCGATTCACATTACAACTCCGTGGAATTATTACTGCTAGATAATTTTCACCATTGAAACGAGATTAGATAACTAAAATTAACTACCTTGAACTTGTGCAGCGGTGGGTAATCCAAATCCCAAATTACCCTAACGAAAATCCCACATGCTCACACCTTGTGATGGTTATTAAATATCAATAAATTTCATCATAGGAAAATTTCACACTAGGTTTCTCAAACAAACGTATCTTTAATTTTGACTACTTGTCCATAAATTAGATATTGTGTACTAGCCCAAAACTATTCATCAATAGATAATAAGTCCGATGA
Organism: Cicer yamashitae; assembly: GCA_037974755.1. Taxonomy (NCBI): domain Eukaryota; kingdom Viridiplantae; phylum Streptophyta; class Magnoliopsida; order Fabales; family Fabaceae; genus Cicer; species Cicer yamashitae. The sequence continues at coordinate 1,635,032 of JBBPBQ010000002.1, forward strand.
TATAAAATTACTTACAATTTAGTTACTTTAATTTATCTGTTAGTTATAAATTAGTTATTTTAATTTGAGTATATAAGTTTTTTTATATATATTATCGTAATCATTTTTCTTTTTTGATTAATACAAAAAACATCTCTATTTTATTCTCTTTTATATTTAATATCAATACTTTGCGTAGTATTTAAATCATAAATTTGTGGATATTTCACGCGCTGCTTCTAGGTTCTAGTTTGGACAAGTAATTAAATGTTTTTAGTTTAATATTTATTCAATAATTATATTTTATAAAAAATATGACGAATTTTATATGTGTGCATGATTGTTTGTGTGTTGTGGCCACACACAAAAAAAGTCGTAGAATTTGTTCCTCGAGTCCTATACCTTCGATGGTAGAGGCATGGGTGATTTCATCTAGATAGCATACAAACATGTGTTGTAGTTTCAAAATGGTGGACAACAATTTGAATTATATCTTTGCTAAAATTAATTGATTCCACCAACCATTTATATTTATGTATAGTTTGTTTGGTTACACGTCCAGTTTTCTACGCTTGTTTAAAATTACGATTACTTTTTTACATTTTTGTAGAAAATTAATTTTGTAGTTTCTATGAGATTACTACATATTTAGTACTAGACGTGAGTTTGAAGGCTCAAACTCAAAATTAAACCAAACACATGTTTAATGAAAAAACAATGCGAAAGGTCTATTATACATGGTGATTATCTTATCTGTCACTTCTCCATTCTATCATTAGACATAGATGTTAATATGATATGTGTTTCCCTCATTCAATTATTGGCGATGGATGTGAAAAAAGAAATTTTAAACCATGATATTGAAACTGTTTTAGATTAATACTTAATAATAATATCAATTTAGATTTAAATTACATGTAAAGTAATGAATGCAACTTCTAAATCTACGATAACAGTCATATTATCTTCCTGACTTCATCAGACATTAAAGTATCAATGTCACTAAAATAACAAATATCATCAAACAAATAATTATTTTAAAAAATATTCTACTCATAAACTTGAAACTGAAATTTTACGATATTCCATAAAACTAAATTTTAAGTTTTTCAAAACCTAGTTTTAAAAATCAATATTTTGTAAGCTTTGAGTTTTACTATATATCTTCCATAAAACTCGACTTTCAAATTTTACATAGTTTTTAAGAGAAAGTTTAACATTTTGTAAAAAAAAAAAAAAAAGAATTTTCCGTAATGGAAAATTTAGTGAGAGATGAGTGGAGAAACTATATACCATTAATTTGTGAAAGAATTGTTTGTTGAGGTTAGATACATTGTCCATTGATGCAAGTAAGGTGGAATGGAACAAAAAGGGTAATAGTTGTTGTTCTTCTTCCCACAGCATATGTTGTGTGTGGAAATAGGCAGCCACTTTTTGTTCTCTTAGCATGGAAACGTAAAATCCGGGTTCTCTTTATCTGTAAACCTTTTGTTTTTTATGTGTTCCCTAAAAAGACTAAAGTACCTTGTTATTATTGTGCTTCAAAACTTGTATATCACCCTCCAATTCAAGACAGATTACTAGGAGTAATAACTAAACTTTTGTTCTTTTACCGGAGGGTAAAATTCAATTTTACATGTAAGCTATCAAAAAGTAAATTAGGTTTATTATTCTTTAAATTTAACTTAATTGTTGTTTGAATTATTTAAGTTATTACAACGTGTACATTTTTTAATTCAAAAAAGGAGCACAGCATATATATTTTTAGATTTAAAAATTAACGTTGCAAATA